>CM053786.1:735492647-735947647 GCA_028749045.1 Cupressus sempervirens
CAACACTTAGTTTCAAAACTAGAAATTTTACTTAAACCTGGACATAGAACTGAACTTAGTACCTTGTACTATTGTAGGATGGTATCTGGGACTAGGTCTTCTATTAGAGGGCATGGTAGAGGCTGTGGTAGAGGCCATGGACATGGTAGAACTATCAGTGTCCATGAGTCTGCCCATGAGGGATCAGCTCATCTGGAGAGTAGGGAAGAGCACTCTAATAGGCAGCAGGAAGAGAGTCGTAGGGAGGACCAAGCTGAGTCTGAAGAGGTCGATTTAAGGCAGATGATGCAAACTATTCTAGAACATCTACCTCCTATTCAAGAACAGCCTAAAGTGCATCAGACAGAACAAGAGCATAGACCCAGATCTAGAAGTCCTCAGAAGGAACATCAGAGGTCCATTGTGTCCACTCAGATGATGGATCTTTCAATATCCAAGGTTAAGTCTTTCAATGGGAAAGGTTCTGGTTATGTGGCTGAGTAGTGGCTTATTTCCCTCGATAGGATTTTTTCCATGTAGGAGTTCGACAGCAATGTTAAGGCAAGGTTTGCGATCACTAATTTAGAGAATTTTGGGGCCACTTGGTGGACGATAGAAGAGAAGAAGTTGGGAATCGATATGAGTAGTGTTACATGGGAATTATTCCTAGAGAGTTTCTATGAACAATTCCTACTAGAGGAATTGAAACAACAAAGGGCTGATGAATTTCATAATCTCAGATAGTACACTTTGTCAGTGACCGAGTATGAGCGTAAGTTTTATGAGCTTATGCCTTTTTCAAGGTTCAGTGAAAATTCAGCTCAATTGACACAACATTTTATTAGGGGTTTGAATAACAGTATTATTGGGGGAGTTAAGGTATTTGAGCCAAAAACCCTCAAGGATGCGATGCATCGAGCTATCCTTGTTGAGAAAAGTGTCAACCTTGGTCAAGGTGGTTTTGTAGGAGCGCCAACAACATCATGATCTAAAAGCAACTACAATTCAGGTGGTAACAAGAAGTTTTATTTCTCTAAGGGGAAATAGTATTAGCAGCAGTCTCAACAGACACAGTAATAGAAGGGCTCAAATTCTCAAGCTCAAGGTGGTGGCAAAGGTTCTAACACCAAGAACAACTGCAATGCTCAATGCAATAAATAGAATCAAACTAATCAGCCAGCTCAGAGTAGCTAGTCTTTTGTTAGCAAGAACAGTCATCAGCAATCAAATGTACCAACTATGGGAAGAGGTTCTAGCAAAAATACGGAATGCTTTTCATGTGGTCAAATTGGACATTATGCAGCTCAGTGTCCTTAGTGAGCACCTCAATTTTTAGGACCTAGACCTACCGTTTCAGAGCCTACAGTTGGTGATGTAGGTAGAGCTCATAGAGTTTTTGTAGCAGTTGATCAGTGTTAGGCAGATCATCAAGGAATAGTGGTTGAGACCACAAGTACTATTAGAGTTATATCTCTTTCAGTATTATTTGATTCAGGAGCTACAGATTCATTTATTTCACCATCTATAGTTTCTAAGTGTAAGCTGGATGCGGTGAAGCAAGATCGTGGTTGGCAAGTGGAACTAGCCTCAGGCATTAAGGTCTCCACAAACTCTGTAGTTCATAAGTGTGGGCTTAGCTTAGGAAGCTTTGATATGGCAGTGGATCTTTGAGTCATACCCCTTGGTTCCTATGATGTGGTTCTAGGTATGGACTTGCTTGGATCTCATAGAGCCAGTATAGATTGCAGGAAGAAGATTATTATGTGCCAAGATGACCAAAGGAATGATGTGCAGATAGTTGGGATATCGAGGCCTATATCTCTGTGGATGATTTTTTCTATGCAATTGAAGCAAAGTTACCATAAGGGATGTCAGATATTTGTTGTTATGGTAAATGATCTTGATGGAGAAGATCCCATGAGGGAGACTTTAGATCACCCAATTTTGCAGGAGTATGCAGATGTTTTTCCAAGTGAGATTCTAGGCATGCCTCCGAAGAGGGACATTGATTTTAGTATTGATCTAATTCCTAGAGCAGAGCCTATCTCTAAAGCTCCTTATCGCATGACTACTCAAGAATTGGGTGAGCTACGTCTTTAGCTAGAGGAACTTCTGGCCAAAGGGAGCATTTGACCTAGTGTATCACCATGGGGAGCTCCAGTGCTCTTTGTGAAGAAGAAAGATGGTTCTTTGCACCTTTGTATTGACTATAGACAGTTGAATAAGGTGACTATTAAGAACAAGTATCCTTTACCTAGGATTGATGACTTATTCGATCAAATCAAGGGAGCCACAGTATTCTCCAAGATTGATCTTAAGTCAGGATACCACTAGCTTCGCATTAAGGAAGCAGATATTCACAAGACTGCTTTTCAAACTTGTTATGGGCATTATGAGTTCACAGTGGTACCTTTTGGATTGACTAATGCTCTATTAGTTTTCATGAGTTTGATGAATGGTATGTTTTGATCTTATCTAGATAGGTTTGTACTCATGTTTCTTGATGATATATTGATATATTTTAAGACTCAGAAGGAGCATGAGGAACACCTGCGGTTGGTATTGCAATGTTTGAGAGACAATCAACTTTATGCTAATGTAGCTAAGTGCGAATTCTTCAAATCAGAGATTTAGTATTTAGGGCATGTTATTTCAGGTGATGGTATTTTAGTGGATCCTGCAAAGATTCAGGTGATAATAGATTGGCTGACACCAACTAATGTGTCAAAAATTCATAGTTTCATGGGTTTAGCTAGTTATTATCGTAGATTTGTCCAAAACTTCTCTAGGATAGTACATCCTATCACTTCTCTTCAAAGGAAAGGAAAGAAGTTCATATGGACAGAGAAATGCGAGGAAGCTTTTTAGAAGCTCAAGGAGTTTTTAACCAGTGCATCGATTCTAGCTGTACCTGATCCGAAAGGTGATTTCATGGTATGTACAGATGCTTCTCTTTAAGGGATTGGGGCAGTGTTGATGTAGAATAGATGGGTGATTGCATATGAATCACGCAAGCTCAAGGATCATGAGTTCAATTATCCTACACATGATCTTGAGTTAGCAGCAGTAGTTCATGCTTTGACAAGGTGGAGACATTTCTTGTTAGGGCACAGATTTGAGCTACATAGCGATCATTGTAGTCTTCAGTACATTTTTACTCAGCCTAATTTGAATGCTCGCCAGAGGCAATGGATGAAGTTTCTATGTGAGTATGATTTTGAGGTTAAGTACATTCTAGGTAAGGAGAATGTGGTGGCGGATGGTTTGAGTCACAGGAGACATGTGTTATCATCAATGACTCTTAGTGTGGATTTGAGGAGTCAAATTCTTCAGGCACTTCCTACAGATTCCTGGTATCAGGAAGTGTGCAGAGAGATTGATTCAGGAAGACCTTTGGAAGGTAATTTTGTAAGTTACGTTCGAGAGTTAGATGGTCTTTTGAGACATTTTGGAGAGGATTTATGTGCCATTTTCGGATGAGCTTCGCACCTTGATACTGGTAGAAGCCCATTGTACACCTTACTCAGCACATCCAGGTGTCAAGAAGATGCATGCTGATTTGAGACGTTTGTTCTTTTGGTCAGGGATGAAGTGAGATATTGCTGATTTTGTGGCTAGGTGCCTTGAGTGCCAGAGAGTTAAGGCAAAAATTCAGCACCTGGCTGGACTTTTGCAACCTAATCTTATTCCTTCTTGGAAGTGGGATATCATCTCCATGGATTTCATAGTAGGATTACCTATGACAGTTCGACGTCATGATGCTATCATGGTCACCGTTGATCGGTTGACTAAGGTGGTGCATTTTTCTCTGATTAGGTCTTCCTACACAATAGCTTCTGTAGCTAATGTCTTTATGCATGATATTGTGAGGTTACATGGTATTCCTAGAAAGATCATTTTTGATAGGGATCCTATATTCACATCTGCATTCTGGACATCGCTGCAGCATGAGCTTGGAGCGCAGTTAAACTTCAGTTCGGCATATCATCCAAAGACTGATGGTCAGACAGAGAGGGTGAATCAAGTTTTGGAGGATATGTTATAGATGTATGTGATGGATAGGTAGACATGTTGGGAGGATTATCTCTACCTGGTGGAGTTTTCTTACAACAACGGGTATCATAGTTCTATTGGTATGGCACCATTTTAGGCATTATATGGACATCCTTGCCGTACACCATTAAGTTGGGACAGTCTTGAGGATCACATCCTGTTGGGTCCTGAGATGCTTCATGATATGGAGCAATGGGTAGCGTGTATCCGTGAGCACTTGACTACAGCACAGGATAGGCAGAAGAAGTATGCCAATGCTCATAGGACTAATAAGCAGTTTGCTATGGGTGATAAGGTTTTCTTGAGAGTGCAACCGTGAAAGAGTCTGATCCGATATGGAAAGGGTTCTAAGCTAGCACCTCACTTTGTGGGACCATTCAATATTTTAGAGAGGATTGACCCGGTTGCTTACCGCCTTGCTCTACCGCCTAGCCTAGCTCACATTCATGATGCTTTCCACGTTTTAGTACTTTGGAAATATATACCTAATATTGTACATGTTCTTGATTGGAATGCATTACAGGTAGAGGACGGGCAGCTGGCTTTGAAGCCAGTTCATATTCTGGAGTAGTGAGAGTTGACCCTCAGGTGTTGAACCATCGAGTAGGTAAGGGTCCAATGGGACCCTACTGATGATTCTTCAGCTACTTGGGAGGATGCAGCTAGATTGAGGGAGTTATATCCCTACTTGTTTGTAGGCTTCTAGGAGTAAGCCTAACCCAAGGGGGGGTGGATGTAGTGCATACACTCGTTCACATCTTTTCTAGACATCGTTGTTATTATCAGACTGTGATAGACTAGTTTTATGTTGATGGATTAGTGGTATTGTTTTGACACTATCAGACATTATGTTATGGATTCAGTGGTTATATGATGAGATCATTTAGATTTTACATTTCATGCATACATGATGATCATTATACTATTTCTAGTTATTATTGATGATTAGATGGATGGTTTATTATGTTATGTATTTTATTATGGATACTTACCCCATACTTGTATGTGTATGGTTTGTGTGTTTTCTTATTGTATGGTGTTTCTGATGTGGTTAAGGAAGGGAGTCGTAGTCACCTGCTTAGTCGAGATCTACACGATGCACCACTTCCTACCATTATCTGTTTAGCTTAGCATTATATATATTGTATGTACATGCATGGTTTTTCTGCAGGTTGCAGGTACCGGGTATCAACTTCTCTGAATTTCTAGGATGAGCGTACCCTATTATACTATCTCAATGATAAGAGAAGGGAGATAAATTCTCAAGTCCAAATCTCGAACCTTTAAACCAATTGTCCTAGTGAGGTAGGACAAGTATCTAGATATTTTACCCACCGAATGTGTCAGATGACATAATTCGTGATTTTTAACCCTTTAGACTGATTTTGAGTGATTTGCTCTATGATGGGTTTTCATATTTTATCTTGGAAGTCTATGGTGAATTTTCTATTAATTAAGCCTTAATAAATAGATTTAATTAATAAATTAATTATTTGAGAAAATTAATATAAAATATCATGTTATTTGATATTTTGATTATAGTTAATTAAATGTGAATTATTGAGGAAAAATGAATTAAATAAAAGAAAATTAGAAATTAAAATTAATAATAATAATAAAATAATAATAAAGTAACAAATAAATAATAATAATGAAAGTTATAAAAGTTAAAATGAAAGTTATAAATATTTAAATAGAAATTATATAAAAAGTAAATTGGAGTTATAAGCTTGCATGGGAATTAATGCACTTCTCTATTTCTCATGTGTCAACAACACGAGGGTTAGTGCATCAATTAAGCACATGGTGTCTACAACCCTGTGGCTCATCTTGAAGGTTGGAAAAGACCCATGCTTAGTTGGTGAAACCTTCCAGCTATTTCTAGAAGCATTCTGGATGTTTCCTGAAAGCTCTTTATATTCAAGCATTCATAGAAGCTAAGACATAGCATTGGGAGAGCAATTGGAGCATTGGAGGACTCGAGAATTCTGAAGAAGGGAGGAGCTTGCTCTGTGGATTTTCTAAAAAAGAGTGATTTAGCATTAGAATCTAGGTAGATTCTTGTGATTTTATTTATGCTATTTTTGCATCATGCATTCCCTATCTTATTCGTGTCTTCCATATGTCTTCTGAGAAGTTTCATATTTATATGCATTCTCAATATGGGTAGATTAATTTTATTGGAGAATTTTATAGGCATTTTATAATGCAAATATTTTGTGGATATAATCTTGTGGAGAAAAAAAAAAAAACATACATGGTTATATATTTAGATCAGACATATACATATATATATTTATATATATGCATATGTATACATTTATTATGAATCTATTATAAAATTTGAATATATATATATATATATATGTGCATTTATAGATAATGCACCGAATTGAGCGATTGATAAATCATAGTGGGAGATTCAATAAATCACAACGTGATTCATATCGCATGAAACAAGTATATATTATAATGTCGTGGGCACGATTCGTACCTCGCACCTACGGAAGGCAGAGACCTACCGTCGCAGGTCTACGGCGACAGGGGTACTATGTACCCACTGTCAGCACAGTGCTTGCGACCGTAGGTACTGCGTACTACAGCAAGTGTTTTGGGGGTTATTAATGTTAATGTGATGCAAGGAAAAAATGTTTATGTTAAAACGTTTATATAAAATCAATTTCTCATTGCTATATAATATGATGTCAATCGAAATTGTTAAATCGATTTTATGAAAACGTATTAATATATTTACATATGTATGTATGTATATATATATTTAAATATATATATATATGTATATATATGTATATATGTATATATGTAATATGTAAATATGTTATTTATGAACTGAAGTTATTATTATTTGATAAATGATTTATATTGAAGGTTTATTTTCATAAGGTGACTCTTTAATAACTTTCAACTATTTAATAATTTAAATGTTTTAAATTATTAAATAAGGAATTGATAGTTGGATGGGGGATGTATCAAACAAATATTATAAATAAGAAAATGGATATTTTTAGTTCTGTTAAGGAAAACTTATATCCAAAAACAATATATGTGTTCCTCCATTCATTCTTCAGACTTGGAAACTTAAACTGAGATCTCTACATTTAAATTCAAGTTGTAAACTTGGTAAAACCAAAACAATTGTTTGTATTGTGTATTCTTTATGCTATTGTTTTGGGTTTTGGGTTGACTAGTGTTGACTAGTATAGGACGTTTACCAGAGGCTTGGGGGTTATGTCATTGTGGTGACATGATGATGTTTTAATCTTGATCTTTATAAACCCAACCATGGTTATGTGATGGAATGCTCTATGTATCGGTTGTGATTACTGATTGTTATAGTTGAGATTCTTATGTATGAGACACTTGACTTAACCATTATTTTGGTCATCGATCAGTTATCCTTGGTTATTTTCTAGTCGCCATGATGGGACTGTAATGTGGATTTATTTTGATGATGTCATGTTGTGACATGTTTGACTCAACCATTTTTGGAGTCTTCAATCAATATGAATGATATATATATTTTGGTTATTGAGAACCATTGGATATTTGATTATCAGTGATACTTTAGTTGCCAATAGAGAGTTGTTGTGTTCATGATTTTCTATGGATGTTAGCTCATGGAGATTTGATGATTTTATGCATATTTGATGATTTTATGGATTATCTTTTGTGATTTTGAGATTTATGAGTCCATGAGCATTAGGGTAGGATATGTGCATGTTGTGACGGGAAGTGGCTTGCAATGGGCGCCGGGGCCCTAAGAGGCTGCCAGGGTAACTCATTGTAAGTTGGATTAATAAGTGATAACATTCACACCTAATACTAACTGAATGAACCTAAAAAGATAATTGTTTTGTTCTCGCCCATGCCTTGAGTGCTTGTACAGGCTAGGATGGGAGTAGTGAGACGCATGGTTGCGACCTTGCATTCCATAGTATGCCTCGTTAGTATGAGAGGATACTAGTGGCTGCATGAAATCAGTATGGACCCATGGAGTTTAGCAAACTGCCAGGGTAACTTGTACGTGATAATTGTGATGACACTTTCTCACCTGCATTGTAGGTTCCTACATGTTATTGTGTGCCTCTAGGATTAGATGTCAGATTTTTTGTTTGGAACCTTGAGTTAGTATACTTTTAGGATTCCTAGACTTATAGAGATTTGTGCTATGAGATTTTGATAGCCTGTTTGGGACTTGAGATTATCTCCTTAGCACGGTGGGAGTGGACCACTTAGGTACCACACGGTCGGGTGGTAGTGTATTTTCCACTCTTATCATTTGAGATTCATTGAGACATCATGGCTGATGTGTCCTTCATGATGGTGGATATGTATCCTTTTTCATTGATGATTAGCATATGTTAGATGATGTTATCTTATGCTTTTATTTGCATGTTAGATTACTTCTACATATGATGTTGTATTTATTAGGAGTGACATTCCTACTATGTAATACCGATGATCTCTTCGGTGATTTGGAATGTTACGCATGGAGGGATGACTAGGATCCACGATGGTCTAATGATGCTATTGACAGTTGGGAGGAACTGTGCACTTAGTTTACTATGTTTGATCTTTATGATGATGTATATGTTTCCTATGATGATGTATCATGTGTATCATGTGATTATCTCTACTTTGATGTATCATGGATTAGAATAGGATGATGTACCTTATTCTATGTATGTATATTCTTTTGAGCTTGTCATACCTTGTGACATGTACAGTGCATGATTGAGTATTTGAAATGTAATGTATAAACCTTGAACTTATCATTATTATTTCATATGATGGTGTACTAGATGGATTCATGTATGTAATTCAACGTTAAGGGATCTTTAAGAATGTAATCCGTTATTTATGTTATGTTTAGTTTTAGATGGACATTGCTATTGCTTCCGTTGTTGTGCATGAGTTATATATATGGTATTTGTTTTTCAAAAAAAAAATGCTACTAAACTTAGTGAAATTCTAGGTTAATTCTTTGGATCCCTTGGCAGGGCATTACACAAGATTTGTTGTTTGACAAGGATATGGCATTCTCCTCCTTGAAGAGCCCACTTTGACCCAATGTTTATGATTCCATCTATGAATCATTGTGCAAGCCTTGGTTGGGAATTGTAAATGTGTTTTTAAACTTTGGTATTCATTTTGGTTTTTGTTAGTGTGATGGTGTTTTGAATGTATCCCAGTTGAGCCTTGTTTCCCCTAGCATGGGGTGGCCTAGGTTGGGAGGTGAGCCTCGATGGTTCCACAATTCTGTTCCTAAATTACAGGTTTTTCTTGAAGCCTTGGACATTTGGAGTTTGTGAAATTTTACCTTTGCATAGAAGAAGAGCACATCATTCTTTTTGTATTGCAATGGAGGAAAATCCTATTTTGTTATGTCAAGTGGATTTATTTGTATTGTTGTAATGTTGTTATTGGTCTCATACATATGTCCATAGAGAGATTATGAACTATGTTTCTTGTAAAGGTCTTTTCATTGTGTATCTTCAATATGATGATTCCACCACCCTTGTTCATGCTTGATATTGTGTTGAAAGTAAATTTTGAAAGGAACATTAAAGAGAGATTTGGTTGTGCTGATGTGTCTTATCTATACTTGAATTTGGAATGTGTTGAAGGAATGAATTTTGTGTCATGATATACCATTAAGAATGAATTGGACATTATCTCCTTGATATCGTTATCTCCTCAATTACATGAGAATAATTTAGTTTCTTGATGTTAGTATTGAAATCAAATTAGTTGTAAGATATGCAATTGATAGTAATGATTTTGTAGTTAGCTTAAATTATGGAATTGGATGACATTAAAGTATTTTGAATATTTGATGCAATGAGTTTTAGTTCAAAGATTTCTTGAGATCCATTTTGCAATTAGATTTTGTTAGCAACATGATAGGTTTGCTTCATGTTAAATTATTTATTAGAATAGAAAATGGTAATGTAATCTGCAATGATAAATCATCACCAATTCAATCTTAACAACCATAGAGAATGCATGAAAGAAACTAGACAAATAAGTTAATCTTAAATGATACTTGTAGATGCATATTTTCATTTTGGAAAATGTATGGTCAAACCAAATAATGCTACATCTTATTACAATCCATTAAAATAATAGACTCTAAATTAAATATGAATATCTTGAAAATTGTTGAGCTAGAAATAAATCATATCAAAATCTCCTCATTAATATGTCAGACTTGAGTAAGGAAGACCTTGATTAATGACAAGACCCATATATATATATATATATATATATATATATATATATATATATATATATATATATATATATATATATATATATATATATATATATATATATATATATATATATAACAAGGAAGAAAGAAATATTTATATATCCTAAAACTGACCTAACATAATTAATAGGAAATATATCCTAGTCATATCCTCTACCTAAGCGTACCCTATTCCATTCTACAAAAAAAGTTAAAGGTTAGAAAAAGTAGAATGAAAGGTTGCCTAGGTAGCCATGTAAGTGGCAAGCATTTATGACTAAGTCTAACATGGCAGACATTTCCCTAGATGCCTAGTATTGGGAAGTATTTTGGGAGATGATAAAAAAAATAATTTAATTAAAATAGCAACCAAATACACATACCCATGCATAAAAAGGGAAGACAAGATTTCATTAAAAGTCAACATCATTGCTCTTCCTTTTATGTCCTAAATAGGACTTATCTTTTTTCTAGGTGCCTCAAAAGTAGAGAAGCACATTCAATGTGGGGGGTGTTGTCTTGTCTACTTCTCCCTATCTCCTTACTACACACATAACCAAACAAGGGGGAGTATGAATTTAATGGGGTGGGCGGCCATGCCTTGGAGGAAGTGTAAAAGAGGTTTTTATTTTCAAATGCATGTCCTGACAATACCATTCCCACCCTAGGCGCCTATATTGAGAAAGCATACTATGCAAATCTTTACCCACACCTAGTTAGGAGAAGGTACATGTGGGGTAAAAAGGGGCTGTTCTTTTAATAGAAATAAAGTAGCATTAAGGTAATCATTGGGATCACTATGTAATTAATCACTCAAAATAAAATGTATGCATAGGTTAGATTTGACAATTTGGATTATATCTTAATATAAAGATCTAGTATGGTTAGAACTATTTGTTTAATGTTATGAGGATTAGGCTTGGCTAATAGGTATATGTATATGTAGGTTGAGCATATTTAAAATATAGTGGGTAACAGTTATACATTGGTTTTGTTTCTTTTTAGATGCTATGAATATGATATATTTTAATTATAGTTTTGAATATTGTTTTCAAATAATTGTTCAGAGTTGCATAGGTAGTTTAGAAATTGTGTGGAATGTAGGAGTCCTTAGCTATATGGGGAGGGAAGATAAAATATATGATATTAAGTATTAGTTGTTGGGTGGAGTAAAAGTTGAGGGTGTCTTCTTTTAAAGAAATATATGCATAATAAAGGAATGGTATATTGGATTTATTTATTTATTTTTTGATTAAATTGATATAGGAGTTGCAAAATATGGCTATAGTGTGTTTGATTATAGTTATTAGATAATCTTAATTATAATGTAAATGTATAATATCTAATTGATATGATATTCATAGAATGATAATAATGATTAAAGGATGTATAATTAGAATAGTGTACATAGTAAGAGTAAAACATACTACTAATAACAAAATCAATAAATAAGTTTAAGTTGAGATGTATGGGAGCTTGTCTAGATAGGTATATTATGCAATAAAATTTTAAGTAAATGTAAAACAAATTATCAAGACCTTTACTCATACCACCTCATGGGGAACCCAAATTCTAGATTTGAGTAAACTAACTCTGTACCATTAACATTATTCATCACCTCCAAGTCTTAGGATTGATTAAGTTCTTATGTTCATTCTTTTCAAAAAAAAAAATTAACTGTATTTTGCCATGAAAAATTATGGGCATGACAAGAGAGAAGTTGAAGAAAACTTCATTGTTGTGGCTTTATTTTGAGATCTGAGGTTTAATATTTGAATCTAAAGTTTGTGACCTAGTCTACAAGGTTTGATAATGATTGGTCCATTTGATAGGATAGAGTAAAGATGATAAAGCACAGTATGGATAATTATTCTATAAGGAGCAGTTGAAAGATCAGTTGGATAGTGAAGTTCAGTGGTCTTGCCTCAAAAGTTGTTTGGAAAGTGGGTCCTTCTACCTTCTACAACTCCTAACAGGGTTGCAATCTTCTAAAGAGGATTCAAAGTTTCCTAACATGGACTCTTATGTATTGAATGTGTTTATAGACTCCTAACAGGGTTCATCCTCTAACAAGGAATATATATATATATGGGCATCATTACCACTGGGGTTTTTCCTCTAATCAAGGGTTTCTCTAGTTAACAAATCTAGTGTAATTGTGAATATGGATGTTGTTATGGTTTTTGTTTACTTTGGTTGTATGGTTGAGATTATTTAAGGTTGATAAATGTTTTAATTGGATAACTAATTCACCCCCCCCACCCCCTCCCCCCTCTCCCCCACCACACCTCTCAATTATCTTGGTTGACTATTATTTCTAATAATTACATTGGGAAAGAAAAAGGAGTTCAATATCATCCTCTTATAGTGAATTGACATTTAGTCAAAAGAGGTTAGCTAAGCTCATGGCTAAAGATACAGAGATCCAACAAGAGTTAACATTGATTCAATTTTAATTAGTTCCGCGTGTATAGATAATCTAGAAGGAAATATCTATTGCTAGAAATTATTTTTTCCAATATTACAAGTTTCATTGATCTATTTATTGAGCTAGAGATTCAATTTCAAAGTTTTGAGAAAGTACATGAGAGATGGAAAAAATGCTATGCCAATATTGTGGCAAGTCATCAATAATTATTTGATAAATATCAATTAACCCCAACAACCCCAAGTTCCATCAATGAAAAAAATAAGGGGGGATGAAGATGATATATGAGGATATGAAAGAATAAGACAATGAGAGTCAACATGTAGATCAAAGATCAATTATCATATTTTATAAGATCACATTATGGTCTCAAGGGGAGTACTCATTTTTTAAGCAAAATGATTGCATGGGAACTTGTTGTTGCCACTAATGTCAAAGGGGGAGATTGTTGATTGCTAAGCCTATGTTGTCGATTAGTGTCCAAACACTTAGTAATTTACTAGGAAAGATTATAAGGTCTTCACTGCATCCAAATTATCTAGTGAAGGTTGAGCGTAGAAATCATATATCGATCATGATAGTGATTGCTAAGTATTTAGTAGTGAATGAGCAGATGAATGAGCCAAGAAAATAGTAGAGACTAAGCAAGTTGAAAAGTTACTAAGAGTTGAGTAAATAGGTATATAGAAGATGAGTAACATCATGAAAATGTTTACATAACTGAGATTCAGAGTACTCAAGTGCTGAGTAGTTCAGTTTTGATATGTAAGTTTGTAATGGAACAAGCACATATGTAAACCATTTTGGCCAAATTTTCTATGATATTCAATATTTGAAGAGCCAACTAAGGAGTTGATTATGAAAAATTATAGAAGATAATGATCTCAAGGTGTGCAACTCAACCAATCATAAAATGGGATTGAAATGGAAAAATATGATGAATTATAAGTTGTTGATCAAGATGTAAAACCTTCATATGACATCTATTTAAGGAGGATTCTAACCATAGAATCATAAGGCATAAGTGTATGAAGAAGGAAGAAGAGATAAGCACAAGTATCCTTATGTACATGTGAATAATTTAAGGTGAAGTCTAAAAGAAGACAAGACAAAGATCAATCAAAGAAGTGGAGGATTGAACAAAGTTATTAAATCAGAAGATCAAATAAGAGATACAACAAAAGAGGAGACCCAAGGTTAGCTTGCAAAGAAAACTGAAGGTTAGTTAATGAATTAGTTATTGTTAATTGAGACAGGGTAAATCTCTTAATAGAGTAGTGTTAATAGATCTATGTAAACCTCCTAATAGAGTCCTTACTTCATTGTGAGTGTAAAACCCTTTAACAAGGTGAGATCTAATAGTCTCTTATGATTTTAATAGTGAAGACCCCTCATAGGGTAGATCATATTCCATAATTAAACATTGTAACCCTAATAGGTAAAATATATTGTTGCAAGAGTGAAAATTTGTGGGTTTCATCCCCATCCTAGTTTTACCTTCATCTTGAAGTGTTTTTGGTTAACCAAATCATTGTGTTATGTGTTGAACTATTTATGGACGCAACTTATTTTATTTATGTTAAAAAATTTTAGTTTTTATGGTAGATCTGTGAGATGAATTAGGTATGGATTTATGTTATTGGTCTTGAAGCTAAAAGTTTAAGATCCTAGTTCACACACCCCTCCCCTCTCAGTATCTTGTTTCCCATATACTTATTCCAATAGATGTCAACTCCTAGGACCCCTTCTCAAAATGGAATAGTTGAAAGGGGGAATAGATCAATCATGGAATGTGATAGAATGATGATGATGGAGAAGAATGTGTCATATAAATATTGGAGAGAAGTTGTAAGTACAATAGTCTATACTTTGAAGTAAGTACAAGTCAAGAAAAGTACAAACATTACACCCTTTGAGGTATGGTATCGGTATGCAATTGATTTGAAATATTTTAAATCTTTTGGAAGAAAATATTTTATACTAAAGGACAATAGAAATGGAAAACATGATGCTAGAAGTTATGAAGGCATATTTATAGGATATTTTACTAAGAGTAAAGCCTTCAAGTGTTTGAACTCTAACACTAACAAAGTTGTAGAAAGTGCAACTATGAAAGTTGATGAATATACATAAAGAAATGAAGTTGAATGCAAGACTCAACTTGAAGACTCCAATACATTTATATATGTCATTGAAGGTGTTTGCTAAAAAAAAGAACATGGCTATCAAGAAATGTCAAAATGTTAATGTTGATCCACAATAATAGAATGTCGAGGAATTGACTGTAGTTGTTGAGTGTCAACAAAATGATGCTAAGATACATGAAGAAGATGTGAAACATTAGGAATACAATACCAAGAAAGAAGAACCTAAAGAAGAATTAGAAGAATAAATACAAAATGAACTTGAAATCAATTTTCAAGATGAACTTGTGCAAGAAGAAAGAAGAAAAGAACTAGAAAAGTATGTGAGAAGACACCAAGCACCTAAACAAATCATAGAAGAAAAGACTCTAAAGTTATGAAAGGAAAAGGCTTAACATTGATACATGTTCAGTTTGTGAATTTGAGCCCAAATTAGTAAAATATTCTTTAGATAATGAAGAATAGATTCAATCAGTGATTGAATAAATTGAATAGATAGAAAAGAACAAAACCTTCTCACAAGCACCTAGACCTAAGGACAAGAATGTTATTGGAACAAAGTGGGTGTTAAGGAACAGACTAAATGAGAAAAGAGAAGCACAAGGAACAAGACTAGATTGGTATGCAAAGGATATGCACAAGAAGAAGTTATTGACTATGGGGAAATATTTTCTCCAATTGCAAGATTGGAAGGAGTTAGAACACTACTTGCATATTATGCTTACAAATGATTTAACGTATATCAAATGGATGTCAAATCTAAAAATTTGAATGGAATACTAGAAGAAGAGGTTTACATTGGACAACTAGGAGGATTTTTTGATCCTAGCAAGAAGAACATGGTATCTAAACTGCACAAAGATCAATATGGATCGAAATAAGCCCGTAGAGAATGTTATGAAAGTCTACACAATTATTTGGCAAAGATTAGTTTTGCAAGAACTAATAATAAAAGTAATATGTACTTGAAAACTAAAGATGGTAAAGGGATAATATTAGCTGAAATATTTATTGATGATATCATATTTGGAGGAAAAGATGCATTATGCAACTCATTTATAGATGAGATGTAGAAGGAATTTGAAATGTCTATGCTTGGTGAAATCAAATTATTTATTGGTTTACAAGTATATCAAATGAAACATGGTATCTACATTACTCAATTAGAATAAATCAAAGAGATATTGAAAATTTTTGGGAAGGAAGACTCAAGATCAGTCAACACACCTATGGCTACATGACGTAAGCTATCTAAGAATGATGATTCTACTAATGTGAACTAGACATTGTATAGATCAATGATTGGGAAACTACAATATGTTGTTGACAAAAGACCTAATATTTTCCTAGTAGTTCGAATTGTTGCAATACTCTCTATAAATCCTAAGGATAATCATATGATGACAATGAAAATGGTATTGAGATATTTGAAAGGAAAACAAGACTATGGTCTATATTACAAGAAGAATGATAAGTTTGAACTAAAAGTGTACATAGATGTTGATTAGGAAGGAAATATTGATGATAGAAAGAGTACAAGTGGAGAAAATTTCTTTCTAGGAAAGAGACTAGTCTCATGGACCAGAAAGAAACATAATAACATTTCACAATCAATGGTTGAAGCTAGACAAGTTGCAGTAGCAGTGGATTGTTCTAATATTGTATGGATCAAGAAATTTTTGAAAGGGATGAAGGAAGAGATCACTAATCCTATTGTTATCTATTGTGATAAAAAAAGTGTTATAAATACATCAAGGAACACTATAATGAATACAAAGAATAAGCATATTTCTATCAAGTATCATTACTTGAGAGAGTTAGTTGAAGATAAAGAAGTGAGATTGGAATATGTGAACATTAAGGAGAAAATAGTTGATATTTTCACTAAGGCTTTACCTAAGGATGCACATGAGTATCTAAGAGGTAAATTAGCAGTGATTGAACTAGATAAGACTACTTAAAACAAGATGGAGCTCTACATCAATATGTTGATCAAAATATCTTACAAATTGATGTAGAAACTCACACTTTAGGAGTTGCCTAAATTAGTGAAGAAAGAAGAAAAAATGTTTTATTAGCACAAGAACATATGAATAAGATTTAGAAGTACTTACAT
Source organism: Cupressus sempervirens (assembly GCA_028749045.1). Classification (NCBI taxonomy): domain Eukaryota; kingdom Viridiplantae; phylum Streptophyta; class Pinopsida; order Cupressales; family Cupressaceae; genus Cupressus; species Cupressus sempervirens. Next base: position 735,509,642 of record CM053786.1, read on the forward strand.
GAGGATATTCTACATGGTTAAATGTATGATAAATATGTAGGGTCTTTGGCATTATTGCCAAAGAGGGAGATAATATACAATTACCATATGGAGAGAAGAGATACTTATGAAGAGGGTTTTATTCAATAAGAGATTCTACAAAAAAGGAGAATATGGTGTTTCCAAAAATACAAGAGGGAGCTAATTGATTTCATGATCTGATATGATAGAGGGAGTTTATGTGTTACATATTAGAGTTGCATGGATGAGAATAAGAATGAAATTGGAAAAGGGAGATTGTGGGACATTGAGATAAGAATAAGAATGAAACTAAGGATATTAATGAGCACCTAATATTGAACATAGAGGGAAATGATTGAAGTGATTACATGTTTTAAACTAGATGGTAACTAGAGGTATTTCCATCAATTCCAAAGAGGGAGATTGTTGAAAACTACAATTGAGACAATTGTTATATTTTCATTGATTTCAAACCTTATTGGTAAGATAGTTTTCTATATGAGTAGAGTGTCATATCAAGGTGAGTGATGAAGAGGGTTTGAGAAGAAGGACATAGAGGAAAGGTTGACTTATGATAAATGACAATGTGTACTTGATTACTTAGTGTAATACCTCAAAATTGGCACATTTTCATGCTAAACCAACTTTAGTCTATTTGATCAATCCTAAGTCCTATTTTACTAGGCAATTATGATTTTGATAATCTCTACTTGACCTAAGTGTCAAATGCAAATAATTATTAATCTGTATTAATTACTTACATTAATTAATTCTTGAATATCCATTGAATTGGCTAAATTAACCTATTAATTTAATTAATTTAATTATAAGTCCTAGTACTTTAATTAAATTAAATTCACCCCTTTCAGCTAATATACATCAGGAATTAAATGTACTCAATTTAATTAAATATTCTCATTTTAATTGATGAATTTAATTATTCAATTAGAATACTCAATTATGAGGTCATATTTAGTTTCCTTAAATCAAATATCTTCTCCAATATTCTCTCTTGAGTTCAGAAATGGAAACTTTGAGTTGACTAAAATTAGAAAAAGAATTAAATTAGTTAACTCCTTATTTCACTCAAAAGCAATCAATTAACATCCTTTCTGAAGGAAACTTTCTATTCTGACTGAATCTTCTTCAAATCTTGACTGTTCATTCAAATCGATCTCAACCATTGATCAGTTCTTGGATTCTATTTAAGAAATCCTCAATTCCTCATTTCAGAGGATGCACATGAATTATATTGAACTTATGCTGAAATAATCACTCATCTCTTGCATGCTTAGCTTGGATTTCCTTAAATTGCAATCTCATTTTAGCTTTAAAATGTATACATTTAGCATTAATTCCTCTCTTTATTTTTTATTAATATTACATTTCATCTAGATTAATCTTGCATCTCATTTAGCTATTAAATCCTTCATTCTAGATGCCTAGTTGCTAGCTTCTTGATCTAAGAGTTATAGAAAAATCATTCTAGTTAGGATGAAACAAATTGGCTTGTCGAGTTGTTTCAGATTAACAATCCAATGTTCATTCTAGAATGATTCTTCATATAATGATCATGTTGAAGTGTGTGTGAATTTAGTGGCCCACATTTCCTAGTCAAATTTTTGGCACCCACTATGGAACCAAGAAATCAAGTTTCTAGCCTCATCTATTCTTTATTCTACAAATTTTTAGTATTACATTGCTATCATCCATACAATCCCTTGGTTTCCCATGCAAAAAATCTCATTATTTTATAAAGAGTCTAAGTTTTTGCTCCTTGTTCTACACTTCTTCATGTGAAAAAGTATATAATTGTGTAGTTTCTCATGTTGTACACACCATTTTTTCACGTGAGCATGTGAAAAATTTTGTGCAAAATTTGGCATCAATAAATGCAAAATGTAGTGTTTAGGTTTTCTTTTATCATGATGATTTAACTAACAGTTGTTTCTTAAACATTTTCATTTTTAGTTTCTAATTTTTAGTAGCTTAACAATGGTTTGCAGAACACTTGTCAAAGACACCCTATTACAAACTCTTAAACATTACTAATGGTTTTATTGCAAGATATTTTTTTGAAGATATTCATGTCAAAGAATCAATTCAAACCTAATAAAATGTTGTTTCTTCTTTTACTACTTTCTCACACATATTTTAATAGGGCTTGTGAACTTTGTAGGGCTCTAGACAAAGGAACAGGGGAGTATGATCTTTGCTACTTGGAAGTGATACCCAAGAGTAAATCATAAACCTAGATGCATTTGGAAGATGGTACTTGAGGGAGGCAAGAAAGTTAGTGGTTTTCCCAAGAAAAGCCTTTGATCAAGGGATGATCATTTCTTTTTAGGGGATCAAAGTCTTGGAATAGGACAAGTTGGGATTGATAAGCTAACTTGGTGATGAACATGTTTTGTGTGTTTGGGTAAGGTGACAAGGTAGAGGATTATGCTCTTTTCCCTTGTAGGAAATTAGAAACTTGGACCCTTAGATCCAAACCACCAACCCAAGTCAACCTTTAGAGGGCCTTCTAGAGTGATCCAACCTCTAAGAATGACCCAAGTGAGCACACACCTTTTGCTAGTCATTTCAAATTACTATAATAAAGAAAATTTGTAGATTGAAAGACTCCAAAGCCATGTTAATTTCTTCCTCTTGATTGTTGATATCGCATATCAAGAGGAGGCTATGTTTGTTGCACTGGCTGGCACTGGCCCAAATCTTGCTAATCAAGTGTGTGCACTTTCATATGTTGGTGTGGGTTACTAGGTTTAACTTCATTCATGAAGATATTAGGAATTAAAGTGAATGGAAGCCAAGTAAAAGCTTTCTAGATAGTTGCTACCTAGTTCACCTCCAAAAGGGTGCATAATCTTTATGCAAGGAGGGGAAAGAATCTCTCCTTTAGATACTCACAATAGGCATGTACCTAGATGTTACAAGTTGGTATACACACTTGAACCCTACCACAAGGTTTCTAATTTAGAATATATGTTATTGAGTCCTTGGAATACACCTAAGACACAGACACCGTCTAGTGGGGTGACATGACTATGTGAGGTAAACACATACACCTAAGTTGTGAGACAAAGATTTTGCTTCCTCTACCATTTTTGTTTATAGGAATAAAGTGTGTCTTTTTTGAGTCTGTTAACTTGTCCAAATCTTCTAAAAGACTCCCCTGTCCCTTTGAGTTTCTTTTTCCTTGATTGGATTGTTTGTGACTACTACTTGCTTCTTGTGTTTAAAAATAATTATCTATTGGTAAACCAAAAGGATGTCCAAAACTTGGAAACCATGTTGATATCTACCTGAAACTTGTAAACACAATTAGTATTCTATCTAGAACTATCAAAACCATTAAAAATCTCTTCAAGTTTAGTTAAAACCTATCATTCTATCACTTTTTTCATGTCCAATTCAGTGAAATTTTGTGCACAAAAACCCTTTGTCTTCACTTATTTGTGGACTTCCTTATAGTTCCTCACATGGTTGTTTGTAAATCTCCACATGAGATCCTATTTAATATTGTATTTTTATGCAAAAGATATGCCTTTTTAAGTCAAATTATCAAATATTCATGTGGCTTTGTGCAAGTCCTTGTGCGAGAAAACTAGATCAAATTTGTTGTTCTAAAACTTCACCTATTTTATTGTGCTTTCTTGTGCAAATCTCTATGAATCTTTTTGTGGCATCATGTCCTAAAAATTTCAAAACTACTATGTTAGTTGTGTCTACTTGCCTAGTTGTCTATACTTTCTTACCTTGGAGTCATTTCCTCACACGGGTCTATCAAAATCTATCAAAAATAGAAAGCTATTTTGAGCTTCCTCTTCAAAATCTGATCCAAGTCCGATCCATGTCTAAAATACTTAATCATTTCTCTATCTACAACAATGTCAAACAATGATTTATTTCTTAGTTGACAACTTGTAATCTACATATGAACTAGTCTCCTCACTTAGTTATCTTATTCTGTCCTTTTGTGCTTGTCATAATTTTTATCATAATAGTCATAACTATTGGCTATTCTAGCCATTACTTAGATGACTCATACCTAAGTATAAAAAACTCTTATCTCACTTTTGAGGCTATGTTATAGTTTAGTCCTTGTCTAGGATTTTTCTTTTCATAATTGTCTATGACTATTGCAAAAAGGAGTTGAAACATGTTTCATCCCCATAGACTTAGATGAGGTAGAGCTAGGGATTATAATCATAGCAGAGGTTGCTTCTCACTTTATAAATGATCTACATCTAGTGAATCTAGAGAGGAATCTTTGCAATCTATCTCACTTATTAGACCACTTCATGCTCAAAGAATGTTTTCCATAAACTTACAACAAAATAGGAATCCCTTGTGTCAAGAGGATCCTAAAACTAACAAAGCACATATGTCTCCAAACAACACAACTTTTTCAACCAACATACACTAAAAAATATCATATTCCCAACATGGCTAATAAAGACCAAGAACATAGAGAATATAGTAGAGAACAAGATCACCAAAGGAATGAAAGACATTAAGAAGCTTTTACTGATGAGAATGAGGAAAAATAAGAGATACTTCTCGAAGACAAAAAAAAATTGTAATGATAAACACTTCTAGAAAGTCATGGAAATCTTGCTTAATGAAGAGAAAGAGAAATACTTTCTCAAACTCACTCAAGAAGGAGCCAAACTACCTCATCACTTTAATGTTGAAACAATCATTAAACTTAAAGAGGAAACTAAAACATCTAAGTTGCAAAAACAACTAAAGATCATGCAAGAAAAACTAGCCAAAATGATGTGTGATAAGGAAAAATCAATCAAAACATACATCCTAGACACTCTTTGTCCATTTCCTTTTGATAAGAGTATAGACATGCATCCTTTTCCAAGAGGAGTTAAATTACCCAAGTATGATAAATACTTCAGAACTTCCAACCCTCAAGATGATTTGTGGGAATTTGGTGGTTTTTCTATGGAATTTATGTATAATTAGACATAACTAATGCATCTTTTCTCATGAAGTCTAGGTGGTTAGGCCATGGAATGGTTTTCATAGTTTCCTATTGGTATCACAATGTTTGATGAGATTGCTAACCTATTTTTTCAATAGTACTCACACAACATAAAATATCCAATTAACAAACGTGACTTGCATAAGCTTAAATATAAAGTTGGGGAACCTTTCCTCATCTTTCTTCAAAGGTGGAGACAAATATACACCAAATATTCATGAAAGATTCCAAAAATGGAAAAACTTGACATCTTCATAGATAATCTTTTACTTGACTTTGGGTATAAAGTTTAGCTTCAAGGTCCATGCACCTTTGAAGACATGGTCACAAAAGCTATCCAAATAGAAGAATTTATCATCAAAAAGCGAAAAATAACCCTTAAAAAGGACACCAAACAAGGATCAACCTCTAGTAAAGATAAATCTAAGTATGTGAACAAGAACTAAGAGGTAGTACATGATGGAGGCATTGATAACATTACTCCTAAGCTTGCTAAAGTGACTTTCAATATTATAGAAAATCTCAAAGCATCTAAAAAATTTGACAAAACTCTTCCTAACAACAAGACATTTGGAAACAAACTAAACACCTCATCTTGGGTTATAGGCCAAAAACAAGAATATACAACTCTTGGTGAACCTCTAGATGTGGTCTATAAAACCTTGCTATAAAACAAGCTCATTTCTCCATTAGATCATTCTTGACCTTATGATCCACAACCATGACCTTCATGGTGGAATGAAACTACACTTTTTAAATATCATCAGAACAAATGTCACAAAGCCATAAATTGCATCAACCTGCATCAAAAAGTTCAAGACTTAATTGATGATGGTGAAATTGTTGTAGATGGACATAATAAGAACTTAGACCACAAAGCTTTCAAGGAACTATTCCTATCTTATGGAAAAGGAGAAAAAATCTAAATAGAAACCTCATAATAAGGTCTACTACGTGTACTCTAATCATGATGATGTGATCAACATGGTTAAACCTATAAATTTTGAGTATTGTGACATTATCACCATCAAGGGAAAACAAGATAACACCAAACCTAAGACACCATTTCCCTTGAGGGGTGCTACATCTACTATATCTAACAATGAACCATCATAATCTTGTGTCAATGCTATTACACATTCTTGAGCCAAGGTAGTACTTAAAGGCCCTGTGCCTCCTACTTTTGAGTTAGAACAACACAAAGACAAACCTCTTGTTGGTCCATCTGGAAAATGTACAAAAGTTACAATATCTTTTGCAGCTACTAGCTACAATACCCTCAATCAATTACAATGAACAAATTCTCAAATAATGATATTTGAATTGCTCAAAATCTTGCCTACTCATATGTAGATTCTTGACAAAGCCCTCACTAAGGAAAACATACCTCAATATCTTGATCTCAATAGGTTCCAATCTATGGTAGGTCATTCGACCTCACCTTACTATATATCTTGCTCTGAGGAGGACAACAATCTATTGATTCATTTGCATAACCAACCATTACACATTGAAGTCGTGATACACCAAAAACATCTCAGTCATGTTCTCATTGACAATGGAGTTTGTTTAAACATTGTCTTTGCTACTCTACTCAAACAATTGGGCTATTCTAAAGAGTCCATTAATCCTTGTCACAAGATAACCATCAAGTCAAATGATGAAGTGGAGCATAAATCTTTAGGTCTTGTTGTGTTACCTTCTAAGTTGGTCCTATAGAAAGCAATGTCACTTGTCAACTCCTAACATTTTGTTAGCATACAACATCTTGCTAGGGAGACCATGGATACATGAAATGTAAGTTGTGCCTTGAACTTACCACCAATGCATCAAGTTTCTATTTCATGACTCTGAAGTCACCATACCTGCAAATACTAGTTACACCTATAACATGTTTAAATATACTAAAAGCTTTGTACCTGCTAATACTAAATCTATAGACCATCATGATGATAAGCTGAAACAAATTGAGTAGTCACTCAAATTGAAAGAAGTTGGGATGGGTGAATATCACATAGAACATGTTCTATCTTTAACATTTCTGCTCAAATAATGATATTTGAATTACTCAAAATCTTGCCTACTCAAATGCAAATTCTTGACAAAACCCTCACTAAGGAAAACATACTTCAAGATCTTGATCTCGATAGGTTCCAATCTATGGTAGGTCATTTGAACTCACCTTACTATATATCCTGCTCTAAGGAGGACAACAATCTATTGAGTCATTTGCATAACCAACCATTACACATTGAATTCATGATACACCAAAAACATCTCCGTCATGTTCTCATTGACAATGGAGTTGGTTTAAACATTGTCTCTACTACTCTGCTCAAATAATTGGGTTATTCTAAAGAGTCCATTGATCCTTGTCACAAGATAACCATCAAGTCAAATGATGAAGTGGAGCATAAATCTTTAGGTCTTTTTATGTTACCTCTCTAAGTTGGTCCTATAGAAAGCAATGTCACTTGTCAACTCCTAACATTTTTTTAGCATACAACATCCTGTTAGGGAGACCATGGATACATGAAATGTAAGTTGTGCCTTCAACTTACCACCAATGCATCAAGTTTCTATTTCATGACTCTAAAGTCACCATAATTGCAAATACTAGTTACACCTATAACATGCTGAAATCTACTAAAAGCTTTGTACCCGCTAATAGTGAATCTATAGACCATCATGATGATAAGCTAAAAAAAATTGAGTAGTCACTCAAATTGAAAGAAGTTGGGATGGGTAAATATCACATAGAACATGTTCTATCTTTAACATTTCTACCTGAGTCTCCCCATCATTATGGGAGACCATCTAAAGCAAAGAGACCTTTTATGCAGTCACCTCAAACTAAGTACAATGGTACCTTTGTTAAAGCTACTATACCTCTAGAGGAGGAAGATGAAAATAGAACCATTGCTACATGGGTATATAGAGAGGAAACTCCAGTTGACCTTGTAGAATAGTCTTGTGAGATTACTCCTAAAAAGTATGGTCCAAGTCTTAAACTTATGAAATGCTTTCTCTACAAAGGAAATGGTCCAATTGGATACAACAAAAATGGTCTAATTGATCCTTTCAAAGTGATAGCTAGAAGGTCTCGAGATATATCTAGTCTTGGCTTAAAAAAGATTCCCTTTCGTCTAGGGATTAACAAGTTTATAATAGAGACTAAAAGTTCATTTGACCATGAGTCACAAGCTAAGTCAGATGACCATGAGGATGATGTTGATGATAAGGATTCTTATCCTTATCCAATTCCTATTGATCTTGCTAAATTCTTTGTAGAACCAGATGACTTTGTACCACATGTTAGCATTGTGGATGGTGATAGTGATTCTTTTGATAATACTATTGATTCTCCCCATTTCAAACAAGAACAAGGAGAGTCTAGTTATGCTTTAGTCATTGAGAAACTTTGTAAAAGTCCAAATGATGAAGGAGAATGGGTCCCTATTACTACTAGGGAATTCTATAATTTGTCTCCATGTAGTACAAATTCTCAAGAATATTAATTTGATTCTCTCTTAGAAGCAACTATAGACAAAGATATAGACCAAGTTCATGTTTATGAAAATCAACTTGAAGTAGGTGAATCATCTAGGGTTAGGTTGGATGAGTCTCATCCAACTAGTGTCATTGAGTCTTTAATTAATGATGTTAGAACTCAAAGAAATTTGAACATAGTTCTAGGTGAAGCCACTCTAGGTCTTGAATTACTTGTCCAAGCATTTGATGACTATACTATAAATGCCATTGAACTTGCCACATCTCTTTCACTCACCTATGCTGAGCTCATACACTAGAATTCTAATGCATCTAGTAAAGTCCCTATATTCTAGAATGACAATGCTCTTGCTTGGTACTTAAACTTTGTCAAGCATGTAATGTCTTCCACCAGTGAACAAAGTGTCAACATGACTAAACTTGACATCAAATATCTTAGTCACATCAATAAAAAAGAAAATAAATAGAATTTATGATGGTGGAAACCACATTGTGGTAGTATCAATACCCAAAATAGTAAAAATAAAAGACATATCCAAAGGTGAAAACCTTTCTAAGGTACCTAGGATGAGATATTTGATGCACTTCCTAATCATTTTTAGGAAAGATCATTAGTATTGATAGAACCAACATAGCCAATCAACTTGGGAATAGAGGAGCAACCTCACATGATATATCTTGCATAGTCATTACTCAAGAAGAAAAAGAGGCATTCATTTCTTTTTTCTAAGAGAAAAAGATAAATTTTGCATGGACATACTCAAACATGCTAGGATTGGATCCTAATCTCATAATGCACAATTTATCTATTGCACCAAGAGTTAAATCGGTCAAACAAAAACTTAGAAAAATGCATCTGCATGTTGTATTACTTGTTAAAGCTGAACTAGAAAAGATTTTGAAAGTTGGTTTCATCTCTGCTATCGACTATGTAGAATGGATTTCCAACATTTTTCCAATCTCCAAACATGACAAATCTATTAGAGTTTGTATGGATTTATGAGATTTGAATTTAGCATGTCCAAAGGATGATCTTCCACTCCTGAACACTGATATGATAGTGGATATACCAACTGGCTATGAAGTACTCACTCATGGACAAGTTTTTTAGTTATAATCAAATTGAATTTGCACTAGAAGATTAGGAAAAGACTACTTTCACTTGTGCATGGGGAACCTTCTATTGGAATGTGATGTCATTTGGTTTGGAAAATACCAGTGCTATGTATCAAAGGGTATTTACTACAATATTCCATGAATGATGCATAAGACAATGGAGGACTATGTCAATGATACCTTGGTTAAGAGCACAAAACACAACACTCACCTTTAATATTTGGGACCCATCCTAGATTATACAAAGAAATTCAATCTAAGACTCAACCCCAAGAAATGTGAATTTGGTGTAATGTTTGGGAAACTAATTGGTTACATTGTTTCTATAAAAGGAATTGAGGTAGATCTATAAAAAGTTCAAGTAATCATGGACATGCCTCCACCCACTAATATTAGTTAGATGAGGGGCTTAAAGGGTAGACTTCACTCCATTTAAAGATTTATCTCATAGCTAGCAAATAGATCATAGCCTTTTACTAAGACTCTACATAAAGGTGTGAAATATAATTGGAGCCAAGATTATGATTAGAGTCTAACACAAATAAAACAATACCTTGCTAATCCACTAATCTTTATGCCTCCTATCTATGGGAAGCCTCTTATTTTGTACATCTTAGCAATAGAGTCATCTCTTGGTATCTTACTAGCTCAAGAAGATATTGATAACAAGGAAAGAGCTATCTACTATTTGAGCCACATGGTAATTTCTTAAGAAATTAATTATAGTATCATTGAGAAGGCTTGCTTGGTATCCATCTTGGGTTCCCAAAAGTTGAGACACTACATGCTCACTCATACTACGTGACTAGTTGCTAAAATTGATCCACTAAAATACTTACGCAGCAAGGCAGCTCTAATAGGAAGGCTAGTTGAATGGGTTATGATATTAACCAAGTTTAACATTAAGTATTTTGAGAGAAAGGCTATCAAAGGAAAATTAATTTCTGATCAATTAACAAAAGTGCCAATATAGAGTCTTCTCCAATTGAATATTGGCATTCCTATCAAATAAATTCTAATGCTAACACATCAAGCTTGGGTGATATTCTTTTATGAATCCTTCACACAACATGCATCTGATGGTGGGCTCATATTCATGACACCATAGAGGTATTTACTACCTAAGGTGACAAGATTTTGTTTCCTTGTCTAAAAAATATTGTAGAATATGAAGCCCTAACTAATGGCATGAATATTTTAGTTGAATGGAGACTTGATGAATTGAATATCTTTGGCGATTCATAGTTCATAATCAACCAGGTCAATGATGTGTATCAGATGAAGGATGAGAAATTGATACCTTATAAATGCATGGTGGATGACTTGAAAAAATACTTTGATCATATCACTTTTCAACAAATTCCTTAGGTAGACAATAAAGTGGCTGATGTAATGGCTACTCTTGCTTCCATGTTATAGATGCCAAAGAATGATCTTTGACATGAGTTCTTGGTGGAGATGTTACTCTACCCTACCTATAATTCCCCTAAATCTCAAATGATTTATTCTATTGTAGAACATGATTCATCCTACTACCATCATATACACTCTTACCTACATGACCAAATAATTCTAGACAATCTAACCTAGAATGAAAAAAATCACCTTATCTACAGTGCTTCACGATATGTTATCATTGCTGACGACTTGTTTAGGAGAGGTCTTGATAGAACACTCCTTAGGTGTCAAGAACCCAATGAGTCCAAATGTGCATTAATCAATGTACACAAGGGCATTTTGTGGATCTCACTCTAACGGCTTAACACTAGCTCATAAACTTATTAGAGCTAGTTACTATTGGCTAACTATGGACCAAGAGGCAATCAAATATGCCAAGTCTTGCAAACAATGCCAACTCCATGGAAATGTGATTCAAACTCTAGCTAGGGATCTAATTCTATCCATCACACTATGGCAATTCCAACAATGGGTCTTTAATCTTGTGGACCATATTCACCTGTCCTCTTCAAATGGACATAAGTTCATTATTATAGCTATAGACTACTTCACTAAATGGCTAGAGGCAGTCCCTCTCTCTATGGAAAATGGAAAAATTGTAGTTCTATTCATTATGAATTATATCATATGTAGGTATGGTGTACCTTCCTCCATCATTACTAACAATGGAGGATAATTAAAAAAGAAGGATCTCAAAGAGTTCTGCAAAAAGTTTAGTATCACACAACATTGGTCTTCTATTTACTACCCCATGGAAATGGTCAAGTGAAAGCATCCAATAAGGTTATCCTTAAGATCTTGCATCACACAGTTAACAAATTTGGAAGGGACTCGCACCTTCAGATTAATCTAGCTTTATGGGCTTATAGAACTAGTATCATAACTCCAACGGGTACAACACCCTTTTATTTGATATATGGATGTTGTGCTTCCAATTGAGGTTGAGATTCCTACTTTTAGAATCTCCATGAAGGGCCTCATTACTAATGATGACTATAGAGTATCTTAGCTTCAAGAGCTAGAATTATTAGATGAACATCAACAAGTTGCACTTGATCATCTTCAAGCTTATCAATAACATATTTCTAGAAGCTACAATAAGAAAGTTAAGCCATGTGACTATTAGTGTAAATAATTATTATTTACACTTTACATAATTTTACTTAGGATAATTGCATTATTTTATTATTTATTAGGTTAGACATCTAGGATTATGTACACTCATATGAGTCATCATGTTGACAACACAAGATTAGCAACTCTATTTTAGCACATGGTGTCTACAACACTGGAGTTTGCATAATTAACTAAGTTGTTAGGTAGACAACACAATTGTTCACACTCTAATTAAGTACATGATGTCTACAACATAATTTTACGTGACAAACCTATGTAGGCTTATCCTATCATCATTGCACTAATTCTTGTGTTCAGTGGAGGATAATCCACTCTTGGTGGACATGTGCTTAGTTGTGAGGCTTATCATTTTGCTAACTCCTAGTCATTCTAGAGGCCTTTATATATAGGCACTTCTAGTGTACTTTTACATCAATTTATCTATTATTGAATGATTTATTATCCAAAGATAATTAAATATTCATTCTCGTATTGTTATTCTAATCATATATTATTTGGTCCATATTGTGCTAGTCTTGTGCTTCTTGATCTTGGTTTCATTTTACCCTAAGGAAAATTCTTAATGGTATCATAGCTATACCAAATTCTTGCATGGTATTGGATCCATAGGAGTGTAATTTCATAGCCATTGGAGACCATTTTTGCTTCACCTCTTGGAGGACCTCACTTCAAATCCAGAGAATCTGTAGCTATTGCAAGCATCTAAAGCTAAAGAAAACCTCACCATTGTGTCCAAAGGATCAATTTGGTAAATTTTGACTATAAATTTGCCTACCCTAGGCCACAGTCAAATCTGAGGAAAATTTCTTTTGCAAACTGGAACATGAAGGCCTGATTCACAAATTTAGTATGATCATTTCAGATCTCTGAATTTAATTTTCAAATCTACATATTTTATTATTTTATTCTTTGCAATTTCTCTGCATTATTTTTTGGATTTGCATAGTTTGTTCAAAAAGTTTTTAGCCATCAAGTCTGTAGAGGAGAAATTTTTTGTAGTATAGGATTGGAGCTTGCTGGTGCAAATCAAATATTGGCATCATATTTAGAAGGTCAAAAGACCCCAAAATTGACTTTTGTTTCATCAAAATTATACATTTGAAGTAAAATTTAGAGTCAATTGGTTTTTCGAGGTGCAACAATGGTGTTCTAGGAAAAATAATTACATAGGTGATTTTCAAATAGCAATATCTCCCTCATTCAAACTCCTTTTTGTGAGCATTTTTTTTGTTTTGGGGTATAATCTCATGATCTACACATTGGTGTATGATGTTTGATATCTTTGTTCCTGAATTTTTCTACAAATCATAGATCTTGAATTTTACAATCTCAAAGGCTTAGTATGGGCTCATCTGGACATATTTTGAGATTCTATATTTTTTGGAAGTGAATAATTTTTTTCTACTTTCTAGATCTGCAATCAAATTATAGGCTTGTATGGATAGAAATATCACTTTTAGAATTAGGTCCTTTTTTGCATTACAATGCCTTGATTAAACTTCATAATTTTTGTACATCTGAGCTATAGTGCTTAGTACCAAATTTGATCTCTAAGAGGAGCTTTAAAAAAAAAAATCAGAAGTCCACTTAGGCCTAAATTGGCAAGTGGCCTATTGTAATTTCACTAAGTATAAAGTGCCAAAATCATACATTAGGGGGGGGGGGGGGGGGGGGTTGATTGATTATTTTTGCATTTTGGGGGGTGCATATATTTATTGATCTCATGGAGTTTTGTTTCACATGTTAGTTTGGTGTTAGACCAAAGTTGACAAAGAGGAACTATCAAAAATGGAGTGTCTTGATAATTGATCATCTAAGAAAAGAGCATAAGGAAGTATTTCCTTATCTATGTTCCAAAGAACTGCTCTTTGATGATCCAACACGTGTTAAAATAATTTTAGATGTCATTTTTTTAGTATCGATGCTTATTACCTTGATGTCGTTGGAAAGGCAACTAAACCTTATGACATTTGGATGGCTATTTGGAAATAATATGGAGATCCAATAATTCCTCCATTTCCAAAAGACATTCTATATTCAGTAACTCCAGTTATGGTACTTTCACCTCTAGATGAGATCCTACCTCTGGATGCTCTTGTTGCTTCTACTAATCTGGTTCCAGCCATAAATGTGCCTAATTCAATGTAGTAGGAAATACAATGTCTTCCTATTTCAGCTTCATGGGATGACTTCCTTCCAGACATTACATGGTTGTTTGTGGAGTCTTACACTGAAGATGTGGGAGACATTGTTGATGACATCCATATTCTCTTTGTTGAGGATACTTCTTCTTCACTTCTTATGAGGCAATTGGAGAAGGATTCCTTAACTTTAGAGAAGACATTTTAGTCTTTGGAGATTGTATTCTAGTTTTCTCAAACATCACATCTTCTAAGGATTATTCCTACTAGTGGGGGAGCATTCTCTACTACACCTATGGCGCCATTTCTTCCTACAAGGAGGGACATCATTCAACATTCATGGTGTAGCTTCTTTAGTCATCAAGGACCTTCCTTCATGGGTGTGCATTCATTATTGAGGGGAGGCAACATTGCTTCTCTTCCTATATCTTCCTATTAGGATGCTTCATCATCTTTGGAGGTTGATTCAGTTTCATACATAGACATGTTACCTTGTTTGCCACCTTATTTTGGGCATCCACTAGATTGGTTCATGGCATCTACATTTATCAAGGACTTTTTGACAAATGAGAAGACTTCAGAGGTAGTACCCACACCATACTACATATGGATCCCTCTTCCATCTTCCTATCCATAGTAGGAAGCATACTTTCACCTATACTTGGTGTATCTTCTTCCTGAAGGGAGAAATATTGTTTGTCAATATTGGATTTTCTTTTGTCTTCAAGCACTTATCATTAGGAGATTCTTCACTAAGGGGGGGATTTCATGGAGGGATTCTCTATTGTATATGCATGATGTATGTCATAATGGGGGGTCTTGATTATTCCATCCATACATGCATCTTTCTTTATTGTACTTATATCTTTTTTGGGGGAGGGTTTTTCCCATGAGGTTTTCCTCTTTCTTCATTTTCAAAGAGATTGCATTTTCTTGCATTACATTATATGTACAATATTGCATTTGTACTTGGGTACCTAACATGGCATAGTAGTCAGGACCCATTATGCATTTCATCATAGCTTTTGTGAGCTTAAGTGCATTCCCCTAAGTTGTACTTAAGGGGGGGGGGGGGGGGGGGGGGTATTAGTGTAAATAATTATTATCTACACTTTACTTAAGTTTACTTAGGATAAATGCATTATTTTACTATTTATTAGGTTAGACACCTAGGAGTGTGCACACCCATATGAGTTATCATGTTGACAACATAAGTTAGCAACTCTATTTTAGCACATGGTG
Source organism: Cupressus sempervirens (assembly GCA_028749045.1). NCBI lineage: Eukaryota > Viridiplantae > Streptophyta > Pinopsida > Cupressales > Cupressaceae > Cupressus > Cupressus sempervirens. The sequence goes on from CM053786.1 coordinate 735,525,248, forward strand.
TCTACAACACAATTTTACATGACACACCTATGTAGGCTTATCCTCTCATCATTACACCAACTCATGTGCTCAATCGAGTATAATCCACTCTTGGTGGACATGTTCTTAGTTGTGAGGCTTATCATTTTACTAACTCCTAGTCATTCTATAAGCCTTTATGTACATGCACTTCTAGTGTACTTGTACATCAATTTATCTATTATTAAATGGTCTAATATCCAAATATAATCAGATATTGATTCTCATATTTTTATTTTGATAATACATTATTTCATCCATATTGTGCTATTCTTGTGCTTCTTGATCTTGGCTTCATTTTTCCCTAAGGAAAATTCTTCATGGTATCATAGCTATACCAAATTATTATAGTGACTTCCGAATAGGTGATCTCATTCTAAGAGAAAACCCTAAGAATTAGAAAAAATAGGTATAGAAAGGCAACTTCAAACCCAACTAGCTTGGTCCATACATAATTAATGCAGTGGTTGGATCTAGTACTTACCAATTTTCTACAACTGAGGGAGAGGCGCTCAACGAGCCCATCAACACTCTCCATTTGAAGTGGCTCTATAGATGACCCAATTTCAAAACCTCTTTGCATATACTTAAAAGTCCTAAAAAAATCATTATCTTGGTGAAAATCTAGCACTAGGTGCCTTGGTAATACCAAAAAATTGCAAAATTCAAAAAATACAGAAAAAAATCAGAAAGAGAAAAATACAAAAAAAAAGTGAAAAAAAAAAGTGTCATTGATGAAAATCTAGAAAACAAGCATCCTAGTAGCAAAAATAGAATCTTTGCCAAGCAGGTGAGAACCTGGTAAACAAGCATCTCTTGTTTTAAATGCTACAGTTTGTAGTGCATCTCCTAGCTCCTTGTACATTTTCTTTCCTACTTTACTTTATTTCTTTCTCTCATGCATCCATGGATTGAATTTCATCAAAAACTTGGGGGAAACACCCTATAGTGTCATAGGAATCTCTTTCACATCATTAACTAGTTGTTCTAACTACATATACCTATTGTCACTTGTGTCACTTTTGAGATTCCTCTCATGGAAAATCTCTCACATTAGTCACCATTTATTCTTACTACATCTACCTACTATCACTTGTGTCACTTTTGAGATTCCTCTCACAAAAGATCTCTCGTGTTAGTCACCAGTTGTTCTAACTATGTTTGTCTATTGTCGTTTGTGTCACTTTTGAAATTCTTATCATGGAAGATCTGTCACATCAATCACCAATTTTTCTAACTGTGTCTATCTACTATCACTTGTGTCAATTTTGAGATTCCTCTCATAGAAGATCTCTTTTGTGTTTATCACCAGTTGTTCTAATTGCATCTGTCTACTATCACTCAATTTCCTACTAAGGTTTTTCTTACTGATGACTCCTCTTTGACTTCAATCACCAATTGTTCTAACTACATCTATATACTATTGTCACCCTACTAAAGAGATTTATTTCATGTAAGTTATAAACATTGACACTTGAAATCAATTCTATAACAAGAAAACTAAATTGAAAATGTTGAACTTTTTTGAGATAAGTTGAGCTTTTCTTTACTTCTTTTTCTTTTTCTTAATCATTTCCCTTTGATAAACTCAAGAATTTCTCTTTTGACTAGAGAAACAAGAACTATGGGCATGATCTTTTCTTTTCTTTCTATTTGATGGTTTAGTTCTACTGATTTGAAAAGTCTATATAAAAGGGGTATCCACTATAAGAGCCTCTATCTCATGTTGGATGGTTGTGTGTACCTTGACTCATTTTATATGGACTCCTAACTAAGGTTGGTTCTTTTTCTTAATTGTTTGAGTGAATTCTCTATGCTATAGTACATACTAATAATCATCCTAGTAAGTGAATGTATGGGTCACTACGAGTATACTCAACACACTTCTATCTCTAGTTACAAATGTAAAGGTCATTCTAGATAGAATATTTACTTAATACTTAGCATAAGAAGGATCTCTCATGTGTCTTAGGTTTTTCTACACAACAAACATTCTAGTCATCCCAACATTTATGCTTTGATGATTATGTTAGCTTTCTACATTACAAGGGACAAATGTTCTGGTCATTCTGGCTTCTTGTGCCTTGAATGCTTAAATTTAATCTTAACAAAACTAGAACATTGTCATATACATATTTCCATGATTGTAACATCAATGGGAATTGTATGACATTTTGGATTTAGCTAAACACTTAGTGATGATAATTTTATGAGCTTGATAACTAGACTTAGGGTTGCATCAAGCTACATTAAAGAAGCACGTAGTTCAATAACTACTTTACTTGCATCCTTTGTGATGAGGGATTGTGGTTTCTTCAAAGCATCACATTTTTTCATGACTGCACAAGCATTTAGTTCTTTGGTTCATCCTATCAATCTTCATGGGATACATGTTAGTATTGATAATATGGAACATTGCATGAGATGTTAGGTCATTCATATTTTTCATTTCACATACATACTATCATGATTCATCTCATCTACACTACATTCATAAATCATATAAAAAAAATTCATAATCATAGCATTAACATCTCATGTACAACAAACTATAAAGAGAGAAAGTGACACATGTGAAGATACTCGACTCAAAAATCTCTCATATATATATATATATATATATATATATATATATATATTTGTGTGTGTGTGAATTCAATTGTGTACATTGATGCAAAACTAAACACTACTCTAGTGTTGTTGATCTCAATATGATACAAAATGGTATTGATAGACCGATTGATATATAGCTAGAGAAAAATTAGAACAAAATGAGCTAACTATGTCCCTCTCCCTCACCCCTTGGTGGAGGAGGAGGAGGCATCTTTGGTTCAATCAGAGGTCATGCACCTCCCAACTATCTAGCATACTAAAAAAATTGTGGCACCTGCTTTGCCTCAGAGAGTACTACTACAACATATGCCACTCTCATTGACTAGAGCAAATCTCATCCTATCATTGCTCTACCTTCTCTCATGATATGTGAGTCTCTCATTCTAGCTGCTCTTGTAATCCATGAAACTCTTGATTGTGCTCTAATATCTAAGTATCCCTAACAAGGAGTCATATCTACTTCTCTCCCAACTATTGTTGTGCTATCCAGACTCACTCTTTGGATCTCCTAAGGGCATCCTAGGTCTATGCTAGTATATCTCTGCCCTGTGGTTCAAGAGTAGGATGCTCCTACATATCCTCATTGCCCATCCCTTGCTCTGCTTGCTAATCTAGTTGCTCCTCTGTATGAGGCCTCTATGTATCTCCTCCAATAGCTCCCAGGGTGCCCATCTAACTATGATGATGTCTATGTCTTGTACCAATGCTGCTAGCATATGGATCCAACCCCATCTGGTGAGGAGGAATATGCACCTATCATGTCCTATGTTTGGGTCTCTCCTATTTTGGTTGTTGTGGTGGTGGTTGTAGTGCCCACATTGGTTGTATAGATATGGCCATCCCTACTGGGTCTATGAATCATGGGAAATGATGACTTGCAAAATGTGCCTGATAGGCTAGAGTCATTCCCCTATCTACTATAGCTGGAATGTAATCCCACTATATCACCACAAGGCTATGCACATCAATCATCGACTGACCCTAGTCTAATCTGATAGACCACCCATGATCTAGATCAATGGAAAAAAATGCCTATGATAAATACTCTTTTGAGATGTCTCCAGGTCAACCATACTATGACTAGACATGAGTCAATGGGAATCTCTCAATAACCTACATAGAGTGACTAATCAGTGGTTTAGATGCAAACATATATCCTCACTCTATGGGTGCATCATCCCATGCCTTGGTCTCTCTCTAGGGTCTCCACACCACTGCCACTAGGTCATCTAGTTGACCTCTCCACTTCTCACTCTTCCCTAGAGCTATTTGGGTCAATTATCCCTAATATTTGTATATGCAAGGCTCTAGATCCTATCTCTCATCAAAAAAGTTGGGCCTCATAATGGGAAGATACTCCCATGCCCACACTTGAAGAGCATTGACCCCTACAGTCATGCTCTTCCTCTCATGATAAATTATATCATGCAACTCATGGAACATGTGTGTGAGCTTGCACTAACCCCATCCATAATGTACTAGCTAATCTAGCATATGTTGCATCATCCTATCCCATCCACACTCAAGTCCATGCTGCCCTATATCAGACATTAGAAAGTAGCTAACAAATATACCCAATACTATCGCCAACCTGAGGGTAAAACCATATGTATGCACTAGCTCATCCCATGTGATGGCTTTGACCATGATGAGGTCCTCCTAGAATATGGCCCTTAGTGCTACTATGCCTATTTGTGGTATTGTTTCATACACTACTCATGACCCGTAGAATCCTATAGATGTTCTCTAGGGTGATAGTCATCTCTCCTTGGGGCAAGTGAAATATGTTCATCTTCTAATGCAAATGCTCAACTAATTCTATCAGTAGGTTGTGATTCACTAGCAATGTGAGAATTCAACATAGATATGATAGACCAAGGGTGTCAATGTGTGCCATGCCAGTATCATCTAGCTACTAAATCAAGGCTTTGTAGGGTGGATAATGTGATCTAAATCTAATGTCATGAAAGCTAACCTGTAAAGATGAAAACAACATGCACATGATTAGTCTTAGATAGGCAAAAATGATGAATGAAAGTGCAAAACATCAAACAATAAATAAAATTTTAAACATTAAATTTTGCACACTACACCAATTTTTCACATGAGATTTCATCATCTCATGCAAGACTTATGCAAGGAAACACATTCTTGCATGAGAAACTTCACAAAAATCAATGCAATAATAGCCAATTTTAGGGTTTTTTTGTGTGAGAAGTGGGTCTCTTCCATGTGAAGAAACCCAACATGTGTGGTGAAGAAGTACTAGGATGGTACTTCCTCAAGTGAAAAAAGATTTAGACACATGCTAAGAATTAAATCCTCGCACGATATTTGATATTGCAAACTTTCAAACACCCTAAAAACATACTAAAAATTACTCAAAATGCATGAAATTTGAAATATAAAGTGACATTATCAATGAATCATCAGAGATCCATAGTCCATTAGTTGGCTGCATTGCCTGGAATGCTCGAATGGATGCATACACATGAGGACGACCATCTTTCTCCTTAGATCTCTCTTCTTCACAAAAGTCAAAAGCACAAACAAATTGAAAATGACCCTTTGGGCCCTTAAATAGGTTTTGACCTAATTTTTCAAAGTGCTCTAATTGGCATGAAAATCACCCTCTAGCTAAAGTGGTTGCTCTGAACTAATTTTCGAGATCAAATTTGAAATCTAACACACTTAAACAACTCGAAATCACAATTTAAAATTTTGGGAGCGACGTGATGAAATGCTTGTGCAATCCATTTTTCTGATACTTTTTGAATCTTGGAATATTTTCAAATCACATTTTCTTCAAAATTTCTAAAATTTCTCAAAAAAGTCAGCTTTGGTCAAACCTAGTCAAACTTGGTCTTTTGGACCTTGAAATCACTTTGAATCAACTCTAAATTTTCTTTAGACTATTCTAATTTGTTCTACATTATTCTAAATCTCAGATTTCTTTAGGATCTCTCAATATGCTTCTCTTCATTACTATTCTAGTGTGTCATCTTTCAATTTTTCTCCCAATGGGGCATGATGACTATGTCATTAAATCTTTGAAAATTGGCTTCAACTCAATTTGAATCTTATGTCCTTATCACTCGAGGCATTTCATCACTTAGATCATCTTGTTCCCCTCTATCTAGCATCATATGTCATCTATCTTATCTTTCAATCAACTAATCAACCTTATAATAGTTCTTGTTAGAGTTTAATGGATAGGTATTGAGATAGTCTAACCTTGACTCTTGAGGATTAAGCCTCATTTTAGGGATGATTCTATGAGTCATGATAGGTCTTGTTATCTCTTTCATGGACTAGTATTTAGGTGTTCTATCTAGACTCTGGGGGATTAAGCTTCATTTTGGAGATAATTCCAATTTCTTACTAAGGATTAAGCTTTATTCTAGAGATAATCCTAACTCTTGCTAGGAATTAAGCTTCATTCTAAAGAGGATTCTATGCTCTTGCTTTTAATCACTATTCAATGGACATGTATTGGGATAGTCCAACCCTAGCTCCTAAGGATTAAGCCTCATTTTGGGGATAATTCTATGAATCATGATTAATCTTGTTAGCTTCTAATGTACAGGTATCAAGATGGTCTAATCTCGACTCTTGAGAATTGAGTCTCATTCTAGGAACAATTCTATGAATTTTGGAAAACTTTGTTCCATCAACTTCAGTATCTAGGTGTTCTATCTAGATTCCCTAAGGTTAAGATTCATTCTAGAGATAACCTTAAAAACCTTATCAACTTCAGTATCTACATGTGTTATATCTAGATTCTCTAAGGTTAAGCTTCATTCTAGAGAAAACCTTAAAAAACTCATCAACTTTGGTATCTAGGTGTTCTATTTGGATTCCCTAAGGTTAAGCTTCATTCTAGAGATGACCTTAAAAAGATTATCAATTTTGGTATCTAGATGTTCTATGTGGATTCCCTAAGGTTAAACTTCATTCTAGAGATAACCTTAAAAAGCTTATCAATTGGTCTTTGTATCATCAATTTCATAACCAATCTTATTTCTTGGTGTACGCTTCATAGTTCTAATTTCTTTGAATCAAATGTGTTGCTTGCACATTCATTTAAAGAGGGGAAAATGTAATACCCCAAAATTAGAACATTTCCATGCTAAACCAATTCTAATTCTAATAATCTCTAATTGACCTAACTGTCAAATTAAAAAAATCCTTAATCTATACTAATCACTTACTTTAATTCATTCATGAATATTCATTGAATTGCTTAAATTAACCTATTAATTGAATTAATTTAATTATAAGTCCTAGTACTTAAATTAAATTAAATTCAGCCCTTTTAGCTAACATACACGAGGAATTAAATATATTTGATTAATTAAATATTCTCATTCTAATTGTTGAATTTAATTATTCTATTTAGAATACTCAATTATGAGGTCATATTTAATTTCCTTAAATCAAATATCTTCTCCAATATTCTCTCTTCAGTTCAGAAATGGAAAGTCTGAGTTGACTAAAATCAGAAAAGGTATTAAATTAGTTAACTCCTTATTTCACTCAAAAGCAATCAGGTAACTCCCTTTTCATAAGGAAGCTTTCTATTCTGACTGAATCTTCTTCAGATCTCAACCATTCATTCAAACTAATCTCAACCATTGATCAATTCTTGGATTCTATTTAAGAAGCCCCCAATTCCTTATTCTAGAGGATGCACATGAATTATATTGAACTTATTTTGAAATAATCACTCATCTCTTATATGCTTAGATTGGATTTTCTTGCATTGTAATCTCATTTTACCTTTAAAATGCATATATTTTGTATAAATTGCTCTCTTTATTTCTAGATTAATATTGCATTTCATCTAGATGAATCTTGCATCTCATTTAATTATTAAATCCTTCATTCTAGATGTCTAGTTGCTAGCTTCTTAGTTTGAGAGCAATAGCTTCTACTTAGGAGGCAACATATCAAAACTTGTTGAGTTGTTTCAGATGAACAATCCAATAATCATTCTAGAATGCTTGTTCATATAATGATCATGTTTAAGTGTGTGTAAATTTAGAGGCTCACATTTTCCACTCACAGTTAGAATTTGATAAGATAATATAATTATTTCATCATAACCTAAGTGGAGAAGACAATTGTACTAAAGCCTAGAAGAAGTGATAACTAGAATATCAAATGTATAGGCTTGAATGGGCAAGGGAGAAGAGGATTAAGGAACTTGAAGTTTATGCCAAGTGATGCTAGATTTGAGTGAGCTATAGTATAAGCTAAGAAAATATAGTGTCAACTGAGCATCATAATTGACCTAGTGTCAATAAATGTGTCAAATAGAATAGTTAGTAGTGATCAAGTAATTTAGTGATGTATGAGTGTTAGATGTCAGTGTTGGACAAGGGACAACATTTGACAGATTATGAGGAAATCATGATTTCCAGCTAATATTGTTGATTTATTGGAATATGTAAAGCGTGTTGAATATAAGGATGGATGACTTGGAGTATTTAATTCAATGGAAACTATGCTTGAGCATTTCTATGCAAGAACTGAAGTAGAAGTTTGGAGAAGTTTCTAAAAGAGAAAAGAAGATATGAAATGATGGAAGGATTTGATAAATTTGACCAAACCCTAAGATCTATGATGATGTTTAAGGGGAAAAAATTTAGAATTACCTTCTAAGGAAGTACAAGGGCTAAACTTGTAGAGGTTAGCAGAGCTAGTGGAGACCCTAATAAGGTTGAAATAATTGGTAATTTTGTTGATTGGCGAGCTTGAGTAGAAGGCTAAATAGTTAAGTGTAGAGGGAAAGAATGATTTCTTGAAGAGATGCCATGTGAATCAAAGATGAAGATGTTATGGAGGCCAATCAATGAATTAACTACTAGACCAAATTGTAATCTATATTTGCAAAGTGAGTTGCATTTGTCAAATCATTTTGTTGTTACTTTCTAACCATTTAATCAGTATTGAAATTATTTAATCAAGGTTGACCTAATAGTCATATGTAAATCCTTTAATCAATGTGACATTATAATGGAATATTCTTAAGCCCTCTAACAAGGCCACTCTTAATAGGGTGATTAAATTCTTTAACAAACTCACATTTAACAATGTTTATTGTAACCTTTAAAAGGGTTGGCTCCTAATAGATCTCACTTAGAAGAGTGAAAAATTGGTGACCTATTAATAATGGTTTTTTCCAAATTGGGTTTCCACATTAAATCCTAGTTCCATACTTGTATGGATGTTATTTGAGATGTTTAAATATTAAAGTTTTACATATGGAAAGTTTGTTACTATTAGAAATATAGACTCCAAGTTTATGTTATTGATTATTTTCTATAGAGACCAAGCTAGTAAATGTTTAGATTTGAAGTGTTTGAAGTGATTAAAATTTTAAATGGTACATATGGACCCAAGGATAACTAATTCACCCCCACTCTCAGTTATTCTAAATCATTCTAACAGTAAGAATGATGAAGGGAAAGTGTAGGAGGAATGAAGCTAGAAAAGGGGGAGATGAAGTATAATTAGGTGGAGTATGTAAGAGATGATTTTTTGATTTTTAAAAACTCATAAATCCCCCTAAATTAATAATTAGAATTAGGAAATTAGAAAAATCCCAAGATTCATGGAAAATGGACTATTAATTAATAAAGATTAATTATTTGGGAAAGGATGGTAAAGAGGGGAAATTAACAAGATGAGATTAATTAAATGATTAGGGGCATAGGAATAAACCATGGGTTATTTAACCCTATAGGTACAAATTAGAAAAATGATTCGCCAAATTGTGAAATAAATGTAGGGGTAACCTTATTGAAGGATTGTTGCAAAAATGAAGATCAATTGCAATGATATCAAAGGATCAAAGTCATGAAAATTTTATTGAATAAATGATGTTAGATTGATTTACATGAATTGATGACGTGCACAATCAATCAGAAAAGGATTAATGATGAATGCCATTAATAGACTATGTAAATTCCATAAGATTGATAAAGACTAATAGATCAGGTTGATCAAAATATTATCAAAGAAATCTATCAATGCTATTAAATCAATTGGATGAGAACATGATCACACATTAAGGGACTCAACAATGTTAATGATCAAGTTGATGATAGGCTAGGTTGAAAAGGAACTAAGGGGTTTGACAATATCAAGTGATCAACTGGTGATAATGATTGAACTAATTTAATGACAGTTACCAATAAATTAGATTGATAGGGTAGTGAAAGATTGGACAATTCCTATGGGTTGATTTTTAGATAATTAATTAGATTGATTTGATGAGTTTTGATCATGGTTAGATATGGTTTGACTAAGCATTGAGGGACCCAACACTACCCAAGATTGGTTAAAAATGCTCAAAATTTTATTATGATATCTTTCAAATTGATTAAAGTTTTTTCAAAATGTTCTAGACTAGTTTATGGTTGTTTGTAAGTGATTTTAATGATATTGAAATGGTTTTTAATTAATTTTGAAATATTTAGATTGGTTTTCAATTAGTTCTAAAATGATCTACATTTAGTTTGAAAGGGTTGAAAATAATGAAAAAGAGACTCAAAGGAGGTCTGAGATAATGTGAAATAAGTTTGAATGATGATCAAGTTGGCCAAAAAGATTGAAGTCAGTAAAATGAGAAAATGGGAAGTGTTAGTATGTTAGTGATGAAAGAGTATGCAAAAACAATTTTTTGAGAATCTATAGCCATATGGAATAGTTTAGATAAAGAAGTATATTTATGATTAGGATGATACACAAAGGAAATTAGTCATACCTTTAGATGTAGTAGCCACTTGGTCATAAATTGAGTTTGTTTATTTTTTATTTTGATGTACTTATTGAGCCTATTTTTTTTTTTTAAATGAATAATGAGATCACTCTTATCAATAATAACAGGCTCCATTGATGTGGTGCTCTCAAGATGATACACTTATAAGTAGTAATGGTGAAGCACTAAATAGAGATGTAAGAAGGAAGTACACTTGATTAGGAGAATCTTATCTCTATTGCCCTTTTGTAAATTATAAATAATTTTTTTTGAATGCCATGATTAGGCACAAGATTAGTTATTTAAACATACAAGTATTTAAATCTACCATTAAGTCACTTATTTTTCTTTAACATTTTTCTTACAATTCATCAAGTTAGTCAAAGAAATTTGAGTACTAATGTTGTTTAAAAATCATTCAATGAAAGAATTGGCAATCATTTGATAAGAATCAAAAGAATGAATGGGTAAAGAGTAATACCTTTTCAAATATTTGTCCCTAAGAGTATGAATGAATAACTTATCCATGAGTCTATACTCAAATAAGAACTTAACAAGGTAGAGGCGATATCCTAGATGTTAAACCTTATGTCGCAGAATTTAAATTTGAGTTTTAGAAACATGTAAAGAAGAGTAAGGTTGACATATTAAAGTTTTTGTGTCTAAGGAAAGAGGATTAGAAATTATTACAAGATAGGGTTGTTGTTGCACCAAAAGATCAACTTGTCAATGCCCAATACAACCACTAGACTTATAGAACACAAGGTGGTTAAGCCATGCCATGAATCTTGAGGGGAACATTGGAAATTAGTCCAACAATCCCCCCTAGCATTACCTAAGGAGATTTGACCTGTAACCAAGCTCTAATACCTCTTGTTACAAGCTAGGGTTGTTGTTGCACCAAAAGATCAACCTATCAATGCATTATACAACTAGTAGACTTATAGAACATAGGAGGTGGTTAAGCCATGTCACAAATCTTGAAGGCAAACATTGGTAGTTAGTCCAATAGAAATATCACATGTATGGATGTTGTACTTAGATTGAGTGAATTAAGCCACTTTTTCTTGCAAAGCAATGAAAACTTGGACCTATAGGCAATTTTTCTAGGCTAATATAATAGGCATTATTATTAATGGAAACATAATACATTAGTATTAGAGTTGTTAAATGAAGAAATAAACTTAAGCATTGGGATACTTAAAAAATTGAATAAGTATGAAAAAGAAATTTAGTGCATAAGAAGACTATTTTATTTGGTGAGGTTTACACAATGTAGATATAGACTTACAAGCTTAGGGGAAGGCTGCTAAAATTTATATATGTTTTGATAAGTTTTCAAGGGACAAGGTTGTTACTGTAGAAACAAACTAGTTGGAAGTATATTGACATTTTTATCAAGATATTGTTTTGACTTATCAGATAAGAACTTAACAAGGTAGGGACAACATCCTAAATGTTAAACCTCATGTCACAAAATTTAAATTTGAGTTTTGGAAACATGTAAAGAAGAGTAAGGTCAATAGATTAAAGTTTTTGGGTATAAAGAATTTTGGCTAGAAAATATTCCAATTGTATTGTAACGATATGATTGACTTATGCACACTTTGATGATATGATATACATGTGCAATCCATGATCAAAGAAGATAAGTTTATTGTATGAATTTTTTTATCTATAAGGAACTACAAGGACTAATTGGATATTCTAGATATCAACATAATTAAGGTTTTTGTAAATATGCATATAATTTTTTTTGAAATGAGCTCAGCTTGAATTTTGTATTGTACTTAGAACTCCTAATAGGGTTGAGGCTTCCAACAAGGATTAGTCCTCTAACAAGAACATATACACTATAAGCATATAATAAAATCATAATAGGGTCAAATTGTTTCACAAGACACTTTTGATTAATGGATCATTTTGTGGGTACCATCTCCATTAGGGTTTTCCCTTAGTGAGGGTTTCCCTAGTTAACAAAATATGGTGTTAACAAAATATTTTAGATGAAAGTTTTTTAAAGTGCATAACTAATTTACAACCCCCATCCCTCCCCAAAAAAATAGTTATATTGGTGGATTTTACTTTCTAAAAATGGTATTAGAGCACAATTACTCAGAGCAAGTCTAACAAATTGAGGCAAAATCACTATGGATTCAATGAATTTGCAAAAGAGCCTTGAAGAAGCTCTATATGAATTAGTTTTGGTCAACGATGAAAGGAATAAGCTAAAGATAAATCTTAGAGATGCTCAAGATTTTATTTATACATTTAAATATTCAGTTGAAAGCTCAAGATCCAAGAAAAAGAAATTGCCTAGAAACAAATCAAGGACTATGATTCAACTGAAAAGCTTAAGAAGGATAATGGAATTTTGAAACATGAACTTGAGATTACAACACTAAAGATGAGCATGCTGAAAGATGAACAAAAGAAAAAAATAGATTTGAGATATGACAATGTAGATCTGAGATCACAACTTACCAAGGTAACATCTAAGCCTAAAAAAACAAAATTTTGATATGAAAATTTTTGAGAAATACAATTGCATATAGTGAAAGGAGAACTTTCAAAAACCAAGCAACATCTTGAAAATTTGTATACAAGTATGAAGAAACTTGGTGAATAGATCATGGCATAAAAAGCTAGAGGAGATATGGTGGGAATAGGTTATCTTTGAAGGTGAAACATCTAAAGAATAAAAATTATAGAGGAAGAAGAGATTTTACTGAAAACCTAACCAACCATAAAATCAGATCAATCAAGTACCAAATTTTTTAGAGCATTCCTACTATCCAAGAAGATAATTCAATGGAAGATGCTTTGCATGAAAAAAAATTGGACACACAAATTGAGAGTGTACAGGTAAGTTTGTTAAAACCTTTCCTAGTTATATTTTAATTTCTTTATTTATGAAGACAACTCTAGTGAATTTAGAAAACCTAGTGAAAAATAAAATGTAAGAATGACTGAAAGGACTAACAATGCAACTAGTAGACCTTTGAGAATGAGTAACATCATTACCAATGGAGTTATGTGTTATAAGCGCAAGAATTTTGGACATATTGTAAGAGATTGCAAACTATAGATTAATCAATATAGACAAGGTTATGATGTGTCACATTTGTAATAACCTAGGACATAGAGAAATATTTTGTAGATTTAATGATTTCAATTGCAACATAAGAACATCCCATATGTGAACATAAAATATGAGAAAATGTAACACTAGAGGAAACATTAACAAAATAAGAAAGAATAAGAATTAAAGTAAGAAGAAAGTATAAAGAATTGATAAAATATTTATAAATAAGGAACACTAGAAAGCACCAAGGTATGGATGGAAAAGATAAAAGAAATATTAAAAAATAAGATGAGAACAATACCAAGAATTGACCCCCCTACATCTACATGATTTACTACTTCATAAAATAAAATAAGGGATATTGAAATAGAAAATTATCAGACACCTAATCAATCATATTAAGTTACACACAATTGGTTATAATATGAAATAATTATCAAGAATATAAATTTAAGAGCACAAAATTTAATGTGAAGTATTCAAAGACCACTAAAGAATTAAATGGTATTGTAATCATGAACAACTTTTTGGTGATTATCTTGAACACAATTAATGTAGATTGGATTGGAAGTAGATTTAAGAGTTTAAATTCAATAAATTACTCGCCATTTGATCATTAAGCTATAGCAGAGAGCAAGAAATAAATCTAGAGGAGAATTGAAGTGTTTGGAGATGAATTTGTGGATGCCTTAGTCACAGTCTAAAAGGTATTTGTCTTCTTTGCAAGGTACATATAAGAGTTAAATTTGAACTATAATTGAAAGAGTAGATATTATGATAACTATAGTAGTTTTATGTGAAAGACTGACCAAGATATCAACTTAAAAAACACATTTATATATCTTTAGGAGATGATCTTGCAAGAGTATTCTCACCAGTTCCAAACAATGTCCTATATGTAGGCTTACATTCACTAAAAATTTGAAACATTTGGGGATAGTGATATATTTAGGAGAGGTTTAGAATGATGACAAGTCTTTAAAGGTTTGAAAAAATAGAATAGTTTAAGATCACACAATACATATTTTATGAATAGTTTGAGTATCCTGAATGGACAAGAATAATATTAAGTAGGATTCATGACAACATGTTTTGTATAGGTGATCAATCCATTATGATCACTAGTGAAATAATTCACATGGTAACATGAATTAGCAATAAGGGTATCATACATATTGTAAAAAAGTATGTTAAGAAACTACTTGTGAAGAACACAGGAGAATTATGTGACGAAATAGGAATGACTTTGGATAAAATAAGGAAAACAAATGTTAGAGTTTTGAGAAAAATAATGGGTTAAAAAAACTAAATCTTTAGACCCAATTCAGTCTTAGCTAGATTTATTCATGCAACTTGCAAGATGGCTATTGATAGAGAGAAAGTAAACATCTATAAAATTCTGAGGCAACAAATGGTTGAAAAAAAAATAGAAGGATCAAACAAGATAAGTACACACCATTTAGGTTTGAGTCCTTAATCTACATATTGTTTCAAGTACTAAAACGATTCCCAAACATGTCAAATTATGAATGGACAACTAGTATATGTTTTATGGAAATGATAAAAAATCATTATAGGAGGCAACCTAAAGCTAGGATCACTAAGGATAAAACTATAATGGTTAAAACATTCCAAGCTGAGATGAAACAAAGATTTATAATTACAAGATCTAATGTTGAAAAGTGTAAAGATGACATAAGTTTTATGTTTGAAATACATTTTACATGTATGGAGGCTATAGAACCAAAATAAATTTTCATTCAACCAATAGGACATGAGGTAAGTGAAGAATTACTTGAAGGATATGCAAAAAGAATATTGGAACCAATGATGGATACTAAATTCCTTAAATAGGTTACATATGAAGAGAATTTAACTCAGGTCACAAAACAATTAGATGCTAGAAAAAGGAAAAGGAAATTTGTAAAATTTATCGAAAAAATGGAAAAGGAATTAGGCATGTAAAAAGAGGAATGGTAGGAAGCCAGAGAGATAGCTAGTGAAATGCATAACATTGGATAATCAAACATACTTGTTGTCAAGCCACTTGCTATGGTGGCCACATCAACAACAATAGAGGTAGAAGTAGTAGATAAAGAATTTGAAATAACTCATGTGCAAGAAACTTCACCACTTGTGGATACCAAAAGGTGAGCTGGAAATTTTCCAAAATAAAGGAAGCCTATTATTATCAAAAAGGGGTCATGGGCAAGAAGGAGGAAACTCCTAAGTGGAAGACTAGACCTAAGGCTATGGCACATACCCCTGCACCCAAGAAACCAAATATTATAGTTAAAGGTTAAAGGAAGAAGAATCATGAATAAGAAGAAGTTCACAACAAGGTGAAGGGGAAACACTAGAAGAAGTAGTAAAACCAAAATTTTGATCAACAAGTAGAAAAAGGACCAATTCAACCTAGTGAAAAAGTATATAAAAAGAAGAGGTCTTGGAAACCAAATGTTGGAAAGCTCAATATCAAGATATTAGAAGAAGACAACTTAGATAAACTGTAAAAAAATTTCTATGATAAATATGATGTGAATCAATAGAGGCAATTGGAAAATAGTTATAAGATATCTTTTGAAAATCAAAAGGTTAGCTATTGAATTAAAAGGTAGCATACTAGATAGTCTATAAAAGAAGTTAGAAGAAAGAAGGTTAAGGGAAGTATAAGAAGATAGTGTGAGAAATTTCTTCACAATAATTAGTCAAGATGATTTTAAGAATTTATTTAAGAATATGGAACCATTATTAAGAAGAAAATTTAGGCATATCCAAATAATGGAAGTAAAGTATGCAGAAATAGTAAGTGAAATTGAGGATGTCATCATTAAAGCTTTGAAAGATCTAGATATAACAAAGTCAAAATTAGTTAGAATAAAAATTAAAGAACCTAAACTACTAACAAAAGATGAGAAGGATATGAAAAAATTTGTGAGTACTATACCTGATATCAAAATATAAGGAATTCAAAAATATCAACTAATGAAGACCCTTCAAAGAACAATCAAATATTGATCTTGACAATTTGGGAAAAAATGACAACATTATTTTAGAATCATTTTCAATGGAAGAAATATTCAAGAGGTTTATAATATAGAAAAGATAAGAGATAAACAAATAGAGGTTAGAGTTGAGAAAATTATTCAACCAATGCAATTAGTGATAGTACAAGATGAACAAAGTGAGCAATTTTCAATCTAGATAGGAAATTGGACTGATAGCATTATATAAAGTGAAGAATTAGTGATAATTTTGGTATTAACTATGTCAAAAGAAGATACACCATCAGTACCTTCAGGACCTAACATGCGAAAATAAATTTGGCTAAATAGAGGAAAGAATTACAACATAAAGAAATGATAGTGCAGAGGACAGAGATAGAAAAAAAATTAGAGGAAATAAGGAAAGGTACATAGATCCCTACAAATTTTATGGATAAAGGAAAAGATGTTGTAAATACACCATCTACATCTATATTGCAAACCTTATTAGCTAGTCCAAGTATTGCAAGTGATATTACTAAGGTGATGAAAGAGGACATGGATGATAAAAGTTTTGTGTAATGTTCAACATTTGCATTCTCTAAAGCTAAGAAGATAGAGGAGAAGACAACAAACACACAAAGAGTCTTAGAACTAAAATACGATAGACTTCAAAAGACTATACCATTTCTAGTATAATTTTTGCAATAGGAGGGAGATAAGAAATTGGAAAAGATAATTGAAGAATTTTATGTCTATTACTCTACTCCTAAGGAACCTACTAGGGAAAAAGTGTAGGTAGAGCATGAAGGAAATTTTTTCATGAAGTAAGAAACAATATCAATAGTTATATGTTAATGGTTGACTCATGCATAAAGGATATCAAAAAGTGTATTTTGGGAGAAAATAAAGCTTATGTTGAATGTGATAAAGCACACAAGTATGTAATAGAGGTCACCAAAGAAATCAAAGGAAAGGAAGAAGAATTGGAGAAGATTGTAGATGAAATGAAAGACAATGTTTTAAGTATTATCGAAGTTGATAAAAGAATTAGTCAACCATATGATGCATTACAAGCTTTGAGGAATGATAGAAATAAAATCATTAGCAAAGTTAACTCTTTAAGAGGCCATTTGACACCAAAGATAGATTTGGTCTATAAGAAATTAAACACATTATTGGAGGTTAAGAGATCTTATGATAATTTTACTCCCATGGATCTTAATGGAGTAGGTTATAAATCATGACATCTGTGTAGTAATTCATGTTGGAGAGATAATCAAGTTTATATGGGATGTGCATTTTATAGCACTAAAAACCAACCTTGTAGATTGCATGACACTCTTGGAAAAGTACCCAACTTGAAGTATCAAAATTTTGATATGTACATAGTGAATTTTGTCTCACCTTTGTGATTGATGTCAAAGGGGGAGAATGTCTTAGTAAAAATTTGAAGTATGAAAGGTATGTAGAGATTCATTTGTATGTACTAAGGGAGAGCATATATAGATACATAATATTATCAAATGGGGAGTACAATAATATATATTAATTGTATGGTTAGATGGAATATAATGATGATCCAAATTTGAAATTTTGTATTGGCCACAATTCTTGAATTTTGTGAATTTTTTTTTTTTGGAGAAGTATATCTTCTATGCTTAGGAAAATTTTCCTTATGTTCCCACCAATGCCAAAGGGGGAGATTTTTGGAAATTTGGCTAGGAAAAAATGGTAGGTGTTTTCATTAATGGAAAAATAATACAATCTTGAAATTATTAAATGAAGAAATCAAATTAGGCATTGGGATATTTAGAAATTTGACTTAGTATGAACCAATAATTCTGTATACAAGAAGACTATTTTGTTTGGCAAGGTTTATAGGAAGTAGATACACACTTGCAAGCCTAAGGGAAGCTATGTTAGACATCATAGAATATGTGTGCAATGACACTAAATTTTATGATGATATTTGGATATATCTTGATAAGTTTTCCAGAGATAGGTTTGTTATCACAAAAACAAAGCAGTTGGCAATATATTGATATTTTGGCCAAGGTATTATTTTAACTTGTTAAAAAAAGAATTTGAAAAGGTATGGATGACATCCTAAATGTTAACCCTCACATAAAAATAATAATTTTGAGTTTTGGAAACATGTAAAGTAGAGTAAAAATAATAAATTAAAGTTTTTGGGTAGAAAGAAAGGAACTTTGGTTTAGAGAACATGCCAATTGGATTGTAATGATGTGATTGACTTCATGGAACATATTAAATTTTTTCCCTCAAAATTTAAATTGTCACTAAAGTTGGTGAATCAAGAAGATAGAAGGTACCAATGTCCAATTTCACGAAATTGATATTTAGTCATATGTCACTTTTCAATTTTGTGATTTCAGAATAACAAAAGAAAAAGTGAAGCAATTTCACAATTTTGGAAATGCATTCAAAACATGGACTCAAAGTTTTGAATTTTCATAGTTTTGATGGAGAATAAAAAATATGGGTCCCTAATTGAATAACTAGTGTTAAAAGATATCCTAAGATGATATTAATTGATTCACCTGTAACAAGAGGTAGAGTTTTCATAGTCTAACATATGGAGCAAGGAATGAATTTAAAAATGCATGCAAGTTATGAGCATTAAATAATGAATATTTTTTAGGCTAATAAATTATTAAGGATGAATTATTTTGCATAAACTAAAAAAGGAATAGTGAAGAAGAAGATGATAGCACTAGAATTCACTTCTACAAACATTCAACTTTCAAATCAGTAAGTTTGAATTCTCTTCTATTTAACCATAATTTCCTCAAAATGCTAGTGAATAAAGATGTTAGTGGTAAAGAACACAAAGAGGAATAGCTAGAGAAGTTAGTTCAAAAAATGTTGTTAGAAGTTCTTCATAGGTCTTCCCATAGTGGCAAAATATCCATTTTCCAAGATAAATTCAAAGAATGTGGTGATGTACAATTGCTTGTGCATGGCCATTCTTTGTTTTGATATTTCTTTGCTAATAATACTAAAAAGGAACCCATGAGTAATCTGTGGAGACTTGAACTAGGGAAAGTAGTTAGTCCTAATGTCTTTGTAGATGTTGATCTGATAAATGTGTTATCCAAGCATTATGAACCCTCCACCATAATTATAAAGAAAACTAGATAGCATGCCTCTACTGTTAATTATAAAATCTTGTGTTGAAAAATGTTTCAGACTAAGCACACTGACCTTTACCAAGATAGACAGAAATTTTTATGAGTAAGTATCAAAAGATTATGAAATTTGGGAAATGAAAGGAGATTACCCATTTTATATGTAGAGGTCATAATAAAAAATTGATGTATATGGACAATATGGGACCCCATCCTATTGATTCCTTCATGAACTTCTTCAGAAATACCTTTTATGCATGGCTCCAACTTTTTGGAGAAGATGAAAAGAAAAATATTCCTTTGGACTACATGTCTTTGTGTATGAAGATTCAAAATCCACACTTTTATTTGGAATTTGACTTTTCCAGTGAGATTGAAAAGAATCTGCATAATCAATTGATCAAATTGAAGATTTTGAAGTTCTTTGCAAACTATTCTTTATTGTGTCATTCAAAACTATATTAGAATGTTGACTAGTTTAGGGATTCTATGAAATTGGAAACTATAGATAATCTTGGAAACCCTATGCCTATTAATTTTTGGTGCCCACTTTGGCATACTCATAAAGATGTATTTTTGCAATGGATAACCAAGATGATTGGAGAACCCATAACAAGAATTCTTCAATAAATAAAGGATATGATGAGGCCTAAGGATTATAAGCTTGGTAAAGCTTTTCTCTTCAAGTTGGGAGACTGGATTATCAAATCCAAGTGCACATTGTTGAGGATGTATGGATGCAGGTAGCCTCCTCATAAATTTCCTTTGTTTTTCCTAGAGAGATTGGGGTTTCTAGATCTGAGTTTTTTTGACAAATGATGTGGGTTTAAAGAGACATAGCTCAACCTAGGAGGAAGGGCAACATGTTCCCTGATTTTATTATATTTGATGGTTTTTTTATTAGATATAACATGATTCTAAAAGTGCAAGAGTATATTAATAATTTTTATTAGTTCATGAATGAAAATTGTAGAGAATATGACCCTAAAAGGAATATCCAAAATATTAAGGCTAGATACACTCATCAGTTGAACTTAGAGGATGATGTTGTTAGAAATTGTGATAATTTGGCCCAATTTTACCAAAGGCTAAAGAAATGACATGTCTTGTCTAAAATTGAAGAGACAAGGCTAAGAAAGGGTATGCCACATTTTTATTCAAACATAGAATTGGAAGTGATAAGGATTGAGAAATGTATTCATAATTATGATGAATTATACCAGGAGTATATTGAGTAGGAGAAAGACAAAAATATTGAAAACATACCATTTCTCCCTTAGGAAAAAAAGGATAAAAGTAGAGCCTAGCTCCAATACCTCCACATCCTAGTCACAACAATAGGAGTCTAACATATCACTTGTTTCATATGATGACTTTGATGATGAAGCTTCAAAAAAAATCACTCATGTTCTTGAGAGCATAAAGGATGATAAAGGGCATAGAATTTCAAGGCCCTCTCTAAAATATTTAGAAGAAAGACATGTGTATTATGCCTAAAAAATGGAGATAGATGCTCCAATTGATACTAAGAATGAGAGAGAGGCTATATCTTTATGGTTCATTGAACAAGAAAACTTTGTCCAGTGACAAGAATTCAAGGACTTTTGTATTAAATTTAAGATGAAAGATTTTGAGGAGAAAAATGCCAAAAGACTTGAAGGACTTGATGAGTCTCAACATGCTACAATAATAAAATAGATGATGAGAAAGTTAGATTTAGATAATATCACATTTATAGAGGGAGAAGCTAGAGAGATTGTGAAGAAAAGTGATATTTGTTGAAAACAATTGTATATTGTATATTGTCTTTGATGTTACATAAAATGTCATATATTTTCCAGTCAGTGTATGACAAGATCATTTGGGTAATGAAGAAATTTTCCTATGTCTGTGAAGCATTCTAATGTTTTCCAAGTTTAGAAGATAATGCATGTTGAGTTCACTCGGGTATTGAAGAGAAGTTAGCAAAAGTTGAGTGTTAATTGAGCTCACTTGGTTGACGAAGGAAAGTTGGATGGAACTAGTGCTAATTGATCTCACTAAGTTACCAAAGGAAGTTTGTGAAGATGTAGTGTTAATAGAGTTCACTTGGTCTACACAGGAAAATCATTTTTGATTGTCTACCAAGCAAGGTCAGCTAAAGAAGGATTTTCTTGTTTTGGCATATTTAACTTAATAGATTTATTTGTTGGTTCTAGCCAACTTAGGAGGTGAATATTATTTATTCTAAGGTGTATTCAAGCTAACTTAATAATGGATATAATATAAGTATAAGGTCAAGTGGAGGATTGAATGTTTGAGTGTATGGAAGAATAGAAGATGCTAAGAGGAAGTGAATTAGAAGGATAAGAAGAATATCCTTGAGCAGTTGCAAAGATACATTTGATTAGGAAGGATCAAGTATTCAAGCTTGAATTGTGATCTAGAATCAACAATAAATTTTCATTAGAAATTAGGTCATATCATTGTTACTCTCTAACCATTGTAGTAGTGAACTTTATCTCTTAATAGAGTTGTCTTAACAACTATTTGTGAATCCTCTAACAAGGTGGCCTTTTTAGATTGAAGTGTCTCAAGACCTTTAACAAGGCCAATCCTAAAAAGGTGATTAAATCCTCTAATAGGGTCACACTTGATAGTGTGTTTTGTAACCTTTAATAGTGATGGCTCCTAGCAAGGCTCACTTTAGAAGAGTAAAAATCAGTAACTAGTTGCAATTGGTGATTTTTCCCAAATTGGGTTTCCACATTAAATCTTGGTTTCACTTGGGTTCATGATATTTCTTTCATGTGTATTAAACTAAAGTAATTGAGGCTAATCATAGATATATCTTAAGCTCTACTTTTTTAGTATTTAGCAAGTGACAATTGTTATTTTAGTGGTTACCAAGTTACAACATATTGTTAGTATTAACTGAGTGCCTATGTGTTAACTGAGTAACAATAGTTTCATCAAAGTTTATGTTTTGTATTGTGTAAAGAAATAACTTGTACAATAGAAGAAATAATATGAAATATTATATAAATATTTGATAATAACTGAGTAATAGGCCACTTCAAGGGGGCAGCCTCCAAATATCTCCAATGAGAACACACTTCACAATATGATGATGAAATAAAACTCACAACCTCCTATATATACCTAATTATGATTAGGTTGAATAGACACAACCCTACTTAACATCTAGGCCAACCTACCTACCTAAATAATAATATAATAATAATAACAAGACTTAATTTAGGATTAAGATAGCCACAAGTTGACTATTCATAACCGTATATACACCAATATTAAGAGCATAACATGCCTCCTCTCTTAAAAGAATAATTGTCCTCAATATTAATCAAGTGTGGATTCTATTGAATGAACTCGTCATCCTCCCATGTGGCTTCTTCAACTAGTAAATTCTTCCATTAGATGAGATATTGAGTCAAGATTTTGTTCCTTAGCTTCTTCGTGCATGTTTGAAGAATGTACTTTGGTTCCAAAATTATTCTTCCTTCTTCATCAAGTTCTAGTAGTACTATTTGAGTAGGAATATTCAGCCCAATTCTTCAAATAAGAAACATGAAAAATTGGATGTATCTTTATTGTTGGTGGAAACTTAAGCTTGTAGGAAACACTACCAATCTTTTGCATGATTTGGTATGGTCCATAATATCTTGGAGACAATGTATTATTCTTTTTTTTTTGCTTCACTGATATTTGTTTGTAAGGTTGCAATCTCAAGAATGCCTAGTCCCCAACTTCAAAATGTCTTTCACTAAAAAGTTGGTCCACTTGTTGTTTTATTTGATTTTGTTCCATAGTTAAATTCTCCTTGAGTCTTGAAAGTACCTATTGTTGATGAATTACATGGTACTTTGTTACTTGAACTCTTGGTGACACCTTTAATGATGATGTGATAGAAGGAATTTGATATCCATAAAGTACCAAAAATGGAGACATTTTTTATGAGCTATGAAAAGAAGTATTGTACCACCATTCTGTAAGAGGTAGCCAATCTAACCATTGAGATTATTTTTCTAAAGTGAAACAACATAGATATCCTTCCAAACATTTATTAACCACCTCAATTTTCCCATCTAATTGAGGATGATATGAAGAACTATGAGCCAATTGGGTACCCAAATATGAGAATAAATCTTTCCAAAAGTGACTAGTAAAGATAGGATCATGATCACTAAAAATAACCTTAGGTGTACCATGTAGCTTTTGGATATTCTCCAAGAAAAATTTTTCAACTATACTTTTTGTAAAAGGATTTGATAATGCAATAAAATGTGCATATTTAGTGAGGTGATCAACTACTACCATGATGACATTATGACCTTTAGATTTTTGAAGCCCTGTGATGAAGTCCATGGATACCTCTTCCCAATGCTAGCTAGGAATAGAGAAAGGATGCAAGAGACCTAGTGTCTTAATTGTTTCCCACTTATTTCTTTGACAAACCAAACATTCAGCCACAAATTTTTGAACATCACCTTTTAGCCCTTCCCCAAAAAAATCTTACTTTACCTGATGATATGTCTTCAAAATTATTGAATGTCCACCAATTGGGGACTCATGTATTTCTTCGAGAATCTTGTGTTTAAGAGTAGAATCCTTCTAGAGATACAAGCACTCTTTATACCAAAGAATATCCCCCTTTAAACAAAAATTATTTGAACTACTAGGGTCACTTTTTATTTTCTAGATGAGATTACTTTTTGCAACATCATTTTTCCACTCTTTGTTGGCTTCTACCACATAATTTTCTTGTAATATTGAAAGGGCACACAATAAGGCTTCATCTTTTTCATCCTTCATATAAAGTGCATCGACCACAATATTTTCCTTCCCTTTCTTGTATACAATTTCAAAGTCATATCCCGCATCTTAGTGACCCATTTTTGTTGCTCTTCTAATGATAGTATTTGTTCCAAAAAATATTTTAGGCTATCATGATCTGTCTTAACCTTGAAGTGTCAACCCATTAAATAAGGCCTTCATTTTTTAATTGCATGAAGGATTGCTAACATTTCCCTCTTGTAAATAGTTTTGAGTTGATTTTTACATTTTAATTGATGAATCTCAAAAGCAATTGGTCGACCTTCTTGCATGAGAATTGCTCCTATCCCATTTCCAAAAGCATCACATTCCACAATGAATTCTTTGGTGAAGTCTAGAGTGTCAAGCACTGGAGTTGTACACACAACCTTCTTTAATTTCTCAAATGATGCATTAGTAAATTCATTCCAATGAAAAGAACCCTTCTTCAATAGAGTTGTAAGGGGTGTTGTTATACAACCATAATTCTTCACAAATATTCTATAGTATCCTATCAATCCCAAGAAGCCCCTCAACTTCTTAATAGTTTTTGGAATAGGTCATTCCATGATAGCCTTAATTTTTTTAGGGTTCACCTCTACTCCTTCATGTGAAACTATGTGTCCCAAATACTCCACCTCTTTAAGACCAAAAGCATACTTGGATGGCTAAGCATAGAGTTGATGATCTTAGAGTAATTGTAATGCTTGATCTACATGCTAAAAATGTTCTTCACAAGTCTTGCTATAAATTAATATATCATCAAAAAACACTAACACTAACTTTCTCAAGAACTTTTCTAAAATGGAATTCATAAAACTTTGGAATGTAGATGGTACATTGTTAAGACCAAATGACATCACCAAAAATTCATAATGACCCTCATGAGTTCAAAATGCTATCTTACAAATATCTTCCTCCTTAATCCAAATTTGGTGATAACCCCATCTAAGATCTAACTTGGTAAAATACATAGCTCCATTTAATTCATCTAGAAGATCATTGATGACTAGAATAGGAAAATTACCTTTAATGGTGTACTTGTTGAGCACTCTATAATCTGGATACATGTGACAAGTTAAATCCTTCGTACCCACTAGCACAATAGGTGAGGAGTAAGCACTTTGGCTATGCCTAATAATTCCTACCTCTAGCATTTCCTCAACAATTTTTTCTATCTCACTTTTTTGTATGTGTGGATCCCTATAAGGCCTAATTTTGGTGGTTGGCTCCCTAGAATTAGTTGTATGGCATGGTCATGATCCCTCTTAAGAGGAAGTACTTTGGGCATATCTCTAAGAATCATTGAGTGACAATCAATTATTGCTCATAAATCTATATGAGTAAGAGCATTAGGTTGAGAGACTTCTAATTAACATTGTAATGCTACAATATAAGCAATAATATAGAAACAAAGAACAAGTATAATGAACATAACAATTTTTTTTTTAAACAACTTAATACAAGTACAAGTACAATGATAGAGCCACTCTCAATTTGAGAACCTCAAAATAAAAGAAGATGTCATCCAAATACATTTTGATTAAGATACTAATACATATTGAGTTTAGTACAATAATGAAGTATGATATCATTCTTAAACGTCTATGTCCAACATATGGACCCTTCAAGAACAAATTTTGTTCTAAAAGAAAATTCAATAGTAATCCTTAGCTACCTGATAATCAACTTGAAGCACCTGAAAATACACAAAATTGCAACACAACACAAAGAGGGCTCAGTACACACTAATTTGAAAAGTGTATTCCACCTACATACATGTTAGAATAAACATACCCATATTCATAATGCAGATATCTGATCCACTTAACATAGTGCAATTCTAAAATTAATATGCAAGAAGTATACATCTACTTAACAATGCAAAATTAAACTCACACTAAGAATATCCAGTAAATGAATCATATATATACTGAGGTGTCATCGTTATGGCACTAAGATTCTACATGCATGTATGGTATGCTCATAATCAACACATAAAAAAATTCTCTATTATACTCGTCAATGACAGAATAGAGGTTTTCCTTGTTCTCCGTACATAACCCTTTAGGTTTAGTCATAGGTAAAGCCAATTATCTTTTAATATGTAATTAACCCACCTAGTTCATTTTTTTTTTTTCACTAAATTAAATAACTAAATAGGATTAACCAAATTCAGCCACCTCGATATATTATCATTACAGCTATCCTTAAAATACACATCAAATAGATATCTAAGAATGCATATGCAATGGATCTCATATCAATATACAACATAACACTACATTCTTCATCTATTTGAAACTCATTTTCTGTTGCCAAATTTCAGAAGTAGAAGTTAGACCACTATAACAACAAAAACAAATACTATAATATTAAGATCTTGTAAATATAACTAAACTGACAAATCAGTTTAATGATATTTACTAATGTTAGTACTATACCATTTAACCCTACTGTCATAACAATCTATATTTATCCTTCGGAATAACAAGATAGTAAGATCAAATTACAAATGATATTCTTGTTTTAAAATGAATTTCATCAACATATATCATAATCGATACTTTATTTGAAATCAACTTTCCATATCAATAGTAAACGAAGAACAGTTCTGATACCCAATAAATAATAGAGTATAACTTTTAAAGTAAGAGGACTCCAATTCATTTCAAACATTATAACTGTATTAGAATACTTCATAACAAAATTTAAACACCACTAATAGTTTTCTCCATAATCAGATTCAATCAATGTTTGAACAAAGAGTCAATAACAATGTTTTCATTCATGTTTAACTATACATCTAAATTACTATGATTTCAGTTCTACTCACAATCAAATTTTTGGGTTTATAAAACCTTAAAATAGAAACATTACACAAGGTAACTATCAGCTGAAAATATGTTTTCTCATTATAAAAAAAATTCCCTTTTAAAAATACAACATCATCATTCAACATCACTTAACATTTCATATTACAATGACCAACTTCAAACTTTTCCTTTTTACAACAACTAAACAATTTCCTAAATATAAAAGAGTGAATTAAATGCAACTGAGGAGTCATTTATTGTCAAGTAAGCATAGTTTATTATTAATTCAAAGTAAACTGATTGACAAAATATTAGTGTTTGATATCTGATAACCACAGATAACCAAAGTTTCCACATTTTCATGCGGCTATTATAAATGGTTATGGATAGATTTATAACTTATTCAAATAAGAAAGTGTTCGACTATTACCTAATGATACTTGCTTCCAAAGTCATAGATATACCAAAAGTGTGCTATTTCAACTATACAAAAATAAATTCAACAACATTTCAATGTTAATAATTCTATAATAGCTACCATAACCAAAACTCATTCCCTTAATTTGATGATAAGTTGCAACTCATCTTTCAACATCACATATCAATTAAGATATGGTTGTTCATTCAAAATCCATGAATTCGCAAGTTCATGCTAACTGATTACCAAAATGTCCATGTCAAATGTTTACTGCTGACTGTTAACATACTCATATGTTCTTGTACCAAAATTGATGCTATATAGATTTCCCATCCAAAAGTATTGACTATGAACAATATAATTGTTGGACCTAAAATTCCCCAAATTTGCTAAAGCCGACATAGTCTACATAATATCTAAATCTTTACTTTACGCAAACTATTCAAAAAATAACTGTGCCTCAGACTTCAAGAAAACTATTTGATATTATGACTAAACCCTTAGTCCATGCAAATTTATAAAGTTGCAAGCACGTATTTCTTACTAGGTTCAACTCGGTGAAACCACATGTTTGGGACAAAGCCCGAAATATATGCATACAACGATTCTCAAAACATTTCACCATACTTCACATTCAAGTATGGATACGTGCAGACCTACGCTATACATAGTGCCCAAGTTTTCATATATCCATGCTTGAGTGTCAAATATTCAGCGTTTAAAATTGATACATGCATATCAAAATACAAATGCAAATTGTAAAGAGAGAGAGAGTAGGGTAAGAAATTGCCCCTACTTGTAAATTAGTAGAGGGTATATGCTCAGCACGAAGCACTTCAACAACTCATTGTCAGAGCCAAAACCCAACTCAAGTCCACACTTCCAAAATGCCAAAAAAATAAATTTGCTTGAAATAGAGGATAAAGTAATCAATAGAATAAACCAAATGCAATGCTAGTGAATGATTGGTTGTGTGAAACTCAATAGTGCTTGGCCTCATAAGAAAGTATCTCCTTCCAACCAACACCCTTCATGTTGCCGATTCTTTAGCAACAGAGCACAAGTGTTATGCTTATGCAGAGCAATAAGGCCAAATTATTAGCATTGCTTCTTCAGAAACCCAAACTTGCAAAGGTATGGTGATCAAAACCTTCAATACAATTAAGGCCTCATTAACTTGCATTAACTCAACTGCAACACTTCATAGGTCTGAGTACATATGGCAGTTTCAATGCCACTGCCATGTTTGGCTTTCAAAACAATGAATATATTACCTTTTACATAGCATTTGAAACCCATTTAGGGTTACATATTACATAAGAGGTAATTAAACTTTTATAAATAGAAAATGTTCATGCCAATCTCAACTTAGGGTATTTCGACCCTTTTAATAACAAGTCAATATAAGTTGTATAATCAAAACCAAAGCAATAATTCAATCCATCCTCAGTCACACATACGTAAATACAATGACTAGTTCCAAATACATATAGCATATTAACATACAAATGTATTTGCTATGTCAAGTTAAACATACAATATATAACTTTCTTTCCAAAAACATACAAACATAGAATGTAGTGTATAATGAGTTTGAAACATAATAAACGTAATTGTTACCCAATCAATCATGCAATTATATATATATATATATATATATATATACCAATTTTTAAATCATAAAATCCTAAGTAACCTTCAATGCTAATAAAATAGTTCTAAACAGTAAATACATTCAGCATAAGTCTCATGTTCCAAAGGACAATAATATAACCAAATTCTATAGAAATAAAAACATAACATCTGAAAGGAACTTATAACAACAAAGTCCTAATATGCAGAAAAATTGAAGTAGTGTTTAGGCATGACAAACATAGTTGGGACACAAATCCATCCGCACTTTTCTTAAGAAGCTTTTGCATTTGATGAGAGCATACTATCTATGGGGATTTTTCTTTCAATCCCCTTAGCTCTACTAGCTTTCCTTTTGATTGATATTGTGTGAATAGTTCTTCAAAGTTCATCTCAATTGTTCCCAATGTAGTAAGCCATTCTACTCCCAAAATGATATCTATTGCATACATTGGGGTATTAAGTTGATAATATCCCATGGATAATTTGATGTTGTGACACTTCCCTAAATAACTAATTATGCCCCCATCTACAATCAAAACCTAAAACTCCAGGGCTAGATATATAAAACAATTTAGAAGAGTTGCCAACTTTTTGTTGATGAAATTATGAGTACTACCTAATTTTATCAACATTATTACTTTCTACTTCTTTAAGAAACCAACTACCTTGAGAGTTTGTGGTGCATTGAAACCTAAAAGTACATGACAAGAAATGATTGGTTGAGAATCATGTGATTCCTCACCTGACTCCCTATCCTCCTCTAATATGGGCTCATCCTCTTCTTCCTCACTTGCAGCTTCAATATAGAACAATTTCTTTTCACTACATTTATGTCCTCGACTATATTTTCTATCATAATTGAAACACAACCCTTTTTCTCTTTTCTCCTCAATTTTTTGTGGAGTCAACCTAGTAGATTGAGGAAGAGAAGGTGTTGAATATCCTTTTTCTCTTGTCACATTATCCCATTGCTTTCTATGAATCAAGAACTTCTCCTCTACCATGCGTGCCAATATGTAAGACTCATTTAATAAGCTAGGACAAAACATGCGTACTTCATGTTGAATGTGATCCTTGAGACCACCCAAGAATAAATCATTCAAGTTCTCCTATGTAATTATATCCATTCTTAAGGATAGATTTTGGAATTTTTGAGTATAGTCCTTAACTGATCACATTTATTGAAGCTTAGCAAGTTTGCTAAAGAAGTTTTTGGTCACACTATTGCTATATTATGCTTGGAGTTCTTCTATAAAAATTAACCATGATACAATGAGATCTTTTTTCCTCCTATGAGTACAAAGCCAATGATACCAAATGAATTGATCTAGTTCTAGATATAAGGAAGCCATCATAACCTTTTCTCCATATGGAATTTGATGTACTTTAAAAAAAATTCTCCATTTGATTTATCCATGTTAGAGGATCCTTGCCATCAAATTTGAAGATATCCACCTTTAGAAAAAAAATTCTTAGATCCAATAGGATTAATAAATTTTTTATCATTATTAGTCGACTTGAAGGTTTCACCTTGATTGGTTGAGAGTTCCTTCCTTGGTTCATTCATATAGGTGCTTAACATGATTTGTATATCTGATATATCTCCTCATAGGTCACACATATCCCTTTTAACCTCTTCCTTGAACTTACTGAGTTCCTCATTGGGATTACTATCCTCTGTTGCTTCTCAATCTTGATCAGAGGATTTCCCTGATGTGGTAGCATTCTTTTTGCCTCTTATTGAAGGCCCCATCATGATGGAAACCAATTTTTTTTTATATAAATCACACAAATGAAATGTAAATTCTCTAATTTTTTTAATTTTTTTTTACTGTAACTTACTAGGGCCAAGATACCCTTGGAAAAAAATCCCCAAAAAATTAGTAAATTTGCTTCCTTGAGAGAGATTTTTCCTACTTTTACAATATCTTGCTTTTCTTTTTCTTTCAATTTCTCCAAGATCTAAATTTGGGATCCTCTATTATGTATTGAAAAACTGAATACAAGTTATACTCCAATTTGACAGGATGTGAGAGGTATGAAGATCTCAATAAATTGTGTAGAAATAGTAATTTTGTGATAATTTTCTCAAATTTGCTCCAATTCCTCTAAATTTTGGACTATAGCTTCTTTAATATGGTCATCAAAAACCCTTTTAAAATATTTGAAAAATTCTCTAAAATTTGAAGGTTATGCTCTTCCAAAAATCTTGCTTGTATAGTGCCAAGATCATTCTTTGATACCACTGGTAATGAAATAACTTATACAATAGTAGAAATAATATGAAATATTATATAAATACTTGATAATAACTGAGAGTAATATGCCACTTCAAGAGGGAAACCTCTAAATATCTCCAATGAGAAAAAACTTCACAATATGATGATGAAATAAGACTCAAAACCTCCTATATATACCTAATTATGCTTAGGTTGAATAGACACAACTCTACATAACACCTAGGCTGACCTATCTACCTAAATAATAATATAATAATGATAATATGACTTAATTAAGGATTAATATAGCCACAAGTTGACTATTCATAGCCCTATATACACCAATATTAAGGGCATATCATATTGAAATCTAAGGGATATAGGATATATTTTTGTGGTACTTTATTCACCCCTCCCCTCTCAGTTACTCCTCTTATATTTCCAACAAGATATCTTGATTCATTTAGGTATAACTTGCAAAGAGTTGTTTCTTCTTGATCAAATAAGAAAGAAAGAAGATTATACCTTTTTGTTAGAATTTGGGTTATTGGATAAGGTA
Organism: Cupressus sempervirens; assembly: GCA_028749045.1. Classification (NCBI taxonomy): domain Eukaryota; kingdom Viridiplantae; phylum Streptophyta; class Pinopsida; order Cupressales; family Cupressaceae; genus Cupressus; species Cupressus sempervirens. The sequence continues at coordinate 735,557,324 of CM053786.1, forward strand.
GAAGGCTCAGGTTATGATCCAAAAAGGAAGACATTCGAAAATTGTGTAACATTCAAAGAAAATAAGCCAAAACAGATTAAAATTTCACTAGGCAAAGAAGGGATGGCCCTAACCCATACTATGGACAATATAGACTCAAAATTTATTGCTACTTAATGAATTGAAACAAAGAGAAATGGAAATTGAGTTCTATTACCAGTAAGATGCATGTGAAGAATCAAAGACTAGAAAAAGAATTGAGTGATAAAAGTTCCAGTGAGACCTCCAATGCTATGGTTGTTTGAAGAGCCCCTGTTGAGACTGAAGAGAAAGTTCCAAGTATAGAATTGGTCTAGAGAATTGATCATTATGATTGTGTCTTGAATACATTGGAATAAGTACTTTCATATAGAGTGAATGTTGTTCTAGATAAATGCAATGGATTTTTTGAGGGGTATAATAATGTCTCAAGTATGTTGCATTTCTTTACACAAGGAATTGAAAATTTATCTAAAATAGAGAGGAAATGGAGCCCTTAAAAATTTGAATTAAATAGATTATATGAAGTTACTAAAAGAGATCTTGATGCACCTATTCAAATGAGGCATACCATTGATCTCCTTGATACAATTCCAAAGAACCTAGCTTACATAAAGCATGAAAGGAATAAACTTGGATGTAAACAAAAAGCAATCACTATTGTAGAACATCCATGCATTTATTTGATTTTTGATGGTGATGGAAGGATTATATCACTTGAAGATTGGAAACAAGAATTCAAGATGTTTCCACATGTGGTGATGGAAAAGTATAGAGGTGACAAGACTTTTCAAATGGATACATTCCATAGATTTCTTAACAAATTGATTGCCCTAGAAAATAAATTTGCCAAATCCATCAATGAGGTTAAAGTAGCCCAAGATAAGAGATGGAATAATTTGGAAGCCTTCACGACTATAGTTTTGTCTTTCACATGGCTGGCTCATGTCCAAATAGCCAAGTGGATTGAAATTTACATGAAGGTACCTGAGGAAGCCAAATATGTTGTTGTAGAAGAAGAGATTGACAAAGCCTAATGATTATTTTATGTTTTATGTTTTTTTTTCCATAATTAGTTAATTAGTTATAGTTATGTAATGTTCTAAAGCTTGTTCTCACCTTTTCAGCTTGAAAGGAAAAGGTACCAAGACCTATATTTATAGCATTTTGAAAAAAAGGGGGAATCAGAGATATAAAAAAATTGGTAGCTAGAAGTTTCAAATATGTTTTAAATACTTGTATCTCTATGTATTTACTCAATGATTCTTGAATCCAAACTCCTCTTTTATATTTCTTTCTAAAGAAATAGAAGTGATCATAGCTCCTTTAAATCTATTTTGGCTCATGGTGTATTAAATGTCTCATGCTCTTCATTATTTATTTTAGATTAATAATGTTGTGTTGATGAGTGAAGACATTGCATTAATTTATCTACATTGTCTCCTTAATTTGGGGTTAAATTCATCTACGCTCAGAATTTCATGTATCTCTCCTTTTATCCAATAGTTGATCGAGTGCACATTGTCTCTAAGGGTTTCAATAATAAGATTATGTGGGAGTTGACTCTATTTTCCCAAAAGATCAAGGACTAGTCATTGCATGTTTCTTGTATGTGTATATGTATGGTTTTAGGTCAATAAGGTTCAATCCTTTAGTATTTCATAGATCATCTTATAGTATTTTTACCCTTTTTTAAAGTTTTTTCAAACACTTTGATTTCTCCTTAAGAGACATTGCCAAGTCAAGAGTATCACTAAGTGTACAATCATAATAATTATTCACCATTAAGAAAAGGTACAACCACCTAAGTCCTACAGAGTCTAAATTGTGGAGGTTGAACAATTAAAGATTCAACCTTATTCATTGACCAAAATTGTGTTGAATTTCCCAACATTGAGTAGGCAAGCTCGTAGGAAATCAACCAAAAATTTTGTGCACCAATATGACTTATGCAAACTTTGATGACATTGTATACATATGAAATTGATGATCAAAGTAGAGTAGGTTGTTGTATGCAAGGAGCCACAAGGACTAATTAGATATTCAAGATATCAAGACAATTAAGGTTTTGTATCTATCTATTTAACTTGTAAACTTGTATATGCTTATTTAAGATATTTGACATTAGGTACATAACCATACCATAGTTTAAAAGGGTTCTTTTTTTAACCTTTCTTGGCTTAAAATCAATTTAGTGTATGCAACTTCCATCCAATAATTTTTTTAAACATTCTTCTCCATCATTATTGTTCTTGCACAATCCATGATTCATCTATTCCTTCATTTAGTTATCCCATTTTGTGGTGGAGTCCTTGGTGGTAACATTTATCCTTTTATTCCTTTGTCATTGTAGAAAGTATTGAAATCCCTAGATATGAATTCACCTCCTCTATCTAATCTCAAGCATTTCAAACTCTTATGTATTTCCTTTTTAGCTCTAACCAAATACCACTTAAACATTTGAAAGGCATCCAATTTTTCTTTTAAAAACATCAAAGTCATCATCCTAGAGAAATAATCAATAGATAAATAAAATACTTGTCACCATAGTAGCTTTTTACTCTAATAGGACCACATAAATAATTATGAACAAACTCCAAAGTACCATCATACGAATCAATCTTGCTTTTGAAATTAGATTGTCATTTTTCCCATTCGACATTGTTTGAACATCACTCTATTAGGCTTTCTCAATCTTGGTAATCCTCTAAGTCTTTCCATATTACTAATGCTTACCAAATTATCAAAGTTAACATGACATAGCCTCTTATTCCATAGCCAAATATCTTCAAATTGTGCAAATAGACATGTATATTTAGGCATGTCTATATAGAAAAAGTAATCTTTTTTTTTTCTCTTCACTTCCAATTAGTTCACCAGTAGCATCATAGATCTTTTCCATCTTGTTTTGGAATTTAACTCTATAGCGTGAACTATTCAACTATGCAACACTTGATAGAGTATATTTTAATCCATCAACACAATATGGATTGTCACATATGATCTTGTCATTCAATATAGTCAATTTGTTACCTTTTAGATCACATGGTGCATCATTTTTGAACTTAATACAACTACCATTATAGTGTTCTAGATTTTCAAGCTTACGTGTATCACCAGTCATATAATGTGAGAAACTACTATCAATTATCCATTTATCATTCTTACCAACATATGATATTAGAGTAGTTTTCTAAAATATTTCATCTTCATCAAATTCATCTTTCTTTGCAACGTAAACAACTTCTTCATCATGTTCATCAAAGTCACTATAAGAACCATCTTCTTTAGCATTGTAACAAGAGTTCTTACCTTTTCCTTTGTAGTCTTTGTTACCATGGTTATCTCTATTTTCTCTCCTTCCTTGATTTTTTTTGTCTTACCTTTCCTCCTTCTCATCTCTATTAGGACACCTTGTAGTAATATGAGAAAATTTGTTACATGTAAAACATATTATAGGAATTTTACCTTTGTATTTTCTTCTTCCTCTTGGTAGCTTTCTTTCCAATAATACTTCTATATCATCAAGATTTTCATCTTTCACTATCATTTTCCATAGGCTTACTCTTTGAACTTTTATTTTTTTAAAGATTTGTGAAGGGTTAGTTGAGACTTGAAAGAGCATTCAACACTATAAGGTGTATAGTTATCAAAATTTGACAATTCAAATGTGGTGAGTCTACTAATTAGACTATCCAAGGTTAGATCATCACCAGTTGTACATCTCAATTCTTGAATTTCCCATACTCTAGTTGGATATATAGGAATTAAATTCATCAACACCTTTCTTATCACATTCTCATCATATATGTCTTCTCTAGCACCTCTAATTGCATTCACTATCTCTTTGGTTCAGACATAATATTGTGTAGCAATTTCTCCTTGTTTGATTTTTATGTCATCAAGCTTGCCACTCAAAAAAATTTTCATAGCCCTTAACACATTTTTGTCTCCTCCATGGATTTGTGCTATCTCATCCCACATTTTCTTTATAGTGGTACAATCCTTCACATCATCACTCATCATACCTCAGGAAAGATGCTAGATCTATCATCATTTGATTGTTCTCCTACTTCTTATTGATTTTCTCAATACTTATAGGTCTAGACACTTCAATGTATTCATTATCCATGTAGTATAGTGCAAAATCTCCAACTCCAAATAAATGCAATCTCATCAATGATTGCCATGATAGGAAGTTCTCTTTGTTCATCTTACATAACTCTCTCTTATACATCTTGATCGTTAGCTTAAGTCTGTTAAAACTCATCTTACAAGCACCAAAGCTCTAATACCAATTGTTAGAATGATAGAACAATTGAGAGGGGGGGTGAATGAGTTATCCTCAGGTCTAGATGTACCTATTCAAATTTTAACAACTTCAAACATTTTTTTTCAAAATCATAAATCCACTCTACCAATATATCAACTCATCGGTAATTTAAATTATTCATTTCATAAATAGTTCTCTATTTAGTATATGTCAAATAATATAAATAAGCAACGGTAAATAGCATGCATCATGAAAACAACATTCACACAATTATTATACCAAGATTTAATGTGAAAACTCAATTTGGGAAAAACCACCAAGTAACATGCTACCACTTTTCACTCTTCTAAAGTGAGCATAGTTAATAGCCAACATTGTTAAAGGTTACAAAACACACTATTAGGTGTGATCATGTTAAAGGATTTAAACAACATGTTAGGAGTGGCATGGCTAGAGGTCTTTAGATCATTCTATTAAAATATCACCTTGATTAAATGATTTACAATATGACTATTAGGTCAACCTTGATTAAAGGATTTTACTCCCATAATGGTTAGAAACTAAAAAATAGGTTTGATATGATAAAATATGACTTACTTCCAAATTTAGATCTTCATTTAGCTCATTCATGGTTTATTGACTAGACTTCATTGAATATACTCCATCTTCGATCTACTTGGAAACCCTTCAAGTAATCATTATTCACCAACTTCTTACTTTTCTTTTGATACTCTATTCTTCATAGGTTTTCCACAAATTTTTTGATCAACAACCATAAAACATCACTTGCCCCTCCTTAAATAGGAATCTTTGATCCTTTTCCACTTAAATATCACCAAAGATCTTAGGTTTTGATCAGATTCATTGAATCAATCCATTATTTTGTCCTTCTCCTTTCTTTAAACTTCTAGAATTTTCTCTTTAAATCCTTTCCTTTGAAAACTAAACAAACACAATTCATGCATTAAATATGCTAGATCATCAATCCTTATCATTTACACATTTTGATTAATTTATGAATTCAACTATGTGGCCCTTAAAAATTGATTCTTTCATAAAATGTTAAAATGATGACACTAGGTCATTACTATGTTCTTTAGCTCAGTCAACATTATGTAGCTCATTCTCTATTGATAATGTCTCACTCATCTTACAATGGCTCTCTTGGCCTTCACTATGCTCAGTCACTTTTGCAATTTTCTTCTTCATCTTTCTCCACCATAACTATCACTTAGCTAGTACTATTTTTCTTAGCTATACTTAAGTTCCTCACTCTTTTGCTTTGACCTCTTCAATTACCTAGTAAACTTTCACTTGGTCAAGCCTAATGTTTTACTCAATTTTTGTCTTCTAACAAACATCTCTCCCATACTTCAACTCATATGTCTTCTTGACATCATATAATGATGAAACACCACATTATGTTGTCAAATACTAACTGATCAAGTGCCCATTTTAATTCCATCATACCTCCTTCTCTTTACTCAAAAAATTCACTAGTTCACCTTATTATCTTCTCTTTTCAAATCCTCTTCATCAATCAACTATTATGGCACACTACACTTTTAGAAAATGTCTTACTAGTAAGTTTTGACATTAATGACAATATAAAAATTATTCCAATCATAGTTCCCAACAATGACATTGGTAATTTGATTGTAGATCTAGTATAGTTGATTCATTGAGAAAAAATTTTAATCTAAATTTTATCTACTCCCAACAAAATCATGCCAATATCAATCTAAAGATTCTAACAAATTTTATTATCTCTAATGCATTAATCTAGTCAACATTGAAACTTGGAAAATGGATCTTTCATTTTGGTCCGGCTAAATTATTTTTGTGCTTGCACATATTTTAGTGATCAAGGGTATTTATATCCTTATCTAAGTCCATGTAGGCTCTACCCCTACAAAAAATCAACCAATATGATTTAATAATTCTACAAGTGAGCATCCCAATATTGTGCCAATCATAATTTGGAAATGCAAGCTTTATTGCATCTAACGAAAAGGAGATTCTTTTCTGGAAAGAAATATTGATCCAAATTTATGCTACTCTAGAACATCCACAATGGATCACAAGCCATATTTCCTCACATTCAACTTCTTGACATTTGAAGGCACTATCTATCATTGTTGATAGAGAATCTAGTTCATTAATTGAGCTCTACAATATTTTCTTAAGATCTTTACTAACATGAACATCATTTTGAGGTATTTTCTATGACTTATGAGCCTCCCCCACTCAACTTACCAACCACATGAGCCACATTTCAATGAAAATATTTGATGAATAACAATAGATCAAACTCACCATGCTCAATTGAATATCCTGAGTATTTTTCTATCTAGTCCATGTTGCACTTCAATCCCTAAGCAAATGCATATCAATGAGATTTGCCAAATTTGATCTAGATAGAGCCCACATGTCCATTTATCCCAAAGGCCTAGTGCCAAGTTATTGGTACATGGTCTCTACTAATTTTCATTAATTTCATTTTTTTATTTCATAGTATTATAATGATGTTAAATCTTGATGGCTTTTTATATGTCATTAAGATTGTTATTGTAGTGCCTGCCCCTGGTTCGTATTTTGTTATCATTGCTGAACTCTTTTGGAGCTAGTTTCATGTTGATGGTTAGTAACATTATTATAAGATTATCAGATATTGTGCTATGGATTCAATTGATATGTGATGAGATTACTTATACTCTACATTTCATGTATGTATGATGATTATTTTTAGTGTTTGCAGTTATTAATGATGATTAGTAAGATGATTTATTATCATATGTGTTTTCTTATGGATACTTACCCCATGCGTGCATGTGTATGGTGTGCGTGTTTGCTTTGTGTGTTTGCTTTTGTATGGTGTGTCTAATGTGGTTAAGGAAGGGAGTTGTAGTCACCTGCTAGTCAAGATCTACATGATGCACCACTTCCTGCCATTGCCTGTTTAGTTTAGTATATATTGTGCTTGTACATGCATAATTTTTATGCAAGTTGCAGGTACCAGGTATCGACTTCCCTGAATTGCCAGGATGAGCGTACCCTATCACATTATCTCAATGATAAGAGAGGGGAGATAAATTCTCAAGTCCAAATCCCAACCCTTTAAGCCATTTTTTCAAATTGAAAAATTAGGACAAGTATCTAAGTTGAGTACCTTCCAAATGCGTCAGATGATGTAATTCGTGATATAAACCCCTTGGTTTGATTTGTATGTTTTTTGGCTATGATGGATTTTTCGTATTTTTACCTTTGTGAGTCTTTGGAGTATTTTCTATTAATTACGCCTAATTAAAAGATTTAATTAAATGCAAAATTAATATGGTATTTTAATATTTATTTTATTTAATTAATTGAGAAATTAATTAAATAAAATAATTAAATTTGAAAATAAAAGTTAAAAATTTAAATTTGGAATGTGACAATATTTATTTTAATAATAATATATTTGGAGCTCATTTTTAAATAAATGACTAAATAATATTATTATTAAAGCTAATAAATATTTTAGCAATAAAGTTTTGAAAAATAAAATTTAAAAGTGGAAAATATATTTTAAATTATTAAAAGATTCAAAATTTCATATGATTAAAATATAAATATATTAAGATTGAAAAGTGGAGATATTAAAGTTAGTGCATGAGACTTAATAAATAAATTAATTAAATTGGAAAGAGTAAAGTAAATTGGAGTTATAAGCTTGCATGGAAATTAACATGTGTCAACAACACAGGGGTTAGTGCATCAATTAAGCACAAGGTGTCTACAATTCTATGACTCATCAAAAAGAATTGAAAAAGACCCATGCTTAGTTGGTGACACCCTCCAGCTGTTTCAAGAAGCATTCCAAAGATTTCTTGAGAGCTTTTTGTATTCAAGCATTCATAGAAGCTTAAATTAAAGCTTAATGAAAGCTACAAGCTACAAGCTTAAAATGGAAGCTTCAAAGCTTACATGGATGGGAGAAGTTCATATGCTCATATATTTTCTACATGCTTCTATGCTTCTTCTAGCACTTCTAGTCATTTGGAAGTTTTCGGTTGTCTTGGATCTTGGAGGAATTGCAAATGATGGAGAAGAAAGAGATTTTCTATGGACTTCTGAGGCATGACGGATTAGTATCAGTGTTCAGGTGCTCTCGTGATATTCGCATATTCTCTTTGCACTATTTCTCTTCCTGTCTTCATCATGTTTGTTATATGTATCTGAATACCCTCTGTGATTAAATCTATAATTGAAATAGGAATCTAGATATGCTATTTGGTTGAGAAGAAAACAATAGAAAAATCTTAGATCCAATTAAGGAAGAAATTAGATCTAAACGAGTTTGGATTCGAATTAGAATCAAATTGAAATAGATTTGAAAATGGATTCAAGATTTATGACCAAATCCATTTGTGAAATTATTGGATAAATTTAGAGAACAATTACATTTTAAGAGGAAATTTTTAATTCATCACAAATTGTCCTGTCGCTACCCCTTGGATAGACCCAAACTGAGTCATTCATAACTTTTATCGCGATTGAATTTATTTGATCGCTCTGGTCAGAAGTGGCGCAACTTGGCCCTCTCCAACATATTTAAATTTCAGCCTGATCCAACGATTCATTAGGGAGTTATGGCCGTCATACTGAGACTATTTTATTCAAGGACAGATATTTCTCCATTTCTCATAACTAAGAGTTCTTTATGCTTAAACTTCACAAAAATAATATATATCAAAGCATGAAATGAATTAAAGATATTATTGTAATCTTTCTTTATTAGAATCTTATTAATATGCATTAGTTTTATATAGTTTATTATCTAATCTAATTAAATCAAATTTAATTAAGATTAGTTAATAGTAGAAGAAGTGTAATTAATTATTAGTCAATCTAAGTAAATGGATTTTTAAATGAGAGAAAATTAAAAGAAAAGATATTTTAATATAGTTTATATAGTGGACTTTTTATAATGTATATTGAATACTATTTAATATATATTAAACAATTTTAGAGTTATTTAATGAAGATGGTAATGTTAAGAATTTGGAGATTATTCATGTTAAAATCTACAATGAGTCTTATTGGTTTGTGATAGGGATCTTTTTCAAACAACGTTTATATAGACAAAATATTAGTAGAACAATTAGAAAATGGAGTCTAATGGTTGATTTTAATATTGATTAAATAATTGTAAGATGATAATTTATATTATGTTGATTTAAATTTAGAAACTCTGAATGATATTGGATTAAGACTGAATTATTATGTTATTGCTTAATACGTTTGAATACCTTAATAGAGATAAGAGTTAGTCAAATATTAACTAATGAGTTTATGGAAGGATTCTATAGATTGAGTATTTATAGTTTGAGGAGTTTATTATTTATTAATGTTTGTAAGGACTAGAAAACTATTAATAAATAATGGTTTAAACAGATATCAACAAATTTGATTAGAGTTAATCTAGTGGAGATTATTTAATGATTAAAGTTTTGTAAAAAGATATTAGTTTTTGGTTTGAAGTATGATTGATTTTTAATCAATATTCATTGAGTTGTCAATATAATTATGTGACTGAGATTTATCTTGAGATGACTATCATTAATACGAATTAATTAAGGAAACATTAGTATTAAGATTTCCAATATAGCTTGTCATTGAATATTAGCAAGTTATTATTATTGAACTATGAACATGAATATTTGTGTATGGCTGACTTTTAGTTATTAGTCAATTAATATTCATTGGGTTGATGGTTTGGTTGTGAAATTATTAATTAAATCAATTAATGAGAGTTAATTAGATTTAATTAATAATTAAGTTATGTAATAGAGATTTATTTAATATAATTCTTTTAACGAGATTGTAGAGTATCTATATTGAAGTTGATAAGTCTTATGACTTGAATTATGATTTTAGATATTTTAATGGTGAAGACTTAGTAACGTATAATTAAATATTAGGTCATGGAATTGTGTACCTAAGTTAATAGGTGGATTTAATTGATCATTTTAATAAAGTTATAATCTTCTTATTCGAAGATTAGTAATTGGCTCTCTTATAATTTAGATGATTAATGATCCTTGATTTATGTTAAAAGTTGAAGTAACATTAAGATGATTCATTCAATTTGTAACATTGAGTGAATGATTTTACTAAATGTCAAATGATTTGATATTTACCCTTAAGCTATTCTTAGAATGTAATTCTTAATAATGGAAGGATAATGCTATCGGGGAACAATTGGGTTGACTTGTAGATCAAATGATGAAACTTAAGACACTTGAAAGTATACTTGCAAATAGAAAACTAGAAACCCCTACACATTATTCGACTATGTGAATTTAGTAAACCAAAAGATGTGTTTGCATCGTGTATTCTATATGCTTCTTGTTTTGGGTTTTGGGTTAACTAGTGATGACCAGTCCTAGGTTGTTACCAGAGGCTCAGGGGTTATGAGATGTGGTGGCATGTTGATTTTATTTGGTCTCGATCTTTATAAACCTAACCATGTTAATGTGATTGTATGCTCTATGAAATGTTTGTATTTACTGATTGTTATTGTTCATCAGTCTTCATGTGTGAAGCTGAGATGTATGAGACACTTGAGCTAATCATTTTTTAGTCATCGATCATTTATTCTTGGATTATTTTGTAGTCGCCATGATGAGACTGAAATGTTGATTTATTTTTTGATGATGTCATGTTGTGACATGTTTGACTCAACCATTTTGGATTCTTTGATCAGTATGATTTTGAGATATTCTTGGTTGCTTATTGAGAACCAATGGATATTGTGATATATTTTGGTTATTGAGAACCAATGGATACTTATGATTATCAGTGATGCTTTCAGTTGCCAATAGAGAACTATTGTGGTCATGATTTTTTATGGATACTTTTCAAATGCTCATGGAGATTTGATGATTCTTATCTTGGAGATTTGATGATTCTTATTATGGATATTTGATGTTTTTATCATGGATATTTGATGATTCCTTTTATTAATTATCTTTTGAATTTTCTTTATAGTCGCTTGTATAGGAATATGGTGATTTATGATCCCATGAGCTTAGGGTAGGTAATCTACTTGTAGTGTCAGGAAGTGGCTTGCAATGGGGGCCGGGGCCCTAAGTGGCTGCCAGGGTAACTCATTGTAAGTTTTGTTAATAAGTGATAACATTTACACACTAAATGAGGATTAAATGAACGTAAAAAGATAATTGCTGATGTTCTCGTCCATGCCTTGAGCGCATGTACAGGCTAGGATGAGAGTAGTGCGAATGCATGGTTGTGACCATGCATTCCGTAGTATGCCTCATTAGTATGAGAGGATACTAGTGGCTGCATGAGATCAATATGGACCTGTGGAGTTTAGCTAACTGCCAGGGTAACTTGTATGTGATAATTACGATCACACTTTTTCGCTTGCATAGTAGGTTCCTACATGTCATTGTGTGTCTTTGGGAAGTAGATGTCAGTTTCGTGATTGGAACCTTTGAGTTAGTATACTTTTAAGATTTCTAGACTATAGAGATTTATGCTTTGTGAATGGATAGCCTATTTGGGACTTGAGATTATCTCCTCAGCATGGTGGGAGTGGACCACTTAGGTACCATGCGGTCGGGCAGTAGTGTATTTTCCACTCTTATCATTTGAGATTCATTGAGACATCATGGTTGATGCATCCTTCGTGATGGTGGATATGTATCCTTTCATTGATGATTAACATATGTTAGATGGTGTTATCTTATACTTATATTTGCATGTTAGATTACTTTTTACATATGATGTTGTATATGTTAGGAGTGACATTCCTACTATGTTAATACTGATGATCTCTTCGGTGATTTGGGATGTTACGCACGGAGGGATGGCTAGGGCCCATGATGGTCTAATGATGCTATTAACAGTTGGGAGGAACCGTGCACTTAGTTATTTATGTTTGTGATATATGGTTATCTCTTATAATGGATATTTATATCTTTATGATGATGATGTATCATGTATGATATGTGGTTTCATTTACTTTAATTGCATCATGGATTAATATTGGATGATGATGTACTTTATTTATGTGGATGTTTTATTCCTTTAAGCTTTTTCATACCCTGTGATATGTATGGTGGATGATTGAGCAATCTGAAATGTAGTTACAAAAAGGACACTTGTAATATTTTTTAAGTACATTGGATGTATCATTGTTATTTCATAAGGATGTGATGTTAGATGAATAAGTTATAATTAGATGTGATTCAACGTTAAGGGATCTTTAAAGAATGTAATCTGTTATGTTATGTTATGCATACTTTTATTCGAATTATTTCTATTGCTTTCACAAGTGTTGTGAATGGTTTATCTTTCATGTTTTAAAAAAAAAATTGTTAGGTAAACTTAGTGTAATTCTTTGGATCCCTTGGCGGGGCATTACAGTTATTATTTTTCCTATGATAGGCTAAAAGATGTCAGTTTTAAGTTAGTGACTTCATTAGATAAATATATGTTAAGTATGATTGTTGTTTAATCTTCATTCCCAAGAATTAATGTTATCCTATGATGACCATTAGATCATCAATATTTTTCTCATAAAGTGGTTTTCATCATTGGTCTTGCAAATTAGATCCCTCTCAATTTAAAGTTTTCATTTTGTGATCCGACTTTGCATAGTCATTACTTGGTTATCTAGACTTCAAATTAGATACTTTTTTTTTTCAATATAATTTCCTAAACTTTCCATTTGTGCATTTTTTTTTCTTATTTTGGAAGACATTTTCATGCCCAAAATACAAGGCAAAAACAAACGTAAATTTTTCTATTTTAAGTCAAATGAAACTACTATGTTGACATCGATTGACTACAACTTACATGTCACATAGGGTTTTGATATGATTAGATTTGTTTGTTTCACAAGTTAAGCTATAGGTATGTTGAGAGATAGCTAAAGGTTCCCCTAACAATACCTTGACAGTTTATTTTAGTGGTTTAAACAACTCATGTAGTATTTAATCATTTGTTGTTTAATTGATTTGAATATTTGCTTGTATTTATATTAGGCCCCCAAAAAATAACACTCCCTCTAACTATCTTTACTAACTCACTCACCATTTTTAAGTCAATCTTAAATTTCACTAATTAATATTAATAAGATTAATGTCGTCAATTGTAATTTAAACATTGCTAATATTAATTACATCTTACATGGTGAAAAAAAACTTTTAATTAAATCTAAATTAATCTAAAACAATAATAATTTTATTTACTTTTTAAATTTTTATGCACATTAATCCACAAAATTAAATTATATTGACTAACTATCCATCTACTAAAAACATAAATTAAAAACTAGAATTAATTTAAATAATATTAACTTAACCAATATAATATTAGTTAAAATAAAATATTAATTAATCACGTAATTAAATTACTCTAATAAAAAATTAATAAATCTAAATAATTTAAATAACTAACTATTAATTTAATATTAAAAAATGACTAAACTTTATTTAAACTAACACAAACAATCATCTTTATCCTAAACTAATTACCTTTTTTTACTGTATACTCACAAACATTTAAAACATACTAATAATAAAAGAAATATCTTAACACAAAATTAAACTAACCTTACTAACTTCTAACATCTAAAAATATTCTAACACTTAAAATTAACAAATCTTAAAAACAAAATATAATTTAAAATAAAATAACATAATAAAACTATCTAACTTTAATGACAAATCTTTACACTAGTTACTAATATATTATTAATATTTAAAAAAATAACTAACTACACTTAACTAATACCAAAATAAAACCTAACATTTAATATACAACTAACTTTACTAACACCTAATATTAACTACCCTAACCATTACCCATCTACCATCTTACTCCTTACTTCTAACTACTCCCTAACTCATTCCTAACTCCTAGCTAACCCCTTTCCCACACCTCCCAAGCAAGTCACATCACCCAAGAGCTACAAATCATAGTAAGGGGTTCAAAAGGGGAGGTTGTATGTCCAAGCATTTTGGGAGACAAGGAAGCTCCAAAAAAAATAAAATCACCTTTATGCAATTAATGTTTACCTTTTTAAAAAAAGGGTTCTAAATCTTTGCCTAATCCATGTGTCACGTGGGGTTCTTGAGGGTTGTGAATTTCATGGAGGTGCAAGGATGATGTCATCCCTTAAATGCATTTGACTAATGGGTAGAGCAAAAAGTTTACAGGGTGTTAGAATAGAATTAGGATATTAGATATTTGTTTTATGTAGTTTTTTAATTCAAATTTAAAATAGTTATTAAATCAAAATAAGATATTTAATGGAATCTTATTAGATGCTCTATTCAAAAAGAGAGATTCATTTCTTCCCCAATACAATTTCTAGAGAGCTTTTTGCTCTATGGAAGTAATTTTTTTTTCATGTCTCATTTATATTTCTAGGTGTAAAAATTTTGCAAGTTATTTAATTTGCTAAGGGGTATGTTTTCTTTTTTTGTCCCTTATTTTCTCTAAGTATTAATTTTTTCAAATCTACTTAGTTAACCAAAGGAAACATTTTTTTTCTAAAGTTGATTTTAATGTCAGTTAATCTTTATGTTGATACAATAATGTAGGAATATTTTTCTTCCTAGCAATCACAAAATATCGATAAAGTATCAATCATAACATCAAATTTCTTATCATAAATTGAGATCAATTTTGCATAACTCTATTTTACCATCATTTCCTCTAATTATGATTTAATACATGATATTTACAAATTTGAACTTTAAGATTGTCATAGAAAAGATAAAACATCATTGCATCCATTTCTAATAAACATATGCATATAATTTTAATCACACGAAAAAATCATATGAACAGAAAGTATTCCATTTTTTTATTCATTCATCTGATTCAAGGACTCCCTAAAGAAAGAGCTAGGAAAGAAAACACAAGATGATAATCATTTCAAAGGTAAGTTTATCAATAACATTTTTACAACAGGATCTTAAATCCTAAGGAGAAATCTCCCAACACATTTGAATTTAAATAAGTTTGAATTTCCTGCTTGGCTCCACAACAGGGTAGCCATTACAAAAATCTACAAACACATCAAGGTAATTATGGAGAGAATGAAACTAACCAGGAGACAAATAATTTAACATGAAGACAAAATCAAACATTTACTCCCATCTAGGTTTTCACAATAGGTTTTTCATTGAACTAGTCTAGGGAGAAGGTGGTTTTTTCCAGACAGGAGATGTTGGTCACAATACCATAATAGGTGCCCTTTTGGGGCTATAATCACAAGAACTTCCGTTCTTCCATTTCTCAATTTCTAAAACACAAAATATGGTTTGTACTAATGAGTAGGGGCCCATAACACCCTACTCTCTCCCTCTCCTTGTCATGAGGAGAGACTCTACACTACCAGAGTCCAACTGAAGCCCTCTTCTTGTACATGGCCACTTCTTCCCTATCCAAGGCTGAGTAATGCCAATACAACCCTTACAAGCCCCTCAAAAATGAAAAGTAAAATACAAAGGAAAAACATTTAAAGAAATCCATTACAATCCTATCCCAAACATGTTCATCAAATACACGAACATATATATGCAAAAACCTACTTAAAAAATGAAATACATCATGAATAAAATGAGCTTGAAGGATTTCTACCTTCACAATAAAGTTATGGAAATTGAAATTTTAGAAGAGCTATCCCTTCCTTGTCCTTCAATCCTAAATTTTCTCTCTAAAATTAGAGGTTGGGTGAACCCTCTTCCTCTTTCAAATCTACCACTAAATAAGATCCCAACTCAACCACTTACAAAATGCAATAACTCCCCCACTTTCTTAAAGGCTTATAGATTCTTCTAACTCAATTCTATCATTAAGGCTAACCTCAAAGTGGAGTTTAACTTAACAAACTCATGGTGAAACTTAAATTTTCACAATAAAGCAAAACTGGGATATTTGGGTGATCACAAAAGTCAACAAAAGGGGCTAGAGGGGAGGAAATTTCCACCAACCCATACATATGACCTCCAAGGTACTTAGTTTTTATGATTTTTGGCCTCTAGGACTATTTAGGGACCTATTAAATTTTTTGAAATAATTGGACTTTTTAACAACCCTCAAAATGAAAATTTATCACTAATCCTTATTAGGGTAATTAATCTCGATTACTAACTAATTAGTAATAGGTCACTAACCCAGTCCAACTTAGATATTTAGGTTACTTGGTTAACCATAACTATCATGTTGAAAAGAATATATAAATCATGAGTTTCAAGCGACACTATAAAATAATTGTTACAAAACATTAACACTTAAAGATTATAGAGTGATACACGCATTAAATTTATAATACAAAAGAAATACAAAATAATGGGGTCTTCATCTTTTATTAGACTGAACCCTAGTTTTCACAAATGGTACATGGGATTTAATTTTGATTCTCTATTAGATATCTCAGCTAATAATCTTGCACACTCATTTTACACATCAGTAGCTTGAGAAAAATTGTATACATATATATAAACTCATCTGGATAGTCACATAAATCTTTCAAATAATTAACTATTTATCTTATTTCTGCTCATATACTTAAGCATTAAAAATTGCATAATCAAAGTGTTAATCATAGTCCTAATTTTGCATTCTTTTACTACACTATATCATTAGTATGCATTTTTACAAAATATTAAATAATAGTTCAACATCTTAAAGTAAAACATCACACAACATAAAATAACATAATAATGTCTAGTGCATCTGACAATGCCTTAGCATATTGAGTCATGAAGTATAAAAATGATAATGTATTAGCTAAAATATGATGGGTCGGGGTAAGGCCTCACATCCTCCCCCACTAGGAATGAGATCACATTTGTTCTACATCCTCCAATGAAGTCATGATCTCATCATAACAATCCCATTGGACCCTAACTTGGTCTAGTTCTCAGCCTCAAAGAGCTAGGGTTCATCAATAAATAATACATAAAGGCTCTAATCCTAACTACCTGTCTGACTCCACTTGCAATGCTTTCCAATATATAATGTGAGATTCATCATAAATGTATCCTCTAAGTATACAAATATGAAATATATTGTGGATGTGTGATAGGCTAGGTGGCAAAGCTAGGTAGTATGCAACCGGTCCTATTCTATTTAGGATCTTGAATGGTCAAATGAACCGAGGTGTCAACTTAAAGTCCTTTCCAATCAAATCAGACTCTTGTGAAGTCACACCCTCAAGAAGACTTTATCTCCAACCTAATACTCTCAATCTATCATCTTTGCATCAGCATACTTCTTCTGCCTATCATGTGCCTCTCTCAAGTGATGTCTAATTAGGGTCACCTATTGTTCCATCTCTTCGACTAACTAAGGGCCAATAGATACTTGATCATCAATCCTATCCCAACACAAGGGAATTCTACAAGGTCTTCCATATAAGGCCTTATAAGGTGGCATACCCATGGAGGAATGGTGCCCATTTTTATAGGTAAACTTGACAAGATGCAAGGGTAAAAGCACAGATATGTGTCACCATTTAGGATACCAAAACCTATTTTGGTCAAATCTCATATCTCTATCAAAACTCTTTTTCTTTCAAAAACTAAAAATAACCTTTTATATATCTGAAATTCAATATCATCATTGTATAAATTTTTAAGTGTTTTGATTAGTTATAATATTTTATAATTTTAAAATATTATAAGTCAGTATTTCAACATTTCAAAAGATGCTCCCTCAAAAAAGGAAAAAACTAGTAAATCATATCAAAAAAAAATTAAAAATAATGTTTATCTCTATAGGAGAGAATCCTCTTCATGAATATGTAATTTTTTTCAAGAAGGTGTAGGTTTGATAGGAAAATTTTGAGGAGAAGGAAAAATTGTTGGATTCTGATAAGGTTGAGTTTGAGCAATTATAACAAAGAAAATATACATCAAAAATAATTTTTTTTTTTTTATTCCCTAGCTATACATGTCATCTATAAGATATTTTCAAATTAGAACAAAAAAATATGATTTGCATATACTTGTTTGATGTGAACTACACCGTATATTTTTTACAGTTAAAAAAGGGACTTCAAAATAAAAGAAAATGAATAAATTCTTACTCAAAAAAATTATAAAATTATAGACATAAAATTCATACAATTCTACACCTTTCATTAGTTTGCATCATCTTCAAATTCTAAACACAAATACCATTTTTTTGGTCATTAATGTTGAACTATTACATTCTGATATCTTGTTTCTTTATAAAAGGTGACATAGCTTTGTGCTTTTACCTACAAGTATTCCTCATATTTGACTTGATGCTCCATCACATACATACGCAACATGTCCTCCAATACCTGATTCACTCGCTCGGTCTGACCATTGGTCTAAGGATGGTATGTTGTACTAAAATTGAGCCTAGTGCCCAAAGCTACCTATAACTCTCTCCAAAAGGATGAAGTACAACAATGAGTCTCTACCTGAGATGATCTTATGGGGAATGTCATGAAGTATGAAAATGTCTTGCAAAAACACCTTGGCTATGTCTCATGCTATGTAAGTAATACACACAAGTGAGAAGTGAGGAACCTTGGTCAATGTGTCAACTATCACCAAAATGGGATCATGGTAGCAAGAAGACATGGGAAGACCAACAATAAAATTCATAGATATAGCATCCCACTTCCACTTTTCAATCTCATGAGGTTGAAGAAGCCCACCAGGATGATGATATTTTTTCTTCATATTTTGACACTCAAGGAATCTTGCAATAATGCTAACAACCTACACTCTCATGCTTGGCCAGTGATACAACTACCTCAAATACGCATGTAACTTGTTAACACCAGGGTGTGTTGCATAAGGTGCTCTATGAGACTCAAGTACAATGAGCTCATGCAAACCCCCAATGGAAGGTACATACATATATCCTCTATGATGCAAGAGTCCATTAGAATCTAAAGAATACTTTGAATACTTCCCTTCTAAGGGTCTTTGAGAATGCACCAACTAACTAACTTCTACATAAAGCTCATCTATAGGCAAATGATGTAGGATTCGCTCTCTCAAATCAGTGCTAGTAGTTATAGATGAAAGCTCATGGAACCTTCTACTTAAGGCATCTACAACAATATTTTCCTTTCCCTTGATGTAATCAACATCAAAATCATATTCATAAAGGAACTCCATCCACCTTCTTTTCCTAGCATTAAGGTTTGGCTAGGTAAATATATACTGTAACCTCTAGTGGTCAGAATGAAGTTCAAATCTATGACCTAGAAGGAAGTGTTTCCACTTTACTAAAGCATGAACCACTATTGCAAGCTCTAGGTCATAAGTAGAGTAATTGAATTCATAAGTCTTCATCTTCCTAGACTAAAAGGAAATAAGTCATCCATCCTACATAGGGACTGACCCTATACCACCCAAAGATGCATCTATGCACACCAAAAAATTTGTAGAAGGATTTAGCATTGTAAGGATCGGTGCACTCATGAGGGCTCTCTTGAGATCTTGAAAAGCTCTATCGCACTTCTCTATCCACTCATACTTCTTCCCTTTTTCTAAAGAGATGTGATTGGGTATGCCAACCTAGAGAATCCCACAATAAAGCATTGGTAATATCCTTCTAGTCCCATAAAGCTCCTCACTTTAGTGGCACTAGTAGGTGCTAGCCAATCCATGATGGCCCTAATCATTGAAGGATCTACTAAGACTCCATCGCTTGATATAACATGACCCAAATAGTATATCTCAACTCTATAGAATCCATAGTTCGACAAGCTGCCATACAACTAGTTCTCTGTCAACCTCTGCAACACTTGTCTCAAGTTCTCTTCATGCTCCTTCTCGTTATGAGAATATATTAAAATATCATCAAGGAATACAACCAAAAACTTATCCAAAAGGGTATAGAATACTCCATTCATGAATATAGCTGGAGCATTGATGAGGCAAAAATGTACCACAGTGAACTTGTAGTGACCATACCTCATATAGAATGTAGTCTTGAGGATATCACCATCTATAATCCTTAACTAATGATAACCTAACTTCAGATCAATCTTTGAAAATATTTGGGCACCTTGCAACTGGTTGAAGAGATCATCAATCCTAGGAAGTGTGTATCTATTCTTGATGGTTACTTTGTTCAACTATCGATAATCAATACACAACCTAAGTGATCCATCCTTCTTCTTTATGAAGATCATTAGTGCACCCCAAGGTGACACACTAGGTCAAATATGCCACTTCTTTAAGATTTTCTCCAACTAAATCTTTAGTTCACTAAGCTCATGAGTAGTCATCATGTATGGTGCTCTCAATACTAGCTCAACTCTTAATACAAGATCTATGTGAAAATCCACTACTCTAGGTGGAGGTATACCATCAAGCTCTAAAGAAAACACATCTATAAACTCTTGTAGGATTGGAAAATCATCAAGGGATGGCTCTCCCTTTGAATATTCCTCTCTATTACTAATGGTGATAGCAAACAATTGACATCCCTTTCACATGCACCAACTAAGCTACATAGCAAAAATCATACAAAGGGATACTCATCTCTTTACTTTGAAGATCACTCAAGAGATCCCATATTTGTCCATACATTCTACCCTCTTCTATCAAAAATCCATCTTGGCACTATGGACATTAAGCCTATCCATGCCAAAGACAAAATCATAAGAACCTAAAATGGTAATGCATAGATTACACATCATGGTCATGTCTCCAACCTAAATTTGGCAATTATGCACCATGAAACTAACTAACACTCTAGCTCTTGAGGCTAACTCTACTAGCCCACAATGCTAACTGTCACTAGCCCACAATGTCTAACTATCACTAGCCCACAATGCTCCACTACATATGAAGATATAGAAGAGTCAGTAGCTCTATAATAAAATCAAATAAAAACCATAGTACCCTATATTATACCTGTGGCCTAATTCTTAGCCTAGCAATTGTCAACCACTACGAAAACTCTATGGGATCTACCCATGTCACCAACTATTAGATCTAAAATAGACCCTCTTTGACCATCACATGATTGTCCCTGTGGACACTCTCTAGCTATATGACCCATGCCACCACAAGTGTAGCATGATCCTTGGGTATAAAACTATACACCTTATGATCTGGATTGCTATGGCCCCCCTAACCTACTAGATCCACTATATCTACCCATAGAAGACTATTGAGTCTTCATTGACTATGAATGTGGGGTCTATATATGATTACCATTTCTTGAGCATGGAGCCTTGATAGTCCTATGAGAGTTTTTACTACTATTGTTGTGGTTTCTATTGCTAAGACTATTGGCCTTTAGAGGACAATGCTATATAATTTTGATTCCCTTTCCAAGGGGGTTTCTGTTGGGTAGATTTTTAGTTTTAAGATCAATCCCATGACTCCTATTTACCTTGAGTATCCTTAGCAACTAATGCTATCTCAACTACCTATCTAAAGGTGGTAGGGAAGATCAAATAGATTGCACCCTAGAGTGAGAAATTTAAGCCCATGATGAAATGATGTACTCATATTTTCTCATCCTTCATGTATTCAGCATATGGAAGGAGCTCAAGAAACCTACTCTCATACTGAGCTACTGTGAGGCCTCTCTAATGTAGAGGATGAAATTCCTCTATCTATTTTTTCTCGGAGTGCTCAAAAAGGTACCTCTCTTGGAATTTAACTAAGAATGTCTCCCATGTGAGGGTATCCATCTTCACTCCTCCTATAGCTTCCTCATGATGCCACCAATTGGAGACATCTTCCCTCATATGATGGATTGCTAGACATGCCTTCAGATTACTCCCATAAGGAAATAATCCAAAACACCACTATAGACTATGTAACCAAGCCTCTACTATTGTTCTATCAGTGGAACTAAGAAATAATGGTGGTCCTTGATCTCATCTCCTACATGTCTAGGAGGTCTATCGAGTGGTGGTCCTAACTAATGTATCAAATCACCCTCATGTTCACTCTACTCCTCAACCGACCTTAGTGGGGGACTCCTACTTCTCTCTGTCACCTACCCCACCTACCCCGGGTCCCTATGCTTCCTCTTTGGGAATCTACTACTTTGGATGAACTATGGGTGGTAACCTCTGCTAGACTACTCCAATTAGTGTCTAGAGGGCATCCAAAATATCTTAATTCAGGTTTGGTGGTGGTGGAGGTGGTGGTAGTCCATCCTCCTGCTCTTCCCTAGCACCTCTCACTCTATGACCTCTATCTCATCGGTTGCTTTGTGCGATAGGAGTCATCCTACAAAATTTAAAGTTTAGATTAAGTTTAAGCGTAATGGTTTTAGGTTCCTAGTGTTGAAACATGGGCTCTAATACCAAATTGTCATGCCCAAAATACAAGGGAAAAAAACATGTAATTTTTTTTTAAGGTTAAATAAAACTACTATGTTGATATCAATTGACTACAACTTACATGTCACATAGGGTTTTGATATGATTATGTATGTTTGTTTCACAAGTTAAGCTATAGGTATGTTGAGAGATAGGTAAAGGTTCCCCTAACAATACCTTGACAATTTATTTCAGTGGTTTAAACAACTCATGTAGGATTTAATCATTCGTTGTTTAATTGATTTCAAGATTTTCTCATATTTATATTAGGCCCCAAAAAAATAACACTCCCTCTAACTATCTTTACTAATTGACTCACCCTTTTCAAGTCAATATTAAATTTCACTAATTAATATTAATAAAAGTAATGTCATCAATCGCAATTTAAACATTACTAATATTAATTACATCTTACATGGTGAAAAAAATTATTTTAATTAAACTTAAATTAATCTAAAACAAGATTAATTTTATTTACTTTTTAAAATATTATGCACATTAATCCACGAAATTAAATTATATCCACTAACTATCCATCTACTTAAAAAATAAATTAAAAACTAGAACTAATTTAAATAATATTAACTTAACCAATATAATATTAGTTTTAAAAAATTAATTAATCACGTAATTAAATTAATCTAATAACAAATTAATAAAATCTAAATCATTAAAATAACTAATTATTCATTTAATATTTTAAAAAAAAACTAAACTTTATTTAAACTAACACAAACAATCATCTTTATCCTAAACTAATTACCTTTTTCACTTTATACTTATGAACATTTTAAAACATACTAATAATAAAAGAAATATATTAACACAAAATTAAACTAACCTTACTAACTTCTAACATCTAAAAATATTCTAACATTTAAAAATTAACAAACCTTAAAAATAAAATATAATATAAGATAAAATAACATAATAAAATGATCTAACTTTAATGATAAAATAACTAACTACAATTAACTAATGCTAAAATAAAATCTAACATATAATATACAACTAACTTTACTAACACCTAATATTAACTACCCTAACCCTTACCCATCTACCATCTTACTCCTTACTCCTAACTCCAACCTAACCCCTTTCCTACACCTCCCAAGCAAGCCATGTCACCCAACAGCTACAAATCGCAGCAAGGGGGTCAAAAAGGGAGGTTGTACGTCCAAGCATTTTGGGAGACAAGAAAGCTCCAAAAAAATAAAATCACCTTCATGCAATTAATGCTTACCTTCTTTTAAAATCGGTTCTCCTAAAATCTTTGCCTAGTCCATGTGTCACGTGGGGTTCTTGACGGGAGAAAATTTCATGGAGGTGCAGGGATGATGTCATCCCTTAAATGCATTTGACTAATGGGTAGAGCAAAAAGTTTAGTGGGTGGTAGGATAGAATTAGGATATTAGATATTTGTTTTATGTTTTTTTTAAATTCAAATTTAAAATAATTATTAAATCAAAATAAGATATTTAAAGGAATCTTATTCGATGCTCTATTAAAAAAGGGGGATAAATTTCTTCCCCAATACAAATTCCAAAAAGCTTTTTGCTCTAACGAAGTAATTTTTTTTCAAGTCTCATTAATATTTCTAAGTGTAAAATTTTTCTATGTTATTTAATTTTCCAAGGGGTATGTTATTTTTTTGGCCCCTATTTTCTCTAAGTATTGAATTTTTTAAAAATCTACTTACTTAACCAAAGGGGACATTTTTTTTTTCTAAAGTGTATTTTAATATCAGCTAATGTTTATGTTGATACAATAACCTAGGAATATTTTTCTTCCTAACGATCACAAAATACCAATAAAGTACCAATCATAACATGAAATTTCTTATCATAATTTGGGATCAATTTTCCATAACTCTTATTTATCATCATTTCCTTTGATTATGATTTAATCCATGAATACAAATGTGAACTTTAAGACTGTCATAAAAAATATGAAACATCATTGTATCCATTTCCAATAAACATATGCACATAATTTTAATCACATGAAAAATCATATGAACAGAAAGTATTTCATTTTTTATTCATTCATCTAATTCAAGGACTCCCTTGGGAAAGAACTAGGGAAGAAAATTCAAGATCATAATCATTTCAAAGGTAAGTTTATAGATAACATTTTTACAAGAGGATCTTAATTCTGAGAAGAAATCTCCCAACACATTTGAACTTAAATAACAACTCTGAAATTCCTACTTGGCTCCACAATAGGGTAGCCATTACAAAAATATACAAACACGTCAAGGTAACTATGGAGAGAATGAAACTGATCAGGAGACAAGCAATTTAACATGAAGACAAAATCAAACAGTTACTCCCATCTAGGTTTGCATAGTAGGTTTATCATTGAACCAGACTAGGGAGAAGGTGGATTTTTCTAGACAAGAAATGTTGGTCACAACACCATAATAGGTGCCCTTTTGGGGCTAGAATCCCAAGAACTTTCGTTCTTCAATTTCTCAATTTCCAAAACATAAAACATGGTTTGTAGTGACAAGTAGGGGCCCATAGCACGCTACTCTCTCTCTCTCCTCATCATGAAGAGAGGCTCTGCACTACCTAAGTCCAACTGAAACCCTCCTCCCATACATGGCCACTTCTTCCCTATCCAATGATGAGTAATGCCAATACAACCCTTACAATCCCCTCAAAAATAAAAAGTAAAATAATTTTTTTTTTTTTTGAAGAAATTCATTAAAATCTCATCCCAAACATGTTCATCAAACACATGAACGTACATATGCAAAGACCTACTTAAGAAATGAAACACACCATGAATAAAATGAACTTGAATAATTCCTACATTCACAATAAGGTTATGGAAATTGAAATGTGAGAAAATCTATCTCTTCCTTCTCCTGCAATCTTAAATTTTCTCTCTAAAACTAGAGGTTGGGTGAACCCTCTTCCTCTCTTAAATCTGCCACTAAATAGGATCTCAACTCAACCACCTACAAAATGCAATAACTCCCCCACTTGTCTAAAGGCTTCTAGAGTCTTCTAACTCAATCTTTTCATTAAGGCTAACCTCAAGGTGAAGTTTAACTTATCAAACTCATGGTGAAAGTTCAGTTTTCGTAATGAAGAAAAAATGAGATATTTGGGTGATCACAAAAGTCAACAAAAGGGGCTAAAGGGGTGGAAAATGCCCCCAAACCATACATATACCCCCTAGGTACTTATTTTTCATGATTTTGGGCCTCTAGGACTATTTAGGGACCTACTAAAGTGCTTGAAATAATTAGACTTTCTAACAACCCTCAAAATGCAAATTTATCACTAATCCTAATTAGGGTAATTAATCTCAATTACTAACTAATTAGTAATAGGTCACTAACCTAGTCCAACTTAGATGTTTAGGTTACTTGGTTAACCCTAACTATCATGCTAAAAAGCATATACAAATCATGAGTGTCAAGAGACACTATAAAATAACTGTTATAGAACAACACTTAAAGATTATAGAATGATACACACGTTCAATTTAAGATACAAAAAAAATATGAAACAATGGGATCTTCATATTTTATTAGACTCAACCCTAGTTTTCACAAATAGTACATGGGGTTTAGTTCCAATTCTCTATTATATTTTCTAGCTAATAATCTTGCACACTCATTTCATACATTAGTAGCTCAAGAAAAATTGCATGCATATATATAAACTCATTTGGATAGTCAGATAAATCGAAACATAAATCTTTCAAATAATTAACTATTTATCTCATTTTTGCTCATATACTTAAACATTAAAAATTGCATATTGAAAGTGTTAATCATAGTCCTAATTTTGCATTCACTTACTACACTATATCATCAATATGCATGTTCATAAAATATTAAATAACATAATTAAACATCTCAAAGTAAAACATCACATGACATAAAATAACATAATAATGTCCAGTGTATTCGATAATGCCTTGACATATTGAGTCATGAAGTATCAAAATAATAATGTATTAGCTGAAATATGATGGGTCGGGGTGAGGGCTCATAGACATATTTTGCAGAATTGATAGATTTTGGTGACTCTACCTATATAATCCTAGTTTCTAAAACTTCAGAGGCTTCATTCAAACTCATACTAGTCAAGACACTTTTAGGTGCAATTTTCTTTTGAAACTAGATGAAGTTTTATCTACTTTCCAAATATAGTATTAGATTAGAAAAATTATGTGTGGATATATAAATTTCAATATTTGGTCTATTTTGTGGACTATTTTGGCACTTGTAATTCATAAGATCATTAAGTGATCTTGTGTTTTGTTTTGTTGAGTTTACTATATTGATGTAACCCTCAATTCTTCAAAGAATAAATTAGAAAATCACAACAAAAGTTTCAAAATGCCATAATCTTTCATTAAACTTTTGCAACTCTACTCTACCCTTACCATGAAATAAAAAACCTAATTATTACAATTCTAAAAATTACCATATTTGGCAATTTTTTGGGAAAAATAGATTTTTTTCATTTTTGGTAATTTTTAAAACCCATCCTATGAATGCTGATTTTTCCCATGAAAAGCCCCCAACTAGGGCAAGATGAATTGTCAACTAATCAATCAAAAAACTAATTTTGAATTTATTACAAAAATAGCTTTCTAAAAAAGCTGGAAAAAACATGAAAAGCCAATTTTGGAGGTCAAGATGATATTTCAAGCTCCTAAGAAAATGTTAAAATGGCCACCTATGGAGTTGAGCTCAATCAGCAATCCAAATAACTCCTTCTCACACAATTACCTATAAAATTTCAGCCAAAACCCACATCTAAGTCACAAGTTATAACCCCCGAAAGTAAATTTTGACCAAAACCAGCATCTCAGTCAACAACGTTGATGCTCGGATGTGCCTACATCATATATCTTCATTTTTATTGTAATCATTAAAATTAGATGCCCACTTTGGCCCATTTTGATAGAAGTAAATTATTCACCCACTAAATATAAAGTGCCAAAAGAATCTATTTTGGGGAGATTCTTTGCTTGAGTGGATTTGGGGGGTGTCTTGAGTGATTTGTCCTCTCTTTATCTTGCATTCTTTATTTTTTCATCATGGGTTCTCCTAGATTTATGTTTCATCATGGAGTAAGCTAACGGAAAAAGTGTGTATGGATTATATTAAAATATGGAATTATTGATGGTCCATCTGATCTAAAGGAATAGAAAAATGAAAAGGATTTGGATTTTTGAGGCAATATTTCTCAATAGAGCTTGTTTTTCATATTGATTGTTCTAACATAATCAAAGAATCTTGAAAAAAAAACAAAGCAATTTGTATGGTCAAGTTGACAAATCTAGGGGTTTTCAACTTGATGGAGATTGCATCCTTTTTTATCCCAAATACTTTGATATTATCCAAGACTATTTAGCCAAATCCATATAACTTAACACCAAACTTAATATTGGTGCATGGAAAAATCATATGAGAAATTATTTGAAAATTTGTTGCATGTTCTTTCGTCAGAGTATTTAGCATTTATTTCTAGATTCCATACTTGAAAGTTGACTATGGATCCTTCATACACCATGCCTTCATCTAACACCTTCACATAGATGTTGATGGTAGAAAAAAAATTTGATGAGCATGGGTATTATCAAGTACTCAAAGTCTAAATCATTGGTGGATTATAACAAGAATCAAGGAAATCATCTGACAAGAAGCATCAACCATGGAAAGAAAAGACACAACAAGAAAACAGAACCTCCTCACCACAAGATAACTCCAATAATAATGAGGAATCATCCAAGAGGGACTTTTTACTTGTGGATATTGCAAAAATAATGGACATGAAGAACATCATTTCTAGAAGAAGGAAATAGATGAGCACAAGAATATTCTTAAGAAGAATCAAATTAGTCTCTCTTAAAGAGTCACTACTTCATCCTCTTCTTCACAATCTAATTTTGATAAAGGAAGGGATCTTAAAGGAAGAGGTCAATATTTCATTGCTACTTCAAGTCATGATTTAAGGAGATGACTTCTAGATTCATGGGCTTTAAATCATATGGCATATTTACAATCTATGTATTGTTCATTTGAGCCTTGTCACACTCCACCTATTTAAATGGGAAATCATATCTACATGAATGTGATTGGAAAATTAACTATTGATAAGGGGGAGGGATATTTGAAAGATGTGTTGTGTGTATAGGTCCCCTATGTCATAACCTTATTTTTATATGTCAACTCACTAATGGGGAAACAAGGAAGACTATGGAATTCACACCTAATTTAGTTTTAATAAGAGTCTTGGAGACTAGAGAGATCCTTCTTATAAGGGTGGTTGATCATGCATCTTGTATTGAATGTATAACATTAGTTAGATATTTAAATGTCTAATTAGTGCTAGAATATTGAATCTATGCACACACACACACACACACATACATATAGTTTAGTGCTCAAAATATTGAATCTACACACACACACACATGTATATATGCACATACATTTGTATATTAGTAGAAGATGATTATTCAGATTATTTAATCTGATCTTGATAGTGATCAATCAAATATTTTGAGCAATCAAATTGTGTAACTATCACATATGATCTACACATATTTTAATCATGAGTAAGGATCATGTGTGACTTTATAGTCACACACAATTTGTAAATATCATTATAAACATATTACTATCATCGGCAATGGAAATTGGGCTTCTTCAATATCCCATCAATGATCATGATTATAGTAACATGTTTGTTAATTATGGTTTTTAAAGGATGCCTCATGTAAAGGTATATCCCTACATGTCCAAGGGACACATAGAGTCATGTCTCTACAAGAGATTTCCCATTCAAACTAATATATATTGAGTTTTGTGGATTAATAGAAACATATCAATAGACTCATATATTAATAGTGATCTACATATACATACACCTACAATAAACAAGAATAATATCAATATTAATCATTGTATAGTTTGAACACAAGAATAATAGATCAAAGTAATATTGAAGTATTACATACTTCAGCTATTGTACTATTGGAGAATAGAAGATTTTGTAAGCATCTATATTCATAATAAATAAGACCATTGAATTAGAAGTTAAACTCTACCATAGATTCATTCCCTTAACATGGTATCAGATCTTGGCTAGTAGAACAAGCATTAAGTGGCAGTTACTAATTTAATATTACTAAAAAATTATCTATAACAATGATGGTAAACAATATAAGAGTGGATGATAGACTAGAAGGCACCTTTAACTTTGTTTCATGGAAAATTTGGATCACAACAATACTTCAAGAACTTGAATTAGAATCATTTATAGAGGAAAACAAGGAAATGTTTAAAGATGAATAAGAAATAATAACATGGAAAGGATGGAATAAAAAGATAAGGAATTAATAATTTATGGAGTTAAATATCATATTCTTCCATCACTATAAAAACTAACAACTTCTAATGAAGTGTTCAAAACCATTCAAGATACATTTGAGATAAACAATGCAAGGAGATTACTTACATTAAACCAACAACTTCTAAACATCCAGATGGACAAAGGAGATACAATCACATCCTACTTCTCCAAGATCTTTGAATTAAGAGATCAACCTTATACCATTGGAAAAAAATGTTGAAGATTTTGAATTATCCCTAATATCTCTTAGAGGATAACCAATATCATGGGAATCATTTATTCAATGCATTAGTCATCCCTCTATGCCCAAATTTGATCAACTCAAAAATGAATTCACTCCAGAAGAAGCTCAATTAATCTCAAGAGATATCATATCTAACAAAGAAGAAGAGATTCAAGCATTCATATAAAATCAAGAAATAAAAAGGGAAAATTTAAAAGGAAGAGAGTAAAGAAAACCTATAAGAAAACAAATTATCAAAAGTTTAATGTTATAAATGTGACAAATTTGGACATACTCACATGTATTGTCCAAAAAAGAAGAAAAATCCTTTTAACATGGTTGAAGTCAAGGAAGCAGAAGACAAGAATGAAAAGCATTCATTATTCCGCATTACCTTATCTAGTGAGATAAACAAAAATAAAAATACATGGATAGTCAATAGTGGAGCCTCTAGACATATAATCAGATTTACAGATAAATTTGAGACTCTTGAAGAATATTCAAGTAAAGAAGTGACAATAGGAAATAACTCCACTTACCCTATGAAAGGAATTGGGACTTGTTCAATACAACTAAGTACCAAAGTTAACTTTCACCTAAAAGATGTCCTATTTTTTTCCTAGAATAAAAATAAACCTTATTTCTATATCTAGCCTAGCAATCAAGGATATCAAATTTATTTTGAAGAAAATAATTTTTTGTGATGGTTCAAAAATTCAAACATTAAAAATGCTATTTCTATTGGAGTTAGAGAAGGAAGACTATGTAAAATTTGTAATTCCACAAATCTAGCCCTAAATCATGAAACAAGGAAGACAAATGAGATTTGGAATAGGAGACAAGGAAATCTAAACTTTAGAACATTTCCCTCTATAGAGAATATTGTAAAAGTTTTACCTAACCTTAAACCTGAACATGAAGGAATATGTAAAGGGTGTGCATTAGGAAAGAACCCTAACACTCCTTTCCACCCTAGTAAACATAAATCTAAGAGAACTCTTGCACTCATTCATATTGATCTATGTGCACCCATATTGATACCTTAATTGGGAGGATATCCATATTGTATCTTCTTTGTAGATGATTATTCTAGGAAAACTTGGCTATATTTCCTTAAATTAAAAGAACCAAATGAGGTTATATCCAAATTTAAAGAATTCAAAGCTTTATTTGAAAACCAAATTAGGAAGAAGATAAAAAATTTAAAATATAATAATGAAGCAGAATATATCTCTAATAACTTCAAAGATTTATGTATATCTATTCAGATTAAAATGGAGTATACTATACCATATAATCCTCAACAAAATAGAGTAGTAGAAAGAAAAAAGAGAACTATCATTGAAGAAACTAAAGAAATGATTAATGATCAAATTCTGTATACATCATTATGGGAGAAAGCATCTAATACTATTTTATATATTCAAAATATATGGCCTCATACAATTCTTGAAAATATTACCCTTGAAGTAGTTTTCATAGGAAAAAAACCTAATCTAAGTCATTTACCAATCTTTGATTGTCCCATATATATCCATATTCCTAAGTAAAAAATAGCTAAACTAGAGCCATCAGGGAAGAAATACATATTTGTCAACTATAGTGATTCTTCCAAAGCCTATTGAGTATATGTACCAGGAACAAGAACCATTCAAATCAGTAGAGATGTCAAGTTTGATGAAGATGTTGCATAGAAGATAATGGACCCACTACACCTAATCCTAAAGATAACTCAAATCCACTCAACAAGAAAAGACCCTTATGGGTAAGAAAAATGTGATACCTGATTAAATTCTTAGAGAAACCAAAAGGAAAAGAAATAATTCATGTTATGCCATTCACCTAAATGAATCCACTAAGTCTGAGCCTTCTAATGTTGAAGAAGATCTAAAATTTCAAGGTTGGAAAGATGCCATGATGGAGGAATATCAATCTATAGTAAAAATAAATAAAAAATGTTTGGGATATTGTGCCCAGGTAGAAAGACAAATCTATTGTCTTCTCAATATGGTTATTAAAAATCAAATAGGCACCTAATGGCAGTATTGAGAAACAAAAAGCCAGATTTGTGGCCAGAGGATTCTCCCAAAAGGAAGGGATTGATTATGATGAAACTTTTGCTCTAGTTGCTTGGTACACATCTATTAGAACTATTCTTGTAGTAGTTGTATCTAAAGGTTGGTAAGTACATCTAATGGATGTAAAACTGACATTCCTAAATGGAGTCATAAATGAAGAAGTATACTTGGATCAAGCATAAGGGTTTGTTATTCACAAGAAAGAGTCACATGTATGCAATTTGAAGAAAGCTCTTTATAGTTGTAAACAAGCCCCTAGGGCATGGTATGAGAGAATATATAACTACCTTAACAAATTAGGGTACTCAATAAATGAAGAAGATCTTAACATATACTTCAATATATCAGAGGGAGATATGTTAATACTAGTTCTTTATGTTGATGATCTTCTGATTATAGGTGAAGACCATCTTATTATTAAATGGAAGTAAGACCTCGTAGCTGAATTCAAAATGAAATATTTAGGGCTTCTACACTACTTCTTGGGATTAGAAGCAAGAAAAAAGGGAGAATACATTTTCCTAAATCAAGGGAAATATACCATTGACATATTGAATATATTTGGCATGATGGACTTAAAACCACTATCCATACCTATGGAGACAAATCTCCATAAACTCAAAATTGAGGCACATGATCTAAGGTCATTGATCCTACGTATTATAGATAGATAATTTGATAATTAATGTATGTAGTGAACCTAATATTTTTTATGCCACAAATTGACTAAGTTTATGTTTGAACCTAAGAAGATTCACCTCATGGCATAAAAAAGTATTTTGAGGTAGTTACGAGGAACTATTGGACTTGGACTAAAATATGAAAAAGTTGAGATACAACTTCATGGATATTTAGATTTTGATCAAGCCAGATGTTTGACTAATTGAAAAAGCACTATAGGATGTTGTTTTAGTCTTGGTTTATGTAGTGATATCCTAGTTTAGCAAGAAGCAATCATCTATTTTTCTAAGTTTCACTAAAGTAGAGTACATAACAACATCCATGGCAGCTTAAGAAGTAGTGTTGTTAAGGAAGTTATTGGTTGGGCTATTTGGAAAGCCTCTAAAAACTAAACTCATTCATTGTGATAATCAAATTTGTATCAAAATTGCATTGAACCCACTCTTCCAAAATAGATCCAAACATCTAGAGATACATATTCACTACATCAAAGATATGGTAGATAGATGTGTCATCAAGTTGGAATATATTAGCATTGAAGAGCTATTTGTCGACATATTTACCAAACCTCTTGCTAAGGTGAAAGTTAATTACTTTAGAGGAAAAATTGGTATCATAACATTGTGATTGTAATTGTAAACTCCTAAGACTAACAATCTCAATTTATTTTGTGATATATATATATATATATATATATATATATATATATATATATATATATATATATATATATATATATATATATATATATATATATATATATATATATATATATATATATATATATATATATATATGTTATCTTAAATTCAAGAGTTACTATTATGCACACTTGTTTATTTGTGGAAAGATGACAATCTTTCATTTTATGAGATGTTAGGTCTCTATTGTAAGGTGACAACTCAACAATAGATTGACCTACTATCATAGACTTCATTAAATTGTTGTCTCAGGATGTGTCAGATCATGTGATAACAAAGATGTTATGATTGACTTCAATTTTTATCCCATAATGAGCTGGAGATCATGATATCACTTGTGTTGATTTTTTAAAATTCATTGTCATATTATTCATTCTAGGCTATGCTATAAACTATGACAATAAAGAAATCATGATAGACTGCAGTAGTCCTAGAATGGGCTAGAGGTAATGATTCTATCAAAGTAGTTGTCTTATAGACTATAATCAATAGTGTCCTAGAATGTGTCAGAGATCAGATGACTAACATCCTTCTAGGATGTCTATGTTGAAAAGCATCTTATTGGTAAATTTAAATGTCTAATTAGTGCTTAGATTATTGAATCTATACATATAGACATATACATACACATACACACACACACACACACACATAAACACATAAATATATACATACATACATGCACACATACATACATACATATACACATACATGCATGCATACATGCATGCACACACACACATGCACACATGCCTATATGTTTTCATATTAGTGGGTATGTGCAAGATCATGGTGTACCAAACTATGGCCTTAAGTGGCAGTGAAAAATCAGCAAATCAGGTTTATGTCAACTTGACACATAATTTTGAAGTGGTTATGGACTTTATATCAAAAAGTTGTAAGAAAATAATTTATAGAAAATTGAATGTAGTTTCTAAACTACTAGGCCTTATCAGGAGAAAAAAATAATTGATTGGTCAAAAGTTTGAATTTTAATGTAGTACTAAGAAAATTTTAGGTCGAAAATAAAAAGTAGGTGTATGTCTGACCACCTTAATCAAAATCAAATCATAATATTTTTTTAATATAATTATAGATATGAAAACTAGACTCATGCCCGGATGTGACGCATATTTTTTGATATTTTTATTCCAAATAAATAATTAAATATGAATTTTCTACCAAAAAAATTTTGGATTAAAAAAAGTCCCGTGTCTGACCACCCTAACTAATAGAAAATTTGATCAAATTTTTCTTTTTTTGTTTTTTTCTTATACTAGGCGAAGTATAGAATGTGACGCAACTTTTACATTTAAAAAATGTTATACCGTTTGAAAGTTATAGCTATTTTTTATTCAGTAAGTCAATCAACACTTTACAATAATCTTCATTGATAATTAACTAATAAATACTTATCGAACTCAGAATTTGACAGAAATTATATTGATGGAATCTAGAGAGCGATATTAAAAAACCCATTTCGTTTCATTCAATTTCGATCAAAATAACATTGTCAAACGGCTACCCGAAGTTTGACTATCACTAAAACTCTCTATAAACACGTCTTTGGAGTTGATCGGGCAGGCTTGGTAAATACCAAGCCTGATCGGATATCCGATTTGACATCGGATATTCGATATGGCTCGGTAGTCAAATTCAAAAAAATTTCAAATTTTGGAGGGATATACCTATGACCCTCTTTGACCCATTAAACGACGACATATGTCCCTAGGGGTCCTTAGACCCCAAGAGACATATTCGAATGGGTAATATGGGTCAAAGGGGGTCATAGGGTGACCTATGACCCTCTTTGTCCCATTAAACGACGACATATGTCCCTAGGGGTCCTAGGACCCTAGGGACATATTCGAATTGTTCATATGGGTCAAAGGGGATCATAGGGTGACCAATGACCCCCTTTGACCCATTAAACGGCGACATATGTCCCTAGGGGTCCTAGGACCCCTAGGGACATATTCGAATGGGTAATATGGGTCAAATGGGGTCATAGGGTAACCTATGACCCTCTTTGACCCATTAAACGATGACATATGTCTCTAGAGGTCCTAGGACCCCTAGGGACATATTCGAATCGTTCATATGGGTCAAAGGGGGTCATAGGGTGACCTATGACCCTCTTGACCCATTAAACAATGATATATGTGTCTAGGGGTCCTAGGACCCCTAGGGACATATTCAAATGGGTAATATGGGTCAAAAGGACCCATTAAACGACGACATATGTCCCTACGGGTCCTCGGACCCCAACGGACATATTCGAATGGGTAATATGGGTCAAAAGGGGTCATAGGGTGACCTATGACCCTCTTTAACCCATTAAACGATGACA
Source organism: Cupressus sempervirens (assembly GCA_028749045.1). Lineage (NCBI taxonomy): Eukaryota > Viridiplantae > Streptophyta > Pinopsida > Cupressales > Cupressaceae > Cupressus > Cupressus sempervirens. Next base: position 735,593,397 of record CM053786.1, read on the forward strand.
TATGTCCCAAGGGGTCCTAGAACCCTAGGGACATATTCAAATCATTCATATGACTTAAAGGGGGTCATAGGTCACCTATGACCCCTTTTGACTCATTAAACGATGACATATGTCCCTAGGGGTCCTAGGACCCCTAGGGACATATTTGAATCGTTCATATGAGTCAAAGGGGTTCGTAGGGTGACCTATGACTCCCTTTGACCCATTAAATGACGACATATGTCCCTAGGGGTCCTAAGACCCCTAGGGACATATTCGAATGGGTAATATGGGTCAAATGGGGTCATAGGGTAACCTATGACCCTCTTTCACCCATTAAATGATGACATATGTCTCTAGGGGTCCTAGGACCCCTAGGGACATATTCGAATTGTTCATATGGGTCAAAGGGGGTCATAGGGTGACCTATGACCCTCTTGACCCATTAAACGACGATATATGTCTCTAGGGGTCCTAGGACCCCTAGGGACATATTCGAATGGGTAATATGGGTCAAAGGGGGTCATAGGGTGACCTATGACCCTCTTTGACCGATTAAACGATGACATATGTCCCTAGGGGTCCTAGGACCCCTAGGGACATATTCAAATGGGTAATATGGGTCAAAGGGGGTCATAGGGTGACTTATGACCCCCTTTGACCCATTAAATAATGACATATGTCCCTAGGGGTCCTAGGACCCTAGGAACATATTCGAATAGTTCATATGGGTCAAAGGGGGTCATAGGGTGACCTATGACTCCCTTTGACCCACTAAACGATGACATATGTCCCTAGGGGTCCTAGGACCCCTAGGGACATATTCGAATGGGTAATATGGGTCAAATGGGGTCATAGGATAACCTATGATCCTCTTTGACCCATTAAACGACGACATATGTCGCTAGGAGTCCTTAGACCCCTAGGTACATATTCGATTCGTTCAGATGGGTCAAAGAGGGTCATCGGGTCACCTATGACCCTCTTTGAACCATTAAACGACGACATATGTCCCTAGGGGTCCTCGGACCCCTAGGGACATATTCGAATCTTACATATGGGTCAAAGGGGGTCATAGGGTGACCTTTGACCCCCTTTGACCCATTAAATGATGATATATGTCTCTAGGGGTCCTAGGACCCCTAGGGACATATTCGAATGGGTATTATGGGTCAAAGGGTGTCATAGGGTGACCTATGACCTTGTTTGACCCATTAAATGATGACATATGTCCCTAGGGGTCCTTGGACCCCAAGAGACATATTCGAATGGGTAATATGGGTCAAAGGGGGTCATAGGGTGACCTATGACCATCTTTGACCCATTAAACGATGACATATGTCTCTATGGCTCGTAGGACCCTAGGGACATATTCGAATGGTTCATATGGGTCAAAGGGGGTCATAGGGTGACATATGACCCCCTTTGACCCATTAAACAACGACATATGTCCCTAGGGGTCCTAGGACCCCTAGGGACATATTCGAATGAGTAATATGGGTCAAATAGGGTCATAGGGTGACCTATGACCCCCTTTGACCCATTAAACGATGACATATGTCCCTACGGGTCCTCGGAGCCCAAGGGACATATTCGAATGGGTAATATGGGTCAAATGGGGTCATAGGGTGACCTATGACCCTCTTTGACCCATTAAATGACGACATATGTCCCTAGGGGTCCTAAGACCCTAGGGACATATTCCAATCGTTCATATGAGTCAAAGGGGGTCATAGGGTGACCTATGACCCCCTTTGACCCATTAAACAACAACATATGTCCCTAGGGGTCCTAGGACCCCTAGGGACATATTTGAATCGTTCATATGAGTCAAAGGGGGTCATAGGGTGACCTATGACCCCCTTTGATGTATTAAATGATGACATATGTTCCTAGGGGTTCTAGAACCCCTAGGGACATATTCGAATGGGTAATATGGGTCAAAGGGGGTCATAGGGTGACCTATGACCCTCTTTGACCCATTAAACGACGACATATGTCCCTAGGGGTCCTAGTACCCTTAGGGACATATTCCAATCGTTCATATTGGTCAAAGGGGGTCACAAGGTGACCTATGACCCTTTTTGACCCATTAAACGACGATATATGTCTCTAAGGGTCCTAGGACCACTAGGGACATATTCGAATGGGTAATATGGGTCAAAGCGGGTCATAGGGTGACCTATGACCCTCTTTGACTGATTAAATGACGACATATTTCTCTACGGGTCCTTGGACTCCTAGGGACATATTCAAATTGTTCATATGGGTCAAAGGGGGTCATAGGTTGACCTATGACCCCCTTTGACCCATTAAATGATGACATATCTAGGACCCCTAGGGACATATTCGAATGGATAATATGGGTCAAATTGGGTCATAGGGTAACCTATGACCCTCTTTGGCCCATTAAATGATGACATATGTCGCTAGGGGTCCTCAGACCCCTAGGGACATATTTGAATCGTTCATATGGGTCAAAGTGGGTCATAGGGTGAGCTATGACCCTCTTTGACCCATTAAACGATGACATATGTCCCTAGGGGTCCTCGAACCCCTAGGGACATATTCGAATTGTTCATATGGGTCAAAGGGGGTCATAGGGTGACCTATGACCCTCTTTGACCACTTAAATGACGACATATGTCCCTAGGGATCCTAGGACCCCTAGGGACATATTCGAATCGTACATATGGGTCAAAGGGGGTCATAGGGTGACCTATGACCCCGTTTGACCCATTAAATGAGGACATATGTCTCTAGGGGTCCTAAGACCCCTAGGGACATATTCAAATGGGTATTATGGGTCAAAGGGGGTCATAGGCTGACCTATGACCCTCTTTGACCCATTAAATGATGACATATGTCCCTAGGTGTCCTTGGACCCCAAGAGACATATTCAAATGGGTAATATGGGTCAAAGGGGGTCATAGGGTGACCTATGACCCTCTTTGACCCATTAAACAATGACATATGTCCCTAGGGGTCCTAGGACCCTAGGGACATATTTGAATTGTTCATATAGGTCAAAGGGGGTCATAGGGTGACCTATGACCCCCTTTGACCCATTAAACAATGACATATGTCCCTAGAGGTCCTAGGACCCCTAGGGACATATTCGAATGGGTAATATGGGTCAAATGGGGTCATAGGGTAACCTATGACCCTCTTTGACCCATTAAACGATGACATATGTCTCTAGAGGTCCTAGGACCCCTAGGGACATATTCGAATCGTTCATATGGGTCAAAGGGGGTCATAGGGTGACCTATGACCCTCTTGACCCATTAAACGATGATATATGTCTCTAGGGGTCCTAGGACACCTAGGGACATATTCGAATGAGTAATATGGATCAAAGGGGGTCATAGGGTGACCTATGACCCTCTTTGACCCATTAAACGATGACATATGTCCCTAGGGGTCCTCGGACCCGAAGGGACATATTCGAATGGGTAATATGTGTCAAATGGGGTTATAGGGTGACCTATGACCCTCTTTGACCCATTAAACGAAGACATATGTCCCTAGGGGTCCTAGGACCCTAGGGACATATTCCAATCATTCATATGGGTCAAAGGGGGTCATAGGGTGACCTATGACCCCCTTTGACCCATTAAACGACAACATATGTCCCTAGGGGTCCTAGGACCGCTAGGGACATATTTGAATCGTTCATATGAGTTAAAGGGGGTCATAGGGTGACCTATGACCCCCTTTGATGCATTAAACGACGACATATGTCCCTAGGTGTCCTAGGAACCCTAGGGACATATTCGAATGGATAATATGGGTCAAATGGGGTCATAGGGTAACTTATGACCCTGTTTGACCCTTTAAATGACGACATATGTCCCTAGGGGTCTTAGGACCCCTAGAGACATATTCGAATCGTACATATGGGTCAAAGGGGGTCATAGGGTGACCTATGACCCTCTTTGACCCATTAAACGATGATATATGTCTCTAGGGGTCCTAGGACGCCTAGGGACATATTCGAATGGGTAATATGGGTCAAAGGGGGTCATAGGGTGACCTATGACCCTCTCTGACCCATTAAACTACGAGATATGTCGGTAGGGGTCCTAGGACCCCTTGGGACATATTCGAATGGGTAATATGGGTCAAAGGGGGTCATAGGGTGACCTATGACCCCCTTTGACCCATTAAACGACGACATATGTCTCTAGGGGTACTAAGACCCCTAGGGACATATTCGAATGGGTATTATGGGTCAAAGGGTGTCATAGGTCTCTTTGACCCATTAAATGACGTCATATGTCCCTAAGGGTTCTTAGACCCCAAGGGACATATTCGAATGGGTAAGATGGGTCAAATGGGGTCATAGGGTGACCTATGACCCTCTTTGACCCATTAAACGATGACATATGTCCCTAGGGGTCCTAGGACCCTAGGGACATATTCCAATCGTTCATATGGGTCAAAGGGGGTCATAGGGTGAGCTATGACCCCCTTTGACCCATTAAAGAACAACATATGTCCCTAGGGGTCCTAGGACCCCTATGGACATATTTGAATCGTTCATATGAGTCAAAGGGGGTCATAGGGTGACCTATGACCCCCTTTGATGCATTAAACGACGACATATGTTCCTAGGGGTCCTAGGACCCCTAGGGACATATTCAAATGGGTAATATGGGTCAAATGGGGTCATAGGGTAACCTATGACCCTCTTTGACCCTTTAAATGATGACATATGTCTCTAGGGGTCTTAGGACCCCTAGGGACATATTCGAATCGTACATATGTATCAAAGGGGGTCATAGGGTGACCTATGACCCTCTTGACCCATTAAACAATGATATATGTCTCTAGGGGTCCTAGGACCCCTAGGGACATATTCGAATGGGTAATATGGGTCAAAGGGGGTCATAGGGTGACCTATGACCCTCTTTGACCCATTAAATGACGACATATGTCCCTAGGGGTCCTAGGACCCCTAGGGACATATTTGAATCATTCATATGAGTCAAAGGGGGTCATAGGGTGACCTATGACCCCCTTTGATGCATTAAACGACGACGTATGTCCCTAGGGGTCTTAGGACCCCTAGGGACATAGTCGAGTCATTCATATGGGTCAAAGGGGGTCATAGGGTGACCTATGACCCCCTTTGACCCGTTAAATGACGACCCTCTTTATATTATATTTTATTATATTAATATGTATAATAATATAATATATATATAACAATGTAATATTTTTATTAAATATAATATATATTATAAATATTATTATATTAATATATATGTTATTAATATATCTATATAATAACGTAATATTTTAGTATATATAACGTAATATTTTAGGATATACTATTTATACTATTTTAGGATAATAATTATAATATAAATAAACACTAAATATTAATATTATTATATGTATAGTAATAATAATAATACTATTATAGCTATAATAATAATATATATTAATACTATATATTGTAGCTTAATATAAATAAACACTATATATTTACACTATTATATCTATATTAATAATATTAATACTATTATAGGTATAATAATAATATTGATACTATAGGTATATTAATACTATTTTATATTAATATTATTGATATTTTATACTAATACTAATATACTATTAACTTAGTTATAAATTAAAGTCGTTTGCCTCCAAATATTTTCATAATATTAATATTATTGTGGCAAAGGAGGGAAACCTTAGCAAGTTTTCCCCCCAAAAGTCCTTTTCCTATATCGGATATCCGATCCTAGATCGGATATGCGATCTATTATCGGATATCCAATTATACTAGCATCAATTTCAAATATTTGACTGTCCCTATAGACCTGACAACATTACTTTTTTACCTCTTTTTTCACAGGATTTGTAAAAAGTCGTGTTTTGGGGCCCAACCAATCGAAAAGAATTCGAAAATATAACCTTAGGTGTTCGAATTTGTCATCTGAATGGGGAGCAACAGTCGTCGAAAGAATAAACGTAAAAGGAAGATATCCAATGAAGACATTGAAGATATCTGATATTATAATATATATAATATAACATATATATTACATTTTATATATTTTTATATTATATTTTATATTTATTATATTAATTTACTATATATTATAATATAAAATATTATTATTATACTATATTATTATAATTTATAATATATTATAGTTTTTTATTATATATTATATTATAAGATATTACTTTTTATTATTATATTATATTATATATATATATATTATATTACATTACTATATATTATAATATATGAAATATTATATTATATTATTATAATATAATATGTTATTATAATATTATTATTATAGTATAATATTATACGATTATAATATAATAATAATATTATTATATTATAGTATAATAATAATTATAATAATAATATTAAATAATATATCATACTATTATATGATTTTAATTATTATTCGGATATTGGATTTTTCGGATATCTGATAAGGCTCGGCTTAACCTTCCAGGTTTGGTTCCTGGATAGGTAAAAAAAAGTCAGAGCGGATTTTGAAGCGCTTTTAGGCGTCTTCAAACTCTTTTTTTTTCACATCGCCACTTTTTGGCACACCATGATCCTACACATACCCTAGTGTAAGATGATTATTCAAATGGTTCAATCTGATCTTGATAGTGATTGATCAAACATTCAAGGTGGTCAAATTGTGTAACTACCACATATGATCTACACATATAGTAATCATGACTAAACACACAATCTATATCTATCATTTTGAACATATTACTATCATCGGAAATGGAAATTGGGCTCCTTCAATATGCCATCAGTGATCATGATTATGGTAATAGATTTTTTAGTTATGGTTTGCAAAGGAATCCTCATGTAAAGGCATGACCTTACATTTAAAAGGGACATGTAGAGTCATGTCTCTTCATGAGACTATCCATCCAAAATAATATATATGTATAGAGTTTTGTGGATCCCTAAAAACATATCAATACACTCATATTATTACTAGTGATCATTATATATATACACCTGCAATAAACAAGAACAATATTAGTATTATCCATTGTATATTTTGAACACAAGAATAATAGATCAAAGAAGTCTTGAATAATTATGTACTTCAGCTACTATACTATTGTAGAATAGAAGATTTTGCAAGCATCTACATTCATAGTAAATTAGACCATTTAATGAAAAGTTAAAATCTACCATAGGTTCAGTTCCTTAAAATCTTGCCTATTCTACTTGTCAAATGTTTCCCATAATGATGATGGTGATTCTTCAATAAATTTGAGCACACTTCTAGTGTTGATTCTAAATTTTGAGGAGGACTTTGGCTACTTGAATTTGGGTATTCTCATATGTGATCAAGCTCTTGAGCCATCTCTTTCTTCTCCTCCTATTAATATTGCATCTATTATTATTGATGTTTGTTATGTTCACCAACCATGGACTTAGGTGCTTTATTATAGTAGCATATTGATTTTCCTCCACACTTTGTTCCATGGGATGACTACTTGACATACATTGTATGTTTGTTTATGGATTCCTACATTGGGGATTTGGGAGAGACTATTTATGATAGTCATCCTCTCTTTGATTAGCATAATCCTTCTTTAATTATTGTGAGGGAACATTCTTATCTTCAATTTCATTCTCTACTTGGTCATTCTTTTGAGAGTGGCATGATGGTGGATAATTATATACAACACTTGGATAAGGCCACTTTATCTTCAAAGTGTGTATGAGCAAAATGTGTATGAGCAATGTTAGTATGCTAATAGAAACCAAATTTAAATAAAGCTTCTACAAACTAAACAAAATTCATAAACTTCAAGATAGACTAAGATGAACTCTCAATTGAGAATATGAGCCATTAATGGACTCTCTTAATGAGAAGTTCTCTTGTTGAGTGGTTTTGTCTAAATAAATAGGATGTATGCTCAAACTTATGCTTCAAATAAGGCTTCAAATGGAGTTGGAATTTGGGTGTGAGCGTATGGTTTTGATGTAAAATGGCTTCTCAAAATGGCATTATGAATTTACTTCATGGATTGTGTTATTTTGCAAAGGGGAAGGATCCAATTTATAGGCAAGAGGCTTGAGGGATTGAGGGCTAAGATGCAAGGATGGAAAAAAGCTCATGGAGGGCTCAGATTGCATGAGAGGAGAATACATGAATTGTGCTTCCTTACAGCCAATCAAGGAGTGACACATGTCACATGGTGAGAGGATGGAGGAAAGGGGAAGGATGAGTCAACAAAGGAGGCTCAAGGGATAAAATCTTCATAAAGACCCTCATAATGGCTTGTAAGAGCAATAAAAGGGCTTAGAAGAGTCATTTATGGCCTAGTGGACTTCATAAAGTTTTGTGGTTGAGATATTTTAAGGGAGATGAGAGCAATTTTGACTTGGGCTTGATTAGGAAGGTTTTAAGCTTGCTTAGGCTTGTGCAAATGATTAGAGGATGGATTAGGATGGTTTAGGATTAGCTTAGGGATAGGCAAGTGGATGACATTTAATGAGGGTGGGTGAAGGAGGAGATATTTGTTAACTTTGGCTTGGGTTAGTAAGTCTTAACCCATTTTTAGGGAATGTGACAAGGTTACGAGGGGATTAAGATTAGGTTTAAAGACATCTTCTAGAAGAGTCTAGACTTTGGATGAGGATAAAGACTTTCTAGAATAGTCTAGAATTTCCTAGGATGAGGATGAAGACTTTCTAGAAGAGTCTAGAAATTCTTAGGATGAGGATAAATTAGATTTTTAGGAAATAAATGAAGTTTTATTTATTTCAAGGGTTTGGGTTGAGGAGATATTTATTAAAACTTTTTTAATAAACATGAGGATTAATATTTAATCTTAATTAAATATTTTGAGTTGGGATTAGGGGTAGGAAATGATGGGATTAGCCTTTAATCAAAATTAAAGAAGGATTAGAAGATTTTGGAAGAGGTTAGTGGTCTTAAGAAAATTGGCCAAGTTTTGGGCAAAAAGTAAATTTTTTATTTATTTTGGGTTTTTTGGTCAATTTATTAATTAAATAATTAATAAATAAAGAAATAATGTTTAAATAAGATTTAAACATTTTTGGGATGGATTCCTTAATTAAATATTTTTAATTAAGATAAAAGGATTTAATGGCATAAAAATAAATTAATTAATTAAATAATTAATTAATTAATAAATGATGATGTCATCAGAACTTTTTCAGAAAATAAAAATACTTTATTTTCTAAATATTTTTAGGTGTCTACATTTTGCCCCTCTTTGATGTGATGCCGCAAGTGGCATGGCATCAAATATAAGAAAATAAGATGCCCAAAGCTAGAGCAGAAGAGGAGAGAATGGGCTGTGAGATGCCCCCTCAAGAAGGCAACGAGGAGAGAAAGCGAGGCTCGATGGCTTCTTGAAAAGTACAAGAATCTGAGATGAGCAAGAAGACTCATATTGGCTTAAGAGAAGAGGTTTAGTTAGCTCACAAACTCTCACTACGGGAGAATGATAAAGGGAGAATCAGAGGCACAAGAGGAAGCAAGCTTAAGATCTCAAGGATTGCAGACGATGAAGAAGCGGAGCGCTATAAAAGGAATCCAGGATGGGGAGATGGATGAGGGGATTAAAAAGCTGATGCAACAGGATTTCAAAGAGTTAGATTGGTGAAATATGAGTTTTGGAGATCCCTAGGACTAGGATTGTGGATCTCGAAAGATGAGGCTTGGTGGATTGATTTGGATTGGTGGATCCCTAAGACTAGGATTGTGGATCCCTAAAGCTAAAGGTGAGGAGTGATTCAAAGAGATACTGATGCATAAGCTGGGGTAGGAGAGACGGATGCTGGATATGGATGGGGGATAATGGAGATGAAGGAAAACCATTGAATCTTTTTGAGCGGGGGGATACTTCAAAGAGAAGTACCACCATGTAGTTGAGCACTATATTTTCTATAGGACTGTTGGTTAATTGCCAAGGTTACCAAGAACATCAAGGCCTTTTCACCAACTATCCAAAGGACTAATGAACTAACTCAAAAAAAACATGCAAGGATTGCCCCAGCATCACACATGAATCCCAAAGGAAGCAATGTGGAAACGATACTGGGTAACCCACAAGAAGAAAAGAAAACAAGCAAAAGACATGATCAAGACCTTACACTCTAATTGCCCCATTCGCAGTATACCATGATATGGAAGATCGTGGCAACCTTGTGGAGGGAACAAGGAGATTGCTTGGAAAAGATACTTCAAGACCCAACAGGGAAGAGTCCAAATCCAAAGAAAGTGAAAATCCAAAAGAGAACCGTTTGCCAACGAGATGGGTAGGACGAGGTACTAACAGACCAAGATTAGACATGAGGAAAGCTATATCCTGCAAGGACCTATCGAAGAGCACCTAAGCCCATGGATTTGGATGAGTGATGCGTCTGGCAAGCTGAACTAAGAAAGATAACACTTTGGTGATAGGAAATCTAGCTAAAGGATGCATTGGAATAGCTAACCAAGATGTGCGATGGGTGAAAGATGTTGATCAAGGAGGAACTGACATGAAAGCTAGATAGATACAATGGTACTAAGCTAAAGAGGATGTACAAGCTGACGGACCAAGATATTTACAAGCGAACTAAAGCTCAGGATGATAGGATAGCGAGATGGTTCAATGTTGTGCAAGATGCAAAACCTAAGGGTGGGGTGATAGCGAAAGATATGGATTTGGCAGGATGCATCCAATGATGATGAGAGATTTTGTGACCAAGGATAGCTAGAGGAGCAGGATGAGATGGTTGGATAGGATGGTAGATAGCTAGGATTATGATGGATATAAAGAGATGGCATTGGGTTTGCATGAGGATAGCCTAGAGCTAGATACCAATGACAAGGGAGGATGGACAAGACAAGATCTCCAAGGAATATAGTGCCCCCAATCAGAAGATAACATGCGGAAGGAGGTCTTATGATGGATGTGATAGGATTGAAGCTAGGATGGAAAAAGCTGAAGGGGCTAGGGAGATGGATGATAGCTGGGATGGTTGGCTGAAGCTGCAAGAGATAAGTGGATGGTGTGAGATGGAAGATGGAGGGTGGAGGATAGGTGGATAGATTTGAAGATGGAGTTGGATGTTAAGAGATGACCAAAAGCATGAAGGTGATAGGCTAAGCTGGGGATGGTGGGATTACGCATGATGGTTGTTTGCCAAGTTTTCATAATGGTACTTGTCCAAGGCGCTTGAATTGCCAAGTTTTCACCAGTGGACGCTTTATTTTTCTTTACTTTTTTTTTTTGACTTTTTGACTTTGGACTTAGCTGGAATGATTTTGGCTTTCTTTAGCTATTTTTGGCTCACAGATGTTGGTAGGATGGATGGAAAAGGATTGGATTGAACAAGTGGAATGGTGGGTGGGATTTTGATAGATAATGGATGCAAAGACATAAGGCTTGTGGGTAAATGGGTGAGGAAAATGGAAAGATCATCATTGGCACACACCTTGAGAGGTGATAAAGTAGTGGGAAAGATGGTTTTGAGCGAGGTTGAGGAGAAAATGGAGGAAGAGAAAGATAAGGACTAAAAGTAGAGTTGGAAGATGGAGGATGGGAAATTTAGGATAAGAAGCATATGGACTAAAAGTGGATTGGGGGGATGAAGGATGCTTATATGGGGATTTGGATGAAGGATGGATGGATGAGGCTTTTTGAGTAGCATGAATGGATTCCAATTGAGATTTTTCTTTGAGATACATTTCTTTTATGAGAATCTTGGGTATCCACATGATTTTTGACTTTTTTAGCTTGGGCTTTTGTGGCCTCTTGACTTTTTCTTTGATTAGGATTAAATGTTTCTTGTTTTGAACATGTATTTTAGAAGGGACATGTTGAGACTTGGATTTTTGTGGATTTTTGGATTTATGCTTTTGTATTTTGGCATCCAATATGCTTCTATTAGCCATGGGATGGGAACAAGAGCATGGAGGAGATGGAGGGATAATTGATGGAGTGATAGGGTTTAAAGGTTGGAATGGATTCAAGGGTGAGTGCCTTTGATGATCTAGCTGGTGGATTTGATGGGATGGAAGGATAGATTGGAACATAGGATATGGATGGATATAATTTCCCAAAAATGGATGGAGGGAAGGAAGGATATGGGCCCAAAATAGATGGAAATGGGGAAGGTGTAGGTCCCAAAATAGATGGAGGGGATAAAGGATTCATATTAGGTATGTAAGGACCCAAAATGGATGGAAAGGGTGTGGGATTTAGATAAGGGATATATGGACCCAAAATGGAGGGTTGGAGATAAGGAGTAGGATGAGGGCCCAAAATAGATGTAGAATAAGATGGATGAGAACTTTGGGGTGGAGATGGAAGGACTTGGGACCATGTAGGAATAGCGGGGATACTAACATCTAGAAATACATTTTCATTTATTTTTTCAATATGATGTTCATTATTTGGAACAAAAGATGTGAGTCCATGACTAGCTGAAGGAGTTGGAGCTTTGGATATGATAATTAGTTCTTCTTCAATGGATCTATCATCATGGATTATGGGAGATGTATGATCATGAAGTAGAGGAGATGGGAGGATAGGATCTTGAGTTGGGTGGGATGAGGGAAAGGGATCTTGAGATGGAGTAAGATAGATGGTAGGATTTAGATATGGAGGGGATGGTAAAAGTGGATCACATAGGGGAATAAGTGGGATGGCGAGATCTATTGTTCTATCGGAGGATATTTCAACATTCTTTTGGATAAGATCTTGACAGGAATGGATGGGAGTGGATGCATGAGGTTCATTATATGGGATTTGGATAATGCTTGGAGAAGGAGATGTGGATGGGATTTGGAGCGATTCAATGGGTGGTGGGAATTTGATGCTTGCAGGAAGTGGAAGGATTTTAAGCAATTTGATGGATGGTATGGGGATGATAGCTATGGGAGATGGGGTTGATATTATAGATGGGGAAGCTTCATCACTGACTACTTCACATAGTTGGATTAGATGACATGGCTTATCGACTATTGGAGGCAGCTTTTCTTGTATTTCCTCTAGGAGATTCCTTGGAGACTCATATGTCAAAGGTGGAGGTGGTGGATTGATAGGAATAGCTGGTGTGATGAGGGTGGAAGATTGGAAGCTTGGTTGATTGGGTGATGGAGGAGAAGCTAGGGTATCAGATGGCATGACTAGATAGTTTGGAGTAACTCTTGGATTTTGGGGGATGCTTGGGGGAATGTTTCTAAGGCTTTCAATATACCCGTCATAGTCAACAAGATTTTCATCATCATTGGAATAGGAGGTGGTGGGAACAAGGACAATACGACCAAACACATCATGATAGGTTTGGGATTTCATGTTTTGATGATGAGTCAGATGGGGATGGGGTCTTGCATATGGATGAACACGGAAGCTCATGGTTGGATTTGGATTAAGCGCAGATTTTGGATTGGCTGATGAAGGATTTCCTAGGGAGAGTCAAAGCTATATGAAAAACCTAAGGAGGATTTTTTGGAGATTTTTGGCTTTCCTGTGGATGGAAGACTTCAAGGGCATGCTGTCAAAAAGTGAGTTTTTCTTTCCTATGCGCTGGATTGGTGGAGATTGTGTCAACTTAAGGATAGACTAATGATCCTATGGGCATGACACGAGATTGACCACTTGTGGATCCCAACCTTTAGCTCAAGGTGATGAGGGATAACAAGTGACAAAGCTCTGCCAAAGGGATAACCTTGGTGAGGCTGGTGGATTGATCGGATTGATTGGATAGCAAATTCTAGCAGAATGACAACAACTCTCTAAAGGCTTAGGTGTGATTTTGGATTGGGATGCTAGCTGGTTTGGGGGGATGATTTGGAGAGACTTTGGATTTGGGATTGTTCTAAAGAAAGGAATTAGATAGATTTGGTTGCAGCGGGGGAGCTTGGATGATTTTCTGATGAGGCAGTGACTATGCTAAGTATGCCTTGAGCTGGGAGATTTGTGATTTTTTGGGATTTTGACCAAAGTTGGAAAACATTCATTCAAAAGCTATGAACAAACAAGCAAACAAAATTTTGGAGCAAGCACGTCAAACACACCAACATCCTAGGAAGCTTTCTACAAGGATGAAATTTGTTATAGCTAGGGAGTCCTCGATATACACAAGGTACGTGAGGCCCAAATCCGTAGATGAAACCAAAAAGATGTCACACAGCCAAGAGGAGCGGTAACCCACTTCTCCTCTTTCACTTCTCAAGGGTATAAATTTCCTTGAGGCTTAGCCCGAGTGAAAAAATCTTGATTCCAAGAGAGGTGTCTTTGGATTCACCTCCCAATTTTTATACTCTGCCGAAACACTGGAGTTGAGGTCATCCAAGGGGTGATGAAATCCCCAAGTAGGCATCCTAAAACTAAAAAACAAGGTTTTGGACCCTAGTCTTATGCACCCAAGATGGCTTGCAAAGGCGACAAGGGGAGAGAAGATTCAGATGACCTTGGGCTAAAAAGCAAAGTTCTTTTCCAATTGATGATTTAGATTTTGTAAGCTATGATTGAAGACACTCGTCATTAGGGCATACAATGTTCATTCCAACTTGACAACGTCGTCAACATAATGGAAATCGAGAATTTGTCAGCGTAAGAAATGCGAGCATCATTGAAATGCATCAAAACCATGCAATGTTCATTGATTGTTAGGCATTCAAGATTGTGTTAGAGTGTTTTAAGCCTAAAAAAAAAATGTGTGAAATTTGATTGCCAAGCGCGCACCCAGAGGCCCTCCACGTCAATTTTTATGCCCAAATGAAGTGTGAGAGAGATTAATGCGCATTCAAAAAAATTTCTAACTTAGAAAAACCACTAAAGACCCAAGTGAGTGGAGTTTGATCTTTGTGGAGCACTTAACATCCTCTTAGGTAGACTCATCCCCATAGATGGCACTGAGATTGCAACCAATGGTTAAATTGATGGGTGATTAAAGAGGGTGAGTCCAACTACAAACTTACTCAAAGCGTCTTTATTAGTTTTTATAACTTAGAAGATTTCAAAAATGTGGATTCTTTTTATGCCCCAAAAGATGATTATTTGATCTATGACATTCAAGATTGGATTTGTTATTTTAATCATGCATTCATAAAAATAAAAAAACTTGATTTTAATCCCATAATGATGATGGTGATTCTTCAATAAATTTGAGCACACTTCTAGTGTTGATTCTAAATTTTGAGGAGGACTTTGGCTACTTGAATTTGGGTATTCTCATATGTGATCAAGCTCTTGAGCCATCTCTTTCTTCTCCTCCTATTAATATTGCATCTATTATTATTGATGTTTGTTATGTTCACCAACCATGGACTTAGGTGATTTATTATAGTGGCATATTGATTTTCCTCCACACTTTGTTCCATGGGATGACTACTTGACATACATTGTATGTTTGTTTATGGATTCCTACATTGGGGATTTGGGAGACACTATTTATGATATTCATCCTCTCTTTGATGAGCATAATCCTTCTTTAATTGTTGTGAGGGAACATTCTTATCTTCAATTTCATTCTCTACTTGGTCATTCTTTTGAGAGTGGCATGATGGTGGATAATTATATACAACACTTGGAGAAGGCCACTTTATCTTCAAAGTGTGTATGAGCAAAATGTGTATGAGCAATGTTAGTATGCTAATAGAAACCAAATTTAAATAAAGCTTCTACAAACTAAACAAAATTCATAAACTTCAAGATAGACTAAGATGAACTCTCAATTGAGAATATGAGCCATTAATGGACTCTCTCAATGAGAAGCTCTCTTTTTGAGTGGCTTTGTCTAAATAGATAGGATGTATGCTCAAACTTATGCTTCAAAAAGGGCTTCAAATAGAGTTGGAATTTGGGTGTGAGCGTATGGTTTTGATGTAAAATGGCTTCTCAAAATGGCATTATGACTTTACTTCATGGATCGTGTTATTTTGCAAAGGGGAAGGATCCAATTTATAGGCAAGAGGCTTGAGGGATTGAGGGCTAAGATGCAAGGATGGAAAAAAGCTCATGGAGGGCTCAGATTGCATGAGAGGAGAACACATGGATTGTGCTTCCTTACAGCCAATCAAGGAGTGATACATGTCACATGGTGAGAGGATGGAGGAAAGGGGAAGGATGAGTCAACAAAGGAGGCTCAAGGGATAAAATCTTCATAAAGACCCTCATAATGGCTTGTAAGAGCAATAAAAGGGCTTGGAAGAGTCATTTATGGCCTAGTGGACTTCATAAAGTTTTGTGGTTGAGATATTTTGAGGGAGATGAGAGAAATTTCGACTTGGGCTTGATTAGGAAGGTTTTAAGCTTGCTTAGGCTTGTGCAAATGATTAGAGGATGGATTAGGATGGTTTAGGATTAGCTTAGAGATAGGCAAGTGGATGACATTTAATGAGGGTGGGTGAAGGAGGAGATATTTGTTAACTTTGGCTTGGGTTAGTAAGTCTTAACCCATTTTTAGGGAATGTGACAAGGTTAGGAGGGGATTAAGATTTGGTTTAAAGAAATCTTCTAGAAGAGTCTAGACTTTGGATGAGGATAAAGACTTTTTAGAATAGTCTAGAATTTCCTAGGATGAGGATGAAGACTTTCTAGAAGAGTCTAAAAATTCTTAGGATGAGGATAAATTAGATTTTTAGGAAATAAATAAAGTTTTATTTATTTAAAGGGTTTGGGTTGAGGAGATATTTATTAAAACTTTTTTAATAAACATGAGGATTAATATTTAATCTTAATTAAATATTTTGAGTTGGGATTAGGGGTAGGAAATGATGGGATTAGCCTTTAATCAAAATTAAAGAAGGATTAGAAGATTTTGGAAGAGGTTAGTGGTCTTAAAGAAATTGGCAAAGTTTTGGGCAAAAAATAAATTTTTTATTTATTTTGGGTTTTTTGGTCAATTTATTAATTAAATAATTAATAAATAAGAAAATAATGTTTAAATAAGATTTAAACATTTTTGGGAGGGATTCCTTAATTAAATATTTTTAATTAAGATAAAGGGATTTAATGACATAAAAATAAATAAATTAATTAAATAATTAATTAATTAATAAATGATGATGTCATCAGGACTTTTTCAAAAAATAAAAATACTTTATTTTCTAAAGGTTTTTAGGTGTCTACACAAAGGAGACACATGAGTCTTTAACACATGTTTTACATTCATTCTTTGTTAATCCTTAATTATCTTTTGCAGAAGAGCAACAAAGTAGACATGATATAGATGAGACATCTTTCACTATTGACATAGGGTCACTTGAGCATCTTTCATAAATCCCATAAATTTGAGGTTTCTTCATACTAATTGGGGATGATTCATTGATGTATCTTTTGTTTTGTTTATTCTTAAGGGAAGCGATGTTGTTCTACACTCATGGAGAAATTTCTACATCAAACCTGGAGTAGCTACCACAAGTGTATATTCTAAATTAAGGGGCTATGGGTTGGGTTGGGGCATAAAGGGAGGGGGATTCTATTGGGTCTCTCTTTCACTTCTTCTCTATAGATTATTTAATGTATATGCATGATGGATGTCATAATGGGGGGTTCTTGATTAGTCCATCCATCCATGCAACTTGCTTTATTATTTCATCTATCTTATTTGGGGAGGGTTTTTCCCATGAGGTTTTCTCTCTCTCCACTTTATGAGAGATTGGATTTCTTTTTCATATTTTACATGTGTACCTAATAGGACTTAGTTGTTAGAACCCATCTTGCACTATCATCTATCTTTTGTAAGATTAAGTACATTCCCCTAAGTTACATTTAAAAGGAGGTACTTGTGTAATCAAGTATTTACTAATTACATTTTACTTAAGTTTTCTTAGTATAATGCATTTTCATATTAACTCTCATTGAGCCACTAGGAATTCACATTCTATTTTAGCACATGGTGTAGGAGAAATCCACTTTCACATAATTGTTGTCCTATACCTCGTTGTTTGTGAGCTCTACCTTTGTGTTCTTACTATATTAACATTCTCTCATTTTTGCACATGTTTCCCATACTTTGTTAGACAATGGAGGATGATCCACCTTTTGTAGACATGTGATTACACCTTGTCTAGTTGATAGGTTATCACTTGCATCAATCCTACTTATCATGCATTGCTAATATATTCAAGCACATCTACATTGTATTTCAAATTATTGAAAATCCATTATTACTTGATCAATATTGAATCAATCAATCATTTATATCATTGTATCTCTCTTGTGTTATCAATTGTGCTTCTAGATCTTGACATTTTCATTATTTTCTGGGCAAATTCTTACATATTTTTATCATTTATCATTTAAAAAATATATTTTTTGTATGACTTATCAAAACTTTGATTGAGCTTAAAAATATATATTTTTTCATTTTTTATTATTGATTTATTTTCATAGATAAACAACCTAAGCATTGATAGATCATAATGTACATAGAAACATCTAGATAATCAACCTTTAGTCCCGAGTTTCAATTTTACACCTTCTTTCTAGGTCATTTGTTGTCCTTCCCTTCTTCATTTTCCTCCTATCATAATCTATTAATAATCTAATCACTACATCTAGCATTTTTTATGAGGATAAAGTTCTAGAAATTCATGTAAAATGAATATAGAAGGGTATGGAAACAAAATGTAAAGTGATAAAAGAAATTTCTTAAACAAAAATTTAATATATGTCTAAATCATTAAAAAACATATTTAATAGAGAAAAATAGTCATTCCTTAGCTAAGAAAACATATATTAAGCATCACAATTATTAGTTAGTTACATCTAATGGTATTTTTCTAGCTTAGTTACATAAAAATATAAAAGTATTTAACCTATGTAGCTCTACTAATAGTAAATGAGGGTAAATAGGCTCCCTATTAGTATGACTGTCCATCGAGTCCAAACTGGAAGATTCCATGACCTCAAAATTTATCTCAAACTTATTTTCCTTGGCTCCAATACCATTTTCCACAGAAAATTTTTCTATCCACTCATATTGTCCTAGGATGTGAGATGTAAGTGGAGGCTAAAAGCTAAAGTGTAATGCCTCACCAAGGGACCCAAAAGAATTAACCTAAATTCTTACTAAGTTTTCCAAACAAATTTTTTTTTTTTTTTAAACATGAAAGATAAACCATTCATAACATTCACGGAAGCAATAGCAACAATTCAAGTAAACATAACATACATAACAAGTTACATTCTTTAAGGATCCCTTAACGTTGAATTACATCTAAACTAACTATTCATCTATCATTACATCCTTAGCAATGATACATCCAAAGTTCTTAAACAATATACAAGTGTCCTTTTTGAAATTTACATTTTAGTTTAGCTCAATTATCTACTGTACATGTCACAAGGTATGAAAAGTTTGAAAGAATATACATCCTTATAAATAAAGTACATCATCATACTAACTCTAATCCATGATGCAGTAACATAAATAAAACCACAAATCATGCATGATACATCATCACAAAAGATATAAACATCCATCATAAAAGTTAACCATTTATCACAAACATAAATAACTAAGTGCACGGTTCCTCCCAACTGTAAATAGAATCATTAGACCATCATGGATCCTAGCCATCCCTCCGTGCATAACATTCCAAATTATCAAAGAGATCATCGATATTAACATAGTAGGAATGTCACACTTAAACATACTACATCAAATACAGATAAGATATCTAACATGCAAAGTAAAGCATAAGATAACATCATCTAACATATGCAAATCATCAATATATAAAAACATACCAGTAAATACATCCATCATAGGGTATATCATCTATCATAATGCTCCAAGAACATAATGAAGATAAATACCAATCAAGAATGCTCTAGCCACAGTGTCTCAAATGGATCTCAAATGATAAGAGTGAAAAAAACACTACCACCTGACTGTGTGGAACCTAAATGGTCCACTCCCACCATGCTGAGGAGATAATCAAGTCCCAAACAAGATATCAAAATCACATAGCATAATACTCTTTAAGTCCAGGAATCCTAAAAGTATACTAACTCAAAAGTTCCAATCAAAAAATTGACATCTAATCCCAGAGGCACAATAATAAGTACACCACCAGAGGTACACAAAATCTATAGAGGAGACTCAGGCTACATAGTAGGGAGTGTCATCACATGGTTGCTTGAGTTACCCTGGATTGGTCTCTTATTAGACCCTGGACTCTCAAGCGTTGAGTTACCTTGGACTGGTTACTCTGAACCCTGGACCCTCAACATGGTACATGTGGAGACCAAGAAGCCCTCTGAAGAAGACAAGGTACTCATCCCATCTTTAGTCTATACAAGCACTCAAGGCATGGGTGGATCAAATATCTCTAAATTATCTTTTTAGTGTGTTTCCCCCCATAAATTTTAATACTAGATTATCACTTATTACATAACTTGCATTAGGTTACCCTGGTATTGACCACTTTGGGCCCCAAACCCCTATGCAAGCCACTCCCATAGTCATGTACCTAGACAACCTCTCCTAAGCACATAAATCCATAGTTGTGTCCCATACCACGACACTGTCCCATACCACAACACTCATAAAGATCAAACTCAGTTCCTTAATAGGCAACCTGATAATAAGATGGTTCTCCCATCCAAGAATACATAAAAATCCTCAAAATAAACCTCATAAATATAATCTCCAATATGAATCACAATATCCATTGGTTCTAAACAAGCAACCAAAGAATATCTCAAAGAAATACTAATCAAAGACTCCAAAATGGTTGAGTCAAAACATACCATAACATGACATCATAAATCAACATTTTAGTCCCACCATGGTGACTAGAAAGTAATCCAAGGATAACTAATCGATGACTCAAAAATGGTTAAGTCAAGTGTCTCATACATAAGAATCTCAACTATAACAATCAGTAATTACAAACATTTCATAGAGCATTCCATCACATAACCATGGTTGGGTTTATAAAGATTGGAATCAAAAGACATCATCATGCCATCACATCTCATAACCCTTGAGCCTCTGGTAACAACCTAAGACTGGTCAACACTAGTCAACCCAAAAATCCAAAACAAGAAGCATAGAGAAAACACAATGCAGACACATGTTTTGGTTTACTAAAATCACATAGTTGAATAATGTGTGGAGTTTCAGTTTCTATTTACCAATATACTTCAAGTGTATAGGATTTATCATTTTTCTTACAAGTCAACCCATTTGTTCCCTGATAGCATTATCCTTCTATTAATTAAAAATAATATTCTAAGGATAACTTAAGGGTAAATACTTACTCATTAAACTAATCTTCTTTGACCCTTAATTAAATTATTCTCTTCATCTGCTAAGATCCATGTTACTAACTGAATAACTCTTCCTTAATGTTACTTCAACTTTTCAACATAAACAAAGGATCATTATTCATTAAACTATAAGAAATCCAGTTATCAATCTTTGAATAAGAAGATTATAACTTTATTAAAATGATCAATTAAATCAATTGATTAACATAGGTACATAATCCATGAATTTTAACATTCTAATGGTTAAAACTCAATTCAATATCTCTAACACTTAAGCCTCTGAATTATAATCATTATAATAATTAAATCATCTAAAAACCATTAAAATATCTAAAGTCATTATTCAAGTCATTAGAACAAGACTTATCAACTTCGATGTAAGAATCAAATCAATTAAAAACTCTATTACATAACTTAATTATTAATTAAATCTAATTAACTCTAATTAATTGATTTAATTAATAATTACATAACCATATCAACGACCCAATGAATATCAGTTGATTAATAACTAACTATAATTTGTAAGTTATAAGTCAACTACTATTTTCAAATTTAAAGTATTTTCTAGGTAGAAGAGATGTTTGATTCCACCCATTTTTATATTTAAATGATAGGTGCAATTACTCGTAGTAATTGATTATTTTAAACTATTTAAATAATGCTTATCAATTTTTAATTAATTAATCCATTGCATAACTTAATTGATAACTCAATGATTATTATCAAGCAAGAAGACTTCCTTTAACCCTATAGTTATCCCTTTTAAATAGTATAATCCTCGTAATGTTTTGAAATCAACCTTTCTAAACTCAACTAAGGGTAAATGCTTGAATCATAATAATTTAATGTTCTCTCAAGAGATGATTTTGATTTAATCATAATAGAATGAATTTCATTTCCTCTATCTCGACCAATTAGTCTCATTAAACCTATTTATACCATCATTCATTAATAATCTTATCTATTAAATAATGATCTCATTAATTCTAAAAACTTATTCATATAAGGAATTTCCCCTATAATAGTTTTTTGCTGAAATCAATTTCCTTAAAACATTCTAGGATAATCATCTTTGTAGATTTAATAAGATAACCGTCAACTCTATCAATTTCATTAATAATAATGCAACTCCATTAATTAATCTTAATTAAAATTATATTTAATTAATTTAATTAACAATTATATACTAATCTTCAATCATCATCTATTAAATTTAATCAATATTAATATATTTTTTCTTTTAAATCGACCTCATTTAAAAATCCATTTACTTAAATTAATAATTAATTACACTTCTTCTACTACTAACTAATCTTAATTAAATTAAATTAAATTAGATTAGTTAATAAATCATATAAAACTAATGCATAGTAATAAGATTATATTCAAACTTGTTGCAGTGGTAGAGCAAAGAGCTTATGCAATAGGAAGTCTAGTGGCGACAGCAGGACAAAATTATAAACATTCACCCACACACACACACACACACACACACACACACACACACATTTATGCAAATTAGTATTTTCAAAGAGAACATATATTTACTTTTACTCAAGAAGGGCTTTTCATTTCAATGAATTAAGGATGGTAATTGTTTTCTAAATTTATCCATTAATTTCTCTAATAGGTTTGACTGTAGATTTAGAAACCCTTTTCAAATCTATTTATCAATTTGATTCTAACTCGAACCCAAACCCAATTTAGATCTAATTCTTTCTCATTTGGAACTAGGGTTTTCTATTGTTTTCTTTGCAACCAAATAAATACATATCTAGATTTCAAATTTCAAGATTAAGGATTCATTCATGGAGTGTATTCAAACACATATAATATACACGATGAAGATAGGAAGATAAAAAGTGCAAATAGAATAAGTGAAAATCATGAGTGCACCTGGACACTAATGCTAATTGCCATGCCTTAGAAGTCCATGGAAAAATCCCTTCCTTCTCCAACATTCGCAATTCCTCCAAGATCCAAGCCAACCAAAACCTCCAAGTGATGAGAAGTGCTTGAAGAAGCATAGGAGCATGTAGAAACATATGAGCATGTAGAAGCATACGAGCTTCTCAAATGCATGTAAGCTTTGAAGCTTGTTCAAACACACTAGGAGAGCCTCTATTTAAAGGCCTCTAAGATGCATCTAGAATGTCTCTAGAAACAACTAGAAGATAAGCATGACAACTAAGCATGAGTCTACTCCAACCTTCTAGATGAGTCATAAGGTTGTAGACACCATGTGCTCAAATAATATGCTAACTCCTAAGTGTAGACAACTTGTGCATACTTAGAGTGCAAACTTTTGTGTTGTCTACATGACAACTCCCGAGAATTTGCAAACTCCTATGTGAGCAAACATTAAAATAATACACATTAATTAATATAATATTTACTTTACTCTTTCCAATTTAATTTATTTATTTTTAAATCTCATGCACTAACTTTAATAATTCCACTTATTCTTATCTTAATATATTTATATTTTAATCACATGAAATCTAGAATCTTTTAATAATTTTAATATCTTTTCCACTTTTACATTTCATTTTCAAAACTTAATTGCTAAATTATTTATTAGCTTAATAATAATATTATTTAGTCATTTATTTAAAAATGAACTCCAAATATATTATTATTAAAATAAATATTGCCACATTCCAAATTTAAACTCATAACTTTTATTTTCAAATTTAATTATTTTATTTAATTAATTTCTCAATTAATTAAATAAAATAAATAGTAAAATATCATATTAATTTTCTATTAAATTAAACCATTAATTAAATCTTTTAATTAGGCTTAATTAATAGAAAATACTCCAAAGACTCACAAGGTAAAAATATGAAAACCCATCATAGCCAAAATACATACAAAATCAAGCCAAGGGTTAATATCATGAATTACATCATCCGATGTATTCAGAGGGTACTCAACTCAGATACTTGTCCTAATTTCCAATTAGAACAAATGGCTTAAAGGGTTGGGATTTGGACTTGAGAATTATCTCCCCTCTCTTATCATTGAGATAATGTGATAGGGTATGCTCATCTTGGCAATTCAGGGAAGTCGATACCTGGTACCTGCAACCTGCATAAAAACCATGCATGTACAAGCACAATATATACTAACTAAATAGGCAATAGAAGGAAGTGGTGCATCGTGTAGATCTTGACTAGCAGGTGACTACGACTCCCTTCCTTAACCACATCAGACATGCCATACATAAGCAAACATGCACACCATACACATGCAATTATGGGGTAAGTATCTATAAGAAAACACATGATAATAAACCATCTAATATAATAACCATCAATAACTAAAATCACTTGAATAATCATCATGCATACATGAACTATAAAGTACCACGTAATCTCATCATATAATAACTGAATCCATAGCACAATTTTTGATAGTCTCAAAACAATGCTGCTAACCATCAACATAAAACTAGCTCTAAAGAGTTCGACATTGATAAAAAAATGCGAACTAGGGGTAGGCACTACATAAAGAAAGGCTCCTGAATCTTCCTAGGGATAATGAGATGTAAGTTATGGTTGAAATTATAGATAATCTAAACCTTCCTTTATATAGACGGAACCTCTGTACTAAAATTATGACTTCTTATTTTTGTCCTTTCTTTGTACATATATGAGTTAATTCACTCATTGTTCAATTTCTCTCCCGATATATATGATTCATTATGATACTGTCAAAGATCTGACACAATGAGAGGGCTCTAGATAAAATTTATTCTAGTATATAATGGATGTGGGATCCTTTCCTTATAGTATTTACTATAATTGCATAGTCACCTTCAATCTCTACATTCTAGTAACCAAGACTTTTACACATTTCTAGTCCTTCAACTAAAGTTGTTAATTTTGCCTAATTATTATTTTAGTTTCCTACATATCTCACTAACATTCCTATTTGCATGTCTTCTAAGTTATAGCTACTACAACCAATGGCTACTCTACCTAGATCCCTATTGAAACTGCATAACAAATGAGTTTAAATCATCCCTCCTTCAATGGGTTCCATTGACACATGTCTCATTTTCTTTTTGAAGTCCCCCCTATTCTTGTAGAGGGGGTAATTTTAGACCTATCCACTTGCCTCACATTTTCTCATCCCAATGATACATTATAGTCTCCTTCTTTTATTTATTCAAAAGATGACCATTAGTTAGTTCAATGACACAAGTCTCTATTTTAATTAGAATTTGTTCTATATTCATCTTCTCATGTTGAAAAATTCTTTGATTGCATTCCTTCCAAAATTCCCATAAGATTATGGAAGGTGTAGATATCCATAAAGAGATCAAAGTACTACCCATTAAAAGGAGGGACAAAGCATGAAGCATATCTATAATAGTTCTTGGAAATGTTAGTACCCACCCCAATTGAGAACAAATTAATTTCCAACATTGACTTGAATAAGGGCAGTGCAAGAAAAGGTGTTCAATGGATTCTTCCTTATTTTCACATAAAGGACATATACTTGGACCTTGGTATCCCATTTTCTTAAATCTTTCTGAGTTAAGGACCTTTCTATTTAGATCTATCCATGTGAAATATCCCCCCTTAGGAAAACAAGCTTTATTCCAACATAATATTATAGGGAGGGAGTCTTTTATGTTCACTAGGAGAACCCTAAGAAATTTATTGCCCTCCTTCAAGTTATATTCCCCACTCTTGCTTCCATCCCACATCAATTTTTCCTTGGAAAAATTGAAAGTTACTTTCTTGTTTGATAGGGTTCTTCTTAGATCTTCTTCTTCCTTAGGCCAGAAATTCATGTCCTTAAAATCCTGCAATTTACAAACTTTTCCCCCATCCTCAAAGGATACATAATATATAACTCATCTTCTACATATAGCTTCAAGAATCAACCTTAACTGGCCTATATTACCATCCTTATCCAAGACACCATATCCTCCCTAAGAGTCTTTCTAGAAGATAGTTTCTTCCCCAATCCCCAGGTACCATGTTAGTCTATCCTTGATAAATGATCTATAATCCATCATGAAGTTCCAAATTCTTGATCCTTTAGGAAGATATTTCTCCTTAAATATGTTCATCATATCAGTTACTTCTTAGATAATTCTTAATTAGGATCTTTTCCCACTTGAGGTGTGGATTATTGAACATTATCCATAATAGTCTAGCTCCTAAATATTTACCTTGGGTTTTGATGTCCCTAATCCCCACACCTCCCTCGTGTTTTGCTCTGCATACCTTGTCATGAGCTAATAGTATTTTTTCTTTTCTTTTCCCTTGTTCCCTTCCAAATGAATGCCCTAAGGATTTTGTTGATTTCTTCCCTATTTTTTCCATGGAGATCAATACAAGATAATTGATAAATAGGTTGTGCTAAAAGGATAGACTATATAATCATTTCTCTACCTACAAAAGAGAGTTATTTTCCTTTCCAATAATCCAACTTTCTTTTTATATTTTATTTTATTTTATCACATAATGTTTTTGGATGCACCCCTTTGTCTAAAGGGAGACCTAGGTATTTACAAGGTAAAATTCCTCTTTTGAAATTCAAAATTTGGCAAAGTTTCTTCTCTAAATTAGGGTAGGTATGAAAGGAGAAGATTTTTGACATCTTGGGGTTAATCTCTTGACCTGATGCACTAGTATATTGACTTAATATTGTTTTATATGATTTTTCCTCCTCTATGGTACTTTTCCCATAAAGCATAGTGTCATCAAAAAAATATTGGTATTTTTTTGGATCTAGGTCACTAGTTATATGTATTCCTTTAGTAATCTTCTCATGGTTGGCATTGTTTATTGATCTTCCTAACACTTCTTCTATTAAGATGAAAAGAAATAGGGATGTCATATCTCCCTACACTATTCCTCTACTTATTCTAAAAACTCCTTTGGTTGATCCATTTACCGATATCAATAAAATAGGGGTTGATATGCATTCAAAGATCAAATTCACTCATTATTTTGTGAACCTGAAGGCTTTGAGGGATTTCTTCAAGAAGCACTAATCCACTCTATCATATGTTTGTTTTAATATTTGGCTTGATTAACCTACTTGGGTCTTTTTAATTTTTAATGCTATGTATGGCCTCTTGGGAAATAATTACTCCATCAAAGATAGATCTACCCTATAAAAATCTTGTTTGTTCCTTGCTAATCAAGTTTAGAAGAAATTTCTGGATTCTCATTGACATAGTCTTAGTGAATAATTTATAGAAAGTATTGTGATGATCTATCAGATGATAATCATTAAAGGTCTATGGTTTCTTCTTTTTAGGGATAAGGGTGATAAAGGTATTATTCACCTCCCGGAGGAGTTTTCCCAAATTTTGCACTCCTAATGCTTTCATTATCTATATCCTTATGAAGTCCCAACATCTTAGAAAGAAACATGTCAGAAACCCATCGAGACCTGGACATTTATTTGGATTCATTTTCTTAAGGGTTCATAATTAATTTGTCAAATGTTAATTTTCCTATCTAAGTTTTGTTTTTTTTCTTTAGATATAAGCTTTGGGATGTTCTTAATTATTATTGCTTGTGCCCCTAGGTTCTGGTTACTATTATTATTGAAGATAATTTCAAATAAATCTATTGCTTCTTTTGCAATATCATCTGGGTCCTCCAATTTTTCCCCATCATTATGTTGAATTGAAGTGATTTTATTAGTTATTCTATGTTGTTTTGTATTATAATGAAATAATTTTGTGTTTCTATCCCCTACATCCAACTATGCTTCTCTTGATTTTTATTTCCAAAGCAGTTCTTCATTGGTTAAGATGTCTTCATAATCCTTCATTAGGCACTTCTCTCTTTCATATAAGGCTAAATTCATTCCTTTCTCTATAACCTCCTTGTTTAGATTCTCCAAATATTCTTCCAAATCTTCCTTTTTTTCAAACATATTTTGAATATATTTAGAATTTCGTACCTTAAGCCTTTTTCTTAATAATTTTTAGTTTTTAAACCACTCGAAAAAATTTAGACCCAGATAACTCAATTTTGTTCCACCATTTTCTATCATCATTAGAAAGCCCTCGTCCTTCAAACATATTTGTTTAAATTTGTGTGAGGCCTCACCCATATCGTCATAGTATAGATGACATATTTGCATTATGATACTTCTAATTCAACATTTTGATGCACTTTTGAGACTATAAGGTTATGTCATTTTAATATCTGCATTTTGACAATCTGCACATTAGGGCCTAATTGATATAATTAATGATTCCATTTCATGTTATAAATTATTTCAATTGCTTTAATAGAAACTAAATTTGTAGAAATTCTTGAAATGTCAAATTATAATGTTAGTGTTAAAGGATAGATTTTGGTATGCAATAGAACCTAATATTGTGAATGGGATGATCAAACACATATGGATGCAACTTTATGATATGATAGAATTAGATTATGATGTGATGCAAAATTTTGATTTGATTATGATAATTTATGATATATAGATAAATGTTAATTTGATTATGATGATTTGTGATATGCAAAATGTTAATTTGATATGCATATTTTGACATTCTAACATTTTGATTGATTAGGAAAGAAAATTTAATTGAATTATGTTAATATGGGTTATGTAACATTTGAAACTATATGCATTTATTATAAAGATTTTAGATGACCTCCTTGGACTATTGATGGTAGAGTTTAATGTTTAAGGAGTGGAACCATGGAAATTTTTGGGGAAACAAGATCCAAACCTATGTGAACACAATTTAACCAAGGTGAACCTTTGGAAGATTCAAAAGTCTCGTTGTGATGTATTTTATTTTGTAAATGTAAGTTTGCTTGTATGTAGAGATGTTTAATCATAAAGATGCATTAGGGACATGTCATGGTGATGTATAATGTGCTTTTATGTGTCACTTGACACTTGTGGACTTTGTGTGTAATTGACATGTCATTTAGGGTTTTGGTCATGGTGGCATTTTACCCTAAAACTAATTACCTTATTAATGAGTAAGCAAACCCACTTGACAAGAGGTAGGATGGGTCACAATCAAAGGAAATTTGAATTCGGACTTGGCTAGGGTTTTGAGGGGTCATTAACTGGTCCCAAAGTGTCTTTTATGTGAAAATGAGTTGCCCATATGATCGTATAACATGTTAGGAACCTAATTTTGACTGTGATAGTGACTAGAGAGCCTAGGGGGGCCCTTTACCCATTATTCTTCCATCAAATTTGTCACATGTGTTGTCTCCCATGTTTCTACTAAGTCAAATATATAAAACTTAGAGGGAGACAAGTTTGTAAGAGGAAGTGACTTGGTGTTTTTGCTCAAAAAAGTTAGTGGGAAGGCCTTTTTAGGGAGGGTTGGATAAAACTAATGGGGTGTTCACCCACTCTCTAAGTTTAGAGATAGTTAGGTTTTTGGGAGGAAGACTAAGGGAGCTCTACAACAATTATCATTGCCTTTAGCTTGGACCAAGGTAGGTGTTCATACCATGATCATTTCCTTTTAGCATTGCATAATGGATTTGCAAGCATGAAGTGTTGTTATGGGATCTTATATTGCTGTTGTGAATCTTGGTATTGTGTTGTGGTGGTGTGATTGTGCATTGTGTTTCATGAATTTCCTTGTTTTCTTTCTTGAATATCCTAGTTTCGATTTGAATGTCAAGCATTGTTTTGGGTGTGAGAGATTCACTCACCCTTTGGGAAGGGAAGAGAAGTCCAGGGTGAAGGGCTTAGTTGGGCTTGAAATATAGTTGAGAACCTTGGAGTATGGGCTCTATTGTATGTCATATTCATTCATATATTGCTTTCAAGGTGATAAGGGAAATGATGGTGTAGAAAGGAAGATTATGGAGTATGGGTATTCAAGGATGCTATAGTTAATGGTAGTATGTTGGAGGATATTTGTGAAAGCTCCAAAAGGACATGAAAATTATCGTACTAAGTTTCTAGATTAGATTGTGTAAAGAATTTTTTCATCAACATTTCAAATTATACTATGTGATCCATCATCAGGATGGGAGAGCAAGAGGTGTGAAACAATGTAAGTTGCAGATTTAGCACAAGCTCACCAAATAAAGGAGACCAAGAGGAGAGGGATTGCACACACCCCAAAGCACCACACAATTGCAAGCAATAAGGTTAATAGAAGGGAAGAAAAAAGGAAGGAAAGAAAGAAAATTGATCTAAATCTAGGTGAAGCCAACACATAGCATATATATATACAAGTATCTATTATATGTATGTAATATATATATAAAATATAAATATTACATATATATAAGTGGAAATCTATTACACACACACACACACACACACACACAATATATATACTTATATATATTACATATATATATAAGTATACATTTTATATATAATGTGTACTTATATATATATATATATTTATTGTATATATATCACCCATATGCATATAACGTATGTGTATATTTATTATATATATGTTGTGTTAGATATTATATATATATATTACACATATATATTATATACTTATATATATGTGATATATATATTATGCATATATATTACATATATATAAGTGTGTATATGTTACATATATATATAATATATACTTCTATATATGTAATATGTGTATATGGCATGAAAATTATTTATTGTAGGTATGTTATGGTATGGCAAGTCTCTTTTTTGAAAACACACCTTCACCCTATGTTTAATGGTTCCAATGGTGAATCAATGTGTAAGCCATGGGAGGGATTGTTTTCTATTATGTGATATGTTTTATGCATTGGCAAGTTTTGTATGTATGTATCTCATTTGGACTTGTTTCCCCAACTCAGTGGGTGGATTCATAGAAGCCTAGGATGGGAGGTAGGAAGAAAATTAAAATAAATAACTATTAAAGGACAAAATATGTCCACTCACATTAGAATACAAAAACACTCTACCTAGACCCCTAAGGATAAAGTACCTCTACATATAGCATGGAACCAAACAAAAGAAGTACAAAAAAATTAACACTTGAATCAAACCTAAAATACAAATATATGTATAAATAAAAACATTGGTGAAACCTACTAAATCTAGGTGTTACCATTTTGCAGCATGAATACCATATTCAAAAAGAATATGGGAGAAGGGGGCTATGATCTCCACTAGAAAGCCTTGCCTTGTTATCTTTGAGCTCACATGTAAGGGCATTGATGTGGGCCCTTTTTGACATGACATAAGACCACACCTTTTCCTAGGTGCTTAACAAATTCAAAAATTGTGCAAGGTTTTAAACTTTGACTTCCAACCCACCATGTCATGCCTAGGAGAAGATAGTCATTTTGGGATGTGGAGGAGTAGATTGTCATTGGGGAGATAAATCATGTCATAATTATGCCTTGGGATTAATATGGATTAGGTGATTTGGGGGGAAGTAAAGTTGTAGGAAAATTGAGGCAAAATGATAGGTAAAGTAACATTACCTTGAGAAGGGAAGCTTAGGACCACGTGAGCCTAGGGATTAGAATTCACTTGGGAGGCATAGAGGCCTTAATAAGGCATAAATTTTTGGTTGACATGTGTAGTAAAGTGGGGATAGTCAAGCACTAACTCTAAACAAATAAAGATGTGATGATAGGTAATAATTAGATTTATAATGTTAGAGAATGATTATTAGTAATCATATAAGCACTTTATTATTTAGGATTAGAAGTAAAGTAGTAGTTAGCAAGTAGGTTAAGAGAATAATGTTTTAATACTATTAACATGGGTAAAAGTTGTAGGATGGGTATGGTCAGTTTTTAAGGTAATTAGAATATTTGTGGATAGGTTAATATGTAATCATGAGTAGTGTAGTTTAGGATTTTTTTTTAAATATTGATTTTATTATTTAGTAACATTTCTTTTTAGTGAAAATTTCTAGAATATCTAGGGTCAACTTAGCAATAAGTATTAAGGAAATCATATGGTAATAGAGAGAGTGATATGTGATTAGTATATGAAGGCTGGCAATAAATTAATAATTAATATAGCTGACAATAGTTAGAATTAAATAGTGATAATGTTTTAATAATTAGAGGTGACTTGAAATATATTTATAGATAGATAATTTAACAATTGGAGGCAAATTAAGTAGTTAATAATGATGCTTCTAGATATCAATTGATGTAGTATGTTGTACTAGTATGATTTCAATAGTAGAGTTAGTAGTAAATAGAAATGGTTATAATGTTTAGACTTAATTACTTATGGTGATTAGTGATTAAATATTAAATAATAAATGTTTTAGTTAATTAATTATTTCCTAAAACTAGTGGTGAGTATCTAGGTTGGTTAGTAGCTATGATCAAGGACACATAATATTTAAATTATATTAGGGTTTTAAATTTATCAAGAGACAATGATTTATGAATGAAGAAAAAAAAAATTAAAAGATAAAAATTAAATTTGGTTGTGTTTTTCCCCATAAAATTTAGGGCATGTCAATTTGAAAGTACAATTGTCTAGATTTTTATCCTTTATGATGTGTAAATTAGCTAGATAGTGACCCAAACTTGAGATGGCTGTCACTTTTGATTCTAGAGTAAATGTAACTTCTTCTATATTCTTATTTAGAAGAAATCTATCAAGTTTCTCTACAATAAAGCTAAATCCTTTTCTTTTGTTGTTCCAAGAGTAGCTATCTCTGGAAGTGGCTATATCTATAAGTCCATTTCTATTAATCCATTTGTTAAAATCTATTACTTTTTTAGGGTGTTTTAGAGTTCCTCCCTTTTTTTTGGTGCATTAGTTATAGTATTAAAATCTCCTCCTATGAGTGAAATCTATCCTTTATAAATAATTAATTTTTCTTCAACCTCTTTTCAAACTCTTATTTTCTTGATATTTTGTATAGGTCCATACTGTATCATCTAAAATCTAGTAATGTAACATGAATACTAACTATTAAATGAGAGTATTAACAAAACTAAATTAGTTAACACTTAAGATAGGATTGATGGATATCACCACAAAATGAAGCAAACCAAGAATGGTAGGCTCCTTATGGCATAACCCATGATGAAGTGGAATGTGTCCCTGATGAGAGGGGATGTATGCTCACATTGTGCTCAAGCTTCCAAAGGATGGGGGTTTTCACCAAGTGTGTGTATGGATGAGGGTTTCAAACAATAGAGGTATGAAGGTATTTTGGTAGCTTTTAGGCTCTCAAAATAGCATTATAACTTTGCATGAAAGGTGGATGATATTTGTGAAGGGAGACAGTTTCATTTATAGGCTAAGGGGTAGAGAGATGGATCATTAGGATGCAAGGATGAAAAAATAGTGAGGGAGGGTCAAGATGCACTCAAAAGGGAGCACATGGATTGTGCTTGTTTAGAGCCAATAGGGAAGTGACACATGTCATAAGTTGATTGGATGAAGGGAAGGGCAAGGTGGATGGTCAAGAAAGGAGGCTCAAGAGATAAGGGCTCCATAAATTCTCATAAATTCTTTGTAAGAGTCATAAATGTTTGTGTACGAGCCATAAAGGGGGATGTAAGAGTCATAAATGTTGGAGGGTGAGGGTGAGGATGATTTTTCTGACTTTGTCTTGGGTTAGCAAGTCTTAACCCTTGCTTAAGGTTGTGCACATGTTTAGGAGGGGGATTAGGATTAGCTTAGGAAGGGGGTTAGGGGGTAAGTGGTCTAGCTTTGATGGGATGGGTTAGTTAGGTGGCTAAGTGAGGTTAGTATGGGTGAATGGGTCGGATTAGGGGTTAGGATAGGATTTAGGGATGTTTTTAGGGTTTTAGATATTTTATTAAATGATTTATTTAATAAAATGGGGATATGGGATTAAATTAAATAGATTTGAGGATTTATTTAATTTAATAGAGGAATAGGGATTAAATTGATAAATTGATTTTGGGTTATCATTTTATTTCATCAATTAGACTATAGTTAATTTAATTAATTAATTAACTAGGGATGATGATTAATTAATTAAATAGTAAATATTTAATCAATAATGTCCTAGGAGATGACTAAATACGATTACCTATTTATGTAATCAGATTTAGGTGTCTGCACATACATGTTAAAAATCTTGAAGTTTAACTTTAATTGGGGGATTATCCCTAATCCACATCTCCAATTTCTATAATATTATAAAGATGTTATAGTTAGAAACCTCGGGTCCCATATGAAAGCCAAACCTCTTAAGGCTCCCCTAGTTGGAGATCCCCATATCTCCCTAAATCCTAGCTTCTTATTTAAATACTCTAGATCATTCCTATCTAGCTTCATTTCTTGTAATAAAATGAGTTCAAATTCTTTTTTTGATATGCAATATTTTAAGACTCCCTACTTGTTAGGGGAGTTTAAACTTTTAACATTCTAAGTAATTAGGATATTCATGAAAAATTAGGAAGGATCTTGCCCTTTCCTACATTAAAGATATTGGTTAATTTGGATTGACCATGAGAACAACCATCCCTCATTGTAAATCTTGTAGGGATTTTCTTCCCCTCTTTTCATTTAGTTTTTCACAATTAGGGTTATTCTTACTTGACTGAGTACTTGTGGCTATCCTCAACTGTTCTTGATTGTATAGTTTCTAATCTTCTAGTTTTGGTACCATTTCTCAACATCCTCTTTCTCCATTGGATCTTCACATTCAAGAATTTCCTTGATCAAAATATCCTTTTTTATTAGTAGTTCTTCCTCATCATGAACTTCATCTATAAATTCATTCATGAGTTCATTAACTACAAACTTGCCTAAATGTTCAAAAATGATCCTAAACTCTTCTACTACTATAGCTTTGCTATTTGTTTCATTATTTGGAGAGATTTATGGATATAATGTTTCCTCTTGGATATCTATGTCATTATCTAGGTGATCCCCTCCTCCATAATCTATTTCCTCTCTCTTTTGACTTGTTTCAATTATTAAGCCTCTTTCTTTCTCATTAAGCATTTTTTCTATGTCTTTCCAAGACTTATCCCTTTTGGAGTCCCTACCTCCTTCCTCTAAATTTTTACTAAGATTTTTCTTGGAACATTCTCACCTTTTACTTTTTACAATAGTTTCTAACCCTGTCTGAACTAAAATGGGGCCTTTCATGATGAATCATGTACCTCTCCCCCCTTATCTACTAAGATAACACTTCCCACTATAACCGAGGGTAGTAGGGGTGCAACTACTCTTATTTCTCCCTTTTCCAAATCATTCCCTACTTGGTAATCCACAATGTCAAAACCTTCCTTTTCTTTATTAAGGATAATTTGCATGTTCAAAGGGGGATAAGGAAAAGAAGTGCTTCAGTTTAGGATTAGAGAAGCTAATGCTAGGTCTTATATGACATATCCTTTTGTGAATCTCATTCATATCATGACTTTCCTTCCATTAATGCAATTTTTAAAGGCTTAGGTTTACCGATGTTGGCATTCATACTTACTATGATAATTGAACTAGAGAACCTCAATTCAATTTCTACAAAACCTACATATTTTCCTAGCATGTTACCTACCAATTTAAGAGTCTCTTTTGTTAGTAGTTCAATAGGGAAATTGGGAAAACTGATAGCACAATATATTACAAATGAGCTTAGGTTGTTTGGGTTAAAGAAAGATTGTTAGTCAAGGACTTTAATAAAAATTCCTTTGAAGATTAGCCAGGTAAATTTATTTTTTTATAAATAAAATCAAATTGGTGCTACAAAAATCAATATAAAAAAATCATTTTATAAGATAATTACTTCTAATTTCCTATCATAGGATTCTTTTAGCTATCTCACAATACTGAACCTGTTCCTATCCATCTAGCATAGAGTCCATACTTCTGGCATACTTAGTGGGTATATTCTATTTCATAACCTTGAAGATCTAGAGTTAGGATTTCCTCCATGTTAGTAGCTATTGGATTAAGTACAACTATCTTCTAATGGCTTACTAGGGCTTCCTTTTTAGTCAATTCAGTTATGGGATTAAATTTGAGCTTAGACAAGGGCTATCTTAGAATTGGATCGCTTAGAGGAATGAAAGGATTAAAATCAAAGTGATGTATGGATATAGTTGATCTCGGTGTTCTTGTAGAGGGTGGTTTCAACCTATGTGAGTTTTGAGGATAAGGATGGGAGGGAATTTGAGATTTTAGGGGATTAAATGCTCCTTCTCTATATTTGGGTCATTTAGATTTTATAGTAATCTAACCCTCATTATCAATTTCATTCTTTGCTAGTTTATAAAGATTCCTAGGAACGAAGTCTAGAATAAATTTATAGTAAAAGGGGAGTGCATACTTTGTGTGCCAAAAGATATAACATTGTCTACCAAAGTTTTCCCTAGCCACCTAGTTCACATAGATCAAACAATAAATTGAGTTCACATGCTTCATTTTTGCACAAGATTACTCATGAGAGCTTTTTGACAATGGTTATTTTTCCTTTAATTGGTAAAGAAATGGATATGCATATTGTTGAATTATTACAAAAGATCACTCACTAGTATGAATGCAATCACCATTGACTTAATTGGATGAATTTGTGATTAGATTTGCTAGGGTCTTGTTAGGAACTGAACTTAATTATTTTTCTAAAGATTTTGAATCTAAGGTTTGTAGAAATTTTCAAATTTCAAATTGGTTTTTTTACCCTAGGTGAATTTTATCATCAATTTTGTTAAATCCCTAACTATAAATTCACAATATATATTCTTTCTAGGTAACAATAAAAACAATTATGATCTACATCTAAAAGAGAAACATTTAATTTCAAGAAAATGGAAATTATTTGAATTGAGAAGAAGTGTTGAGTTTATATCACTTGGTTGCTAGAGCTTGAAAGTTTGATAGAGCATTCCTTAAGAATATTTGTGAGAATTTTTGGTCTCACTAGTTTTTATAGTTTTTATCTACCTTCAAACAGATCGTGCACTATGCTCATGAGCTTGGACTAGGTGAGGAATCTGAGTGTGTTGAATGTTGCTAATATGTCACTCTCCAAAGATCTTCAATGTTATCATAGAAGCCTCTAAACTCTTACCTTCTACTTCTCAGCAAATCTATCACTTTTGAAGCATTAAAGAAACCAAAATTTCCACAACTCACACTCTTTGTACTAACACCGATCATAATTCATATAATTTTGGTCTTAAATTTTGATTTATTAATATCAATAGAAAAGGAAAACCATATGTTCTTTAATTTTGTTAGTATTCCTTTATCTTATGCTTATTACTACCATTGAATGCACTTTATTATGTTTGTATATTAATTTTCTTTTTATCTCCAATTGTGGTCTCTTTCTCCTCTACTTGCTTCTCTCCCTTTCCTTATCCCCATTTTCTACCTATTGTTATGTATTTGTTGTCATATTTTTCCTTAGGGTTTAGATCATTGTCAATATCCCTAAAGTTTACTATCAAAGCCTTTCTAAGAAATCCACTGCCAGGAATTTTTTTTTCTTAGAATATGATGATCAACAACAACAATTTGTGCCTCCACTATCTCCTTCCACAAAAAATAATAATAATCTTCATCTATTTCATCCCACTTAACAATTTGTCATGTAGATTGTCCTCTTTGACTAGTGGTAGTGATTACATCAGTAATAAATAACTAAGTGAATTGTGAAAAATATTTTTATTGTTTCTTATATTCATTACAATTAATTTTGGTAGAAAATCGATTATATTTTCTTATACATATTGAAAAGAAGATGTTATATTTAGCCAATAAGAAATCATGTTAAAGTTCATAACTCTACTACTTCATATTGAATGAACACACCTCAATCCTTGACTTTAATTTAAAAAATAAACAAATATTGGTATAATTTTAATATTCCCATACTTAAAAACATTGTATAAATTATCAACTCTTAAAAAAATTGAATACAATTTTATTTATTTTTATCCGTAAATTATCAAAGCCTTTGATTATATTAAGTTAATAAAAATAAATACAACAAAGTAACTCCTTTCAAATGGACACTAGTAGGAAAGAAAGGAGAAGAAAACCTCCAGTCTTGCCTGGGACCTTGGTCCTATTTTATTACAAATATAAAAGGGGCATACCCCAGTTGTCAAAATTGAATACAAAATTAATAAGCAATGTGAAGGTGATATGATGCTTTTTAGGTAGCCAAGCCTTTTAATGATATTGTAAAAGTGTCTTTCACTCCAATTGGTTTGACATTGAAGTGAGAGAAATGTAGATGATATCAAACCTAATTGGTTTTATCACCCCACCAAATTAAACTAGAGGAGATTTGTTTGGATCCCAATTATAAGTTTGACTATTGAAAAGATTAAAAAGAGAGTAATGACATTAATCAATGACCAAACCTCATTAGGTGTGCAAGAAAGGGACTCCTGAGTTATACTTCCATCTCTCTTTTGATCACATCTTCATCCCAAAAATAGGAAATTCTTTACGCCCTACTTACTTAGCTTTCTAATTTATGAGCACTTTGTCTGGTAATTAAATTAAACATTTAGAGGAATTAAATATTCTCATTCAAAATAAGCCTTTACTCTTTTTATTTTTGAAAAGCTTTTTTAAAAGCCAAGTTTAAAGGTAGTGGGGTCTTTTATTTAAATACTCATTTCCAAATTTCAATATTGAACATAATAAAATAAAAGATAATTTATATCTATATCCATAGTATAAGAACAATGATTACCAAAATAAAAAATATATTTAATAATTATTTCTATAGTAATATTTTCTATACAAATTTGATTCATAAGATATTAAAGTATTTAGACCTTTCTAAATGAATGGGAGAATTAAAGCTTTGTAAACCTCTAGGAAAGTGGCCTTGGAAATGTTGTAGCATAAATTATTAATATCATGAAATGTTAGAGCCAAAAAATATACGAATACCATTATAATATAAAGTCTATGCAAGTCCCCAAAAAGTCTTCCCCTGATCGCCCGTCATGATTTCAATTTAAAAAAAAGTACAACTAATGTTTCTCGTTGTTAGAATTTTTAAGTTTCTTTCCATTTGATAGGATTTTGTTTATTTTTTTTAATTTAATTTTTAATTGGTTTGGGGAGATTTTATTAGTCCTCATCTGTAGGTCAAGGCTAATGTTTTGGTCAATCTTGTTTGGTCACAATAGAAACATAAAATTTATATTTTGTAGTTTTACAAGCTCTTATTTTTTGTATCTATCTTTTATAATTTTATTCATTTTTCTATTTTATAATTTTCTTAGACCTTCAAAATTTTTCTATTAATTTAATGTTTAACTTTTGGAAGGGTCTATAAGCATGTCATTTGTTGTACAATTACTTTAAGTTCTAATATATTTGAGTATGTGGCACTATGAATTTTGTATCAAGTCGGTTTCTATTTTGGTTTAATTGATTTATTTTTTCTACAAATTTCAATTATTTTTGATTGGTTGTTCAGATGGTTTACATTGGTGTTTTTTTTTCCTTCTAAATTTTCATTAATAAAAATGTGACTAAGATCTAAATTTTCATCAAGAACATCATTTTAGCTCATAGCAATAGGGTTTTAACATTGGTGTAACCATGCAACATGTATATAGGGTAGATGTCATTCCACCACTCTAATGCTCAATTTTCATTTCCCCCTTGTTGTTGTTGAGTTTATGCTAGGTTTATCTTTGTTGATTTCAGAGTCCAAACATTATAGATTTTTGAGATTCTAATGTCGTAAGTATTATTCTCCTCTAGACAAGATGAAATGTATTAAAATTCTACATTCAAGTAGTTTTAATCTTCTATTTATTAGGTAATAGGTATGACTTTCACAATGTTTGATGTTAATAATATGCATACATGAAGTCAAAAAAATGAAAACTTGATTGTTAGTCCTACCACAAGCTATAGAACTATAGGCACAACACATAATCTACTAGATATTAAAATTCATAGTTTTAACCAATCAAATTTATAAATCAAATCACTATACTATATTTTTAGTATCTTATAAAGTTAGATGCAAAATATATAACTTTACTAAATTATAAAAATATTTATTGCCCATATCATTGGTTTAAAAATGAGGCAATAAGGACAATTTCTTTTTGGAAATAACCATCATGCTAAAATTTAACCTAAAGTTTAACTATGAAATATAATTCAATTATGTTTGAAGAAAAAATATATTAAAATAACAATTAATAATTTGAGGATTTTTTTTTTTTTTTAAATGTGAAAGTCTATAAATGGTTTGAAAAAATTTACCATAGTAGAAGCCAAGAACTATAGAGAGCTTATTATTAATTATTAATTTATAAGATTTATTTTTTGAAATATAGTTTTTGGATTAAGGTAAAAATAGGTTTTGAGGGGACCCCGAAATCCGTTACAAAGGTATTACATTAGGTATTAAATAAAGCCCACCAAAACCAAAAAATAGATAAAACATTGTTGGAAACACAGAACCCAACAAACCAAACCAAAAACTAACAACAAACACCACTGATCCAACAAACATAAAATATACAATAAACCACAAACAAAAAGACAAAAAGGAAGCTAGGCAAGCTCTCTAAGGACATAACCCTATTAGAAGGATTTTATGGGATACAAGATACTGAGAGGGGGGTGAATCATGATCTTAAACTTTTACTTATATAACTAAGCTACAAATCTCGCACTTGATTCATCTCATATCTTAGATCTAACATCAAAACTATAATTCTAAATTGTAAATAAAAAGATCACATCCATGAAAAGATTCAACACATAACACAAATGATTTGGTTAGCTAGAAAATTTTCAATATGAAGGTAACAAACTAAGGTGGGGATGAAACCCACAAATCTTCCCTATTGCAATAGTAAAGTTAACCTATTAGGGTTACAATGTTTGATCATAATATATGATCTACCCTATAAGGGGTTTTCCCTATTAAAAGCTATAAGAGTACTAGGTACTACCTTGTTAAAGGGTTTTACACTTACAATCAAGTAAGGACTCTATTAGGATATTTACATAGACCTATTAGGATCACTCGGTTAAGAGATTCACCCTGCTTCAATCTATTAGAACTAATATAGTACCTGGCCCTCAGTTTTCTATGTAATTTAATTTTAGATCTCCATTGTTCAATGTCTCAATTTGATCTCTTAATTTGATATTTCTATTCAGTCCTTCATCAATTGGATTTCTTTGTCTAATCTTCTTTCAGACTTATCTTGTCTTGCTCTATTCTATCCTTGTTTGCTCCTTCACTTGCACATTCACACATTTGTTCTCTATTCCATACTAATCCTAGGGTTAGAACCCTCTTTAGATAGACAATCTTTGAAAGTTCTAGATCATAATCAGTGGTTCACAATTAATCTCTTTTGTCATTTCCATTCTAATTTTCTAATTAGTTGATTTTGTCTCCTTGGGATTAATACCTCCTATATAGATGTGTACAATCCATCTTATCTATCTCTATGATCATTAAATATTATATAGAAGTTGACCAAAAATGGTTTACATAGGTGTTTCTGCAATTACAAACTCATATGGCAAAACTGGTTTGCTTAGCATCTAAATGTTCTGATGCTTGTTCATTACTAATGTTTGGCGCACTCAACTTCTACCTATGCTTGATATTTTCTATTTACTCAAAAAAAATTGTCTTATAGTTAATTTGATCTCAAATCTAATAGCTCAGCTTATATATGTGCTCGGTCTCAACTGGGGTGCTTGACAATCTCTAACTTGTTCAACATGTGGTGCAAAATAAACAAGTCCTTGTGTACTCATTCTTTACTAGATGACTTGGTCGCAATTATGACCTTTCATCCTTGCCTAGTAAATGTCTAAGTGTTTGGACACTAATAACCAACATAGGTGTAGAGATCAACAAACCCACCTACTTCACTACAATGACAAGATCACTAGAAGTATATAGGATAGATTGAGAAACAAAACCTTGGGTTTTCTTCCTCATGCTTGCCCTAGAAAATTTTCTAGGACCAACAACATCTATGACCTTCTTTTAATCCACATAGCTAGTACCACAATTTCCATCTTTATTATCCATTTGAGTAAAGACTTCCATGAGCTATTGAGTAATTAGCTTCATTTCCTCTCAGAATGTCTTTCAAATTCTCCTCATGCAACTTTAGATTCTCTAGAACTTACCTAATTTTATATTCTAGTGTCATCTCAACATAAGATTTTTTTAGCATGTTGATGAAATTATTGAGTGGTTGGAACTTAGATTTATTTCTTATGTGTTACATTCAAGAATTGGTTTTTCATGGATGTCAACATATATGCATTTTGGTATGTGATAGAAAAAGTTTCAAAACATCATAGAGGAAGATTTGATCATCTTTGTTTGGGTATAGTGAGTTAAGTTATGTGGGCTTAGATTATTATTCATGGATGTGTTTAGATGCTACATGTTTTTTTTTCTCATGTTAGAATTAAGATTTGGATGAGTTACAATTTATTTATTGAAGATTGGTTGCAAGCTAGTGTATATGAAATAGTTTATCAGTAATTTAGTTGTATCTAATAAGTGAGATGGGATAAAGTTAAGAGAGATTAGATTATATTTGAAGACATATTAATGATGTTGTGTTCATGATAGAAAATTCTATAGATTAGTCTATGGAGGTCGATGAAGTGTAATGTGTGATATATTCACTAGTAACAGAATATTATGATGGGATTTATTTTAGAAGGTGTATTGTAGCATGTGGAACTTAATTATAATATAATAATGAGGTTCTATATTGCTCATTATATATTGGGGAAGTGGTCATAAGACAAATCAATTATCTATTAGGATAAGGTATAAATGATTTTTTTTTCCCCTTGGAGTAAATATATTGTATTATTGTGGATGTGGTTAGAGGATACAAATTTGAGTAGAGTAGAGAAGAAAATGATGTGGAGATTGATTGAGAACCTCAAAGGAGCTATATTGGTGAAGAAGTTGTTGTATTTCTCAATTTTCTACTGGGATATGTTATCTTAGAGACCTGCTTTTTGTAACAATTCTAAAGCAATTTGGATAGTGAGTTCAATTATCTTCCTTGTGCTCTTAATAGGGCTAAAATATTTTGATAGGGATTCAAAGTCCCTTAATAGGGACTCATATGTATTGATTGTATATATTTGGCTCTTAATAGTGTCATATCCTCTTATAGGGAACTTTTTTATCAATGCATCAACATACTATCAGCACCATCCCCACCATATCTTGCCCTCTAATCAAGGGTTTCCCTAGTTAACAAATCATTGTGTCATTGTCTATGTTCTATCTCTATGAAATTTTTACTTTATTGGATATTGAAGTTGGGTTTGATAAGTTAATTTTAATTTTGATTAAGCATACAAATGATTCACTCCCTTGTCAAGCTATATTGGTGGACTTTACTTTCTAATAGATTCCTGACCTAACTAGGTTTAGAGGTAAGTGACCTTGGCCTTAAGAATATGACTTTCATTGTACATCCAAGTGTACATAACGAAGGAGTTGTAAGCCCTCAACTTATCCTTGTTTATAAACCCTAATGTTGTAATACCCCTCTATCCTAACAAGTATTAGTAGAGTTTGGATATAGTTCAAGTACATACACTTCAATTTCCATTTCTTGAAAAACACTAGCATAAGTAAAACTACAAGAACCTTTAAACACTCACTAAATCAATGATAACTATCTACTAGGAAACCTTCCAAAGGAAAATAAATCAACTATTTTCCTATGATATAATATGTTTAGAAATAACTCTATTCTTACCTCACATGTCTTGTGACATTACTTGGAGCTTACATAATGTTATTCTTAGGGTGTCAAATATATTATTTTAAAATATGTAACTTGGATTCATACTTAACATGTTGTTTATCTAGAATTCTAACTAAATATCATGTTTTTAATACCTTGGTTGGACATATTGTTTATGGATGCTTTTAATTTATGATAACGATTTCATTTTAAGATAACCTAGCTAACCCATTATGGTTTATATGTGTGTGTGTGTGTGTGTGTGTGTGTTTCTTTACTATGTCTAGCATGCCTTTTGGATGAGGGGAGCCAATTTTAGTCACTTTTTATTTGTGCCCAAAAATTAGATAAAATACAAAAAAGAAGAGTAAAAGAATCCACAAAAGACTCACTACATTTATATATCCTAGGAAAACCCTTCTAGTCAAAGAGAAAAACCCGACCACACTAGCAAAATATCTCTTTTAATGATAATAAAAATGTTTGAGCACAAGGCTTTCACCTGAGTGATTTACAATATACCAAGATATCACATAAATAGACTACATAAGACTCATCATTTTTCACACAAAGGTCTATTTGAATCCAAAATATAAGATCCTTCATATTTCCACATATTCAACACTTCATATTTCCATATGGATGCCTCTTTACATGACATATGACACATGTTTTTTTGCACAATATTAACTTAAATATAATAAAAAATATATCTTTTAGCTAAAGATGACCATAATGGTCATAAAAACATATTTCTATCTCATAAAATTGGAGATAAAGATCTCTAGTGATTTTTGTAGTGGTGAATATTTTCCAATTCACGATTCCATCTTTTTGGGAAATCACAATTTGGCAAAAAAAATCTAAATATGGGGTCAATCACATTGCCAAGATATTAAATAATTTGTGTCCAAATACTAGGATAATCACTCATAAGT
This sequence comes from Cupressus sempervirens, assembly GCA_028749045.1. Lineage (NCBI taxonomy): Eukaryota > Viridiplantae > Streptophyta > Pinopsida > Cupressales > Cupressaceae > Cupressus > Cupressus sempervirens. The sequence continues at coordinate 735,638,236 of CM053786.1, forward strand.
TTACACATAATTGATCCCAAATCTTGGTCCAATTACCAATGTAATCTAAATTTAGGACATGGTTATTTAAAAATTTTGCCAACCTTTCCCTAATGTTTTCTTATTGGACAATGTTATTTTTCCCTTAGAATAAAATTTGGCCCAAAATAGAGTTGAGACCATTGATCTATCTTACATGAATGGTCCAAATTAATTCTTTTCACCATAAAAAGGATAGCACGAATAGTGATGACTACCAAGTTGGCAATAAAAAAGACACACTATTAATTGAATCTTTATGGATTGGCAGATTACGTGTACATTGTATAGTGCACACTTGGCATATGGGTCATGGACCACTTGTGACTATAAATTCACCAAAAAATTAAATAATCTCTCTGTAGAAATTGAGATATTAGGAAACTATATTAATATTTTGTGTTATATGAAATAATTAATTCACCTCTTACATTGCAAAAATGTTTATGACAAAAAAAAATTCGCCTACAAAAAGAAAACAATTTAATTCACCACAATTATTATTAAATTTTGATATGAAAAGGACAATTTTTCCAATAGAAAATAACTTTCTCCCTTGCCTCAAATTAAAAAAATCACCCTTAATTAGAATTTTTTCCTACACATTTAATGTTGAATTCACCAGCATTTTAAATATTTTTCTAGAGAGAGGTTTCATAAAGTTATTCCTAAAGATCTCTATCACAACTACAATATTCAACTCTCCCTCTTTGCAAGTGAGTAATCTTTAGTTAGTCATGCATACAAACTACAACAAAAGATGAAAATTTCATACAACTCATGTTATATCAATGTACCATGATCCACAATAGTTACTTCATAAGCACATAGAATGGAGCCACATACATGAATTTCACCTTGCCTAATCGTAAAGGGTAGAATGAAGACTCTTACCTCAAAGCTTCACCTAGAGAAGGATATATTTCCACCATGCTTACTTGTAGATGGTGATCTAAGATACCTACTTTTAGAGGGTGGAACGAGGGATTTCACCTTAAGATTCTCCTAGAGAAGAATGCATTTCCACCATGCCTACTTATAGAGGGTGTTCTGTCATACCTAATCAAGGAGCGTGGGATGAGGGCTTTCACCTAAAAAATATCCTAGAGAAGAATGCATTAATAACTAAGATTTTCTACTAGCAAAGACTCCCTCTCAATAGGGAAAAATTTTAACTCCATTAAAAATAAGTTGATTCCAAGTGTTTTACTCTCACACAAACTTCACAAGGGATTGGAAATACCTCCCTTTAAAGTTGAATAGTCTCTTTCTAAACATGATCTTCCTCTTTTGATGAAGATAATGTGCCAACAATTTAGTTTCAAGACGGCAAACAACATTTGCAAAATCTCTCATTATTCCTTTGTACCCTACAACTATGAGAGATTTATAACAAATCATAAGACACTTATCTTAGAAATTAAAGAAAAGACATACTCTTTTTCTATTTAGATACAAAAATCATAGAATAATTATCTCTTTGAAGTTTGATCTCAACACACATACATAAAAATGCATCTTACTATTCATATGAATAGATATATACTCAAAATGTTAACATAAAGAAAAAATGAGACTTGAGATCATCTAGAATAACCTGCTAGTCTAACCAAAACCTTTTGCATTAAGTCAAGCTAGTATACACATGGTGCAATCATGACTGATGACATCAAGTATAGAAACCTCTTATGTATGATTGTTCATTCAACCAATTATCAACATATTGTACCAATCGATATCATATAATAATATCTCATATAATAATCTTTTATGTTGATGCCAACCAATAGTCCATTATTTCAATAACTCAACAAACACATAGTGTAATTCGGCATGCATACAATGATGAAGATGCACAAAATATACACTTGAGTAATGTTTGATAGTGATCCATCAAAACTTACATGATGATAGTCAATGGGCCATTCCCTTAAACAACACAACATAATTCTTATATGAATTCCATTTGAATCATAATCAAATACACAAAATATCATCAAGCATCACTCATACAACTTTCTAAGTACAACCCAAAAAAAAAAACAACAATAGTTCCAAATTTTAAACAGATATTCTCCCTTTTGAATATTACATACAAATTACATAATAAGTTGAATCACTATTGAATAAAGTAGATTTTTTCTATCTTTATCATGACTACACCAGAGATAAAAACATAATAAGCACATCAATCAAACCAAAAAACTAAAAAATATCAAACCTAAACATCAATTCAAGTCAAGATTGCAAGCAGTGTTCTCATGTAGTCTATATTTCCTTGCATCCTACATCAAATATAGAGATCAATGTTATGTACTCAATTCCTAGTAAGGTACAAAACTCATAATCTTTATTAAAATATAGAGTTCTTAAAAGGTTGTTACAGTAAAAATTAACTGATCAATTATTGAAGTTTGAATTGAACTCCCTTTCATAGGTCTACTATAGTTATGTAAAGATGATGAAATACATGAAAGATTTAGTGAGACTAAGGTTTAAAATAAATAACAATAGATTTTCATGCATTCCCACTTCCTATAAATGACTTTCTTTCATGTAAAGGGGCTTGGAGGGATGACCAATTAATTAGGACCTTCAACATGAGTCCCACATTTAGATGATTGGACTTGTACTTATCAACCATGAATTTTTTTTTTCTGAACTGGCCATTATTCTAGATCTTCTTTTTGAAAGAGTTCTTTCTTTCAAAAAATATGTCTAGAGTAGTGTTCAAATGAAAACTTGGATAATTTGTATTACTCAGTAAAGGAGGGTTTCTATTATCTTCTCTTAAAATTTCTAGCTTTTGAACTAGTACTCTAGCTCCAAAAATATGCTACTTGACTTTGAAAGAAGATATTTTCCAAGTAGTTCATGTCCAAACAAAGAATGAATAAACCATTAAGGTTGAATTAAATTCACACTAGAATAAGCCACATCATGTGCATTTATAGGTTGGAGAAAAAGGGTTAATTTCTATTACAACAAGTCCCTTCAAGATGCTTAACTATTTTGATAGAATTAAACTCAACAAATAAAATACATAGCCATTTTCAATGATAAAATCCTCTATAAATAAAAGGTTTTTCAAATAATGCATCAATTCCAACTTTATCCTAATAGGGGAGAAGCTTTAACCAAGGAGAACCAACAGAAGAAAAGAATCCACTCTTGGGGATGCATATATTGTTGATGACTCCAAAAAGTTCACAGAAGCACAAAACAAACTAGAAATAGCATGAGTCACAAATTATTCCATGTTACATCAACTTGATCAAGTAGAAAATCAAAAAATATCCCATAACTGAACACTAGGAGGCTTGACATTACTAATGAATCAAGTCCTCCCCAATGTTCATAATTCCATCTTGCTCGAGTAAAAGAAAATTCCATTTCCTAAATCCTAAATTTATATACAAGACCACATCTACACATACAAATTGAAAAATGTTCAATATCCTAAATTGATATAACAAATCCATCAAGATATGATCACTAAGGATCTCTAGCTTTGGATGATCAAAACAAAAAGTGACCTGTGCTCAAACTGAAAAAGAGAGAACTCCCATCCACAAAAAAAAATGAGAAACAAGAAAGATATGAATAACATTGTGACCCTCCATTCTTTTCATCATTCCTCTTTCCACACAAGTTTCTTGAAAGATAACATAGAAAATAGAGGATTAAAATATAAAGAAGTTTCTTGGCATACAAACTAATGATATAATATGACCACTTAAAAAATTAGATGGTAGCAAAGAGGCCTACTGATAGAGAGAGAAGAATGTCACCAACATAAATGCACATGCTTGAAAATATAAATGATGTGGAGTACAAGTACAAAGGCTTTAATAGTGATTCTTATGTGCTTAGAAGAAACATTTGAAGATGATATAAATATAACCATCTTAAAGTTGAGATAAACTCTGACCAAAGAAGTGAGCAATGCAATCAATCATGAATGCTTAAGAAATAAGACAAAATTTTGATAAAAAAATAAGACACATTAGTGCAACCATTAGATACATAAGTGCCCAAAATTTCCTCATGGTACTAGAAGGAATAATCCATCCAAACAATTGACTTGAGATGCTCTTAATGAAAACAATTGACTTGAGATGATCAATGAAATCCAAGAGAGAGTAATCCATCCAAAGACATGCAACATAATACTCAACAAAATAATTATTCCATGAACATAACATCTACACAATGAATCATGTAATGATCACAAGATTAGAATAATAAAAATTGTGGAGATCTCAAATAACTCATTTTCATAATCAGTGAAATGATAACAACATGAGTTACATGAAAAACTTCAATTTCCATTAAAAAAAATTGCATTAAAAAGGCACTTATCAATGGATTAAAAATTGAAATAAAATCTAGCTATATTCTAACTAAGAACAAGATGACACTACCAGATTATTCAAGCATCTAAATAAAGAAGCATAACACAAATATGATTACTGAAATCTATGAACATGACAAAAAATTAAGATTTAACACCTAGCTATTGCACTGTGTTTAGATTTTTATTTCTGTAACTTCAATATGCTTTAGATTGAATTGAAAGTATTTATAAAACTATGCTTCTACCATTTCCTTGACATGGAACTTGTTACCTAGGGTTTTAAAGCCCTAAGTATCCCCCTCTCAAAAAACCAAAAATAAAAGAGATACTTTCAAAGTAAAATCATTATAAATTATTGTGAATTATATTTAATTATTTAAATAATTAAATATTAGTACATGTGAAATAATTAAATATCAAACTATTTTAAGATAACATGATTTTTCACATAATTAACTCTAAAAGAATTAATTGTTACTATTGTAATGTGACCATGAAAGTAAAATGGTAAATTAGGTAAGTTGATGGGGGTAGGGTAAATTGGAAAGAGAATTTGAAATGATTAATTCTTTAAAAGAATTAACTATTATTGTAATATGAAGAATTTGTGAGAAAATTAAGGAAGCTATTGGAAAATAGATTTCCATAAGAGGACGTTACGAGTAGTTGGGGAACTTCTCAGGTGAAAATTCTTTAAAAAGGGAAAAATTCTATTGTAAAAGGGTTCTTCTCTCATTTTCACGTGGGTGCATTTATGAAGGAAAGAGGAAGACATTTTTTAGGTTTTCCAAATTTGTAATAGAAAAGGGAAGGAATGAGATCGCATTTATTTTGAAACTTGTTTATGGTGTAAGGGAAAATGACCATATGGTTATTTTCTTATCTATTTAGAATGAAGAGAATTTTACTTTAGATACTATGGTTTGAATGCAATTTTATCTAGTTGGAAATGATCTTGTGGTTATTCTAATCATATTTAGAATATCATCTTGCTCTCATTTATCAATATTATTGTGTGCCATGAAATGTTATGGTTTTATGCATCATATATTCAGTGAGTATCAAATCTCCCTTTTGTTTATAAATGGGAAGATTAATGATGATGGATTTCCTTTTTAAGTCATTCAAATAAATGTCCACATTCATTTCATATTGATGATGGATGTCAGTGTTCCTTATGTACCTTCTGGTTAAAGGCATAATCAGAAAATGATTTAGTGTAAATCAAAGTAAGGGAGTTGTGCCTTCATTTCAAAATTTAGAGAGCACTTGACAAAATAATTGCAAGTCACTTAACTATTGGTTTCAAAGTTTTTCTTTCAGTTTGGGCATTTAAGAGTTATTTGTAAAGGATTTTCAAGGAAGACAAATCTATTTACTAATATATTTTTGGTGACTTTGCTGGGAAACTAGAGTGCCTTATGTAGTTGAATTGTAAATTTCAGAGGTACCTCCCCAAATATGGTGGTTGCAAGTTCTATTGAAAATGAATACTAAAAAGTATTTAAAATATATCTAGATATTTTGAAGGATTGGATTCCTCCAAGAAATGAAAATGATATGGATATGAGCTGAAAATGATGTGGATATCTTTCTCTTTGTACCTTCATTAAAAGATAATTCAATTCAAGAAGTTGTAGGGGATTTGGCAAAACAAGTAGCATTTTAAAAGTCTTTGTATGGTGTTATCATCATCCAAAGAAGATCTCTTGTGGAAGAGCCAGAAAAATAAATTGGAGGAATGGCTAATTAACTAGTAAAATATATTGAAGAGGAATCAGGGGATCATAAGGAGGAAGAAAAAGATTCACATGTCTTTTAGCCTCTTACAAATCTTTTCCACTCTCTTCCTTTGGAGGAATCAATGCAGTAATTTACAATGGAAATATCACATGAGAAATCAAAAGATCAAGAGACTCAAGGTATCGAAACCTTTATTGACATTTCATCTACCTCCATGAAAGATGAAACTAATATAAAAAAATGTAGAAGAAGATTATAATTATGTATTTAATTTTCTCCCTATGCATACATCTTTTATGGATGAGATGAAATTTACTTTGGCCCTATTTCTTTCCCTTCAATAAAATATGCATTCATTTTTCCAAAAGTTAATTCGAAAGAGCTCATACTTCCACCACCCTTTAAATGGTCATATTTAGTTTTAAACACTCCTTTTCCCTCTCCATTGTAAATAACCACCCCTTTTGTAGATTTTGGCTTTCCTTGTTTCTATTTTTTTTAGCTTGTTGTTTCCTTTCAATAAGGTTGCACCATTTTTTAACCTTCCCCTTATATTTATGTCAATCTAAACTTTGAAGGATTTCTACAAATAAAGACCCTCTTCATTGATTGACAACATCTTGTGCTTATTTAGTTTCACTATCTAGAGTTGTCAATTTCAAATTTATTGTTAACAAAATTCCTTTTTTGAGAAGCCATGTGTAGAAAATATAAATATACCATAGTAAAAGGCATCTGGTGACATGTGGAGTTTTAGAGGATGCGTGTGCCCTTTTCATTAGGTGTTCACACCTACAAGCATGATAAAGTTGTATTGACAAAGACTTCAAATTTTTGGCATTACACAGAAGGTTAATCCTTTAATTTCTAAGTCAGGATGGGGACCTGATATGATGATAGCATGTTGAAGCAAACATTAAAACTATGGAATCTAATGGTGCTAAAAACATTAAAATTATATAAAGAGGTCGAGCAATGTCACTCCCATATTATATGCAGATTTTAATTGGAATATTTGTGACATGTTGTTAATCCAATCATAATCATTTTTTAATTTGCATCTAGTTTATAAGTTTATTTAATCATATGTTTAGTAGTATTGGATCAGGTCTTTCAAATTTTCCTGCACGTTAGCAATAAAAGTGCATTTATGTGTTGGCAAATCACTATGATTCGATTGTTAAAAAAATGTTTTTTAGGATGTATAGATGAGGAAATATTATGACTAGCATTGTAATTATGGGAAATTCAATGCTTTTTTCTATGTTGTAGCTGGTCATCCCTAATATGTAGGCAGTACATTTTGAAGCATGCCTTATGGTTGAAGTATTTGAGGTCAGATTAAGTGAATTGAAATGAAAATTCTCCTTTCATAGGAAAGTAAATAGAATACCTTCTATGATGCTACTAGTAAAAGGAGTGGGATTTATCTATACCCTAATACTAATGAACAAGTTGAATAGTGCAATCAGAGTGTCTACAATGGTATCGTGTCTATGGACCGATGGAAACTATCAGAATATATGGTTGAAAAATGGTCATCTATCTATATTCATGGCATCAAAAAAATCTAAAATAAATTGTAAAGAAGCATAGACAATGCAATCATAAATGAAGGAGTACTGTTGAGCCCAAATGAATCTAGGGTTAGCAATCTATCTGTCAAACTTTCTATTTGAATATATAATGCATTTTTTGAGTAGGTGATAGAGACCTATTGTATTTTTTCACAATGCACACCCCATTTTACCTAGAAATGGGGACCCCATACTTTAATTTTTAGCTTTTTGAATCCCTAGTCTGAGGGCTGAGTCTTTTTAGGGTTTTATCTAGTGTTTTTTGACCCAATTCAGGTCCCATTTCAAAAATAAATTTCTAAAAATCATTTGAGAGGACTAAGTCACTTTTGCAAAGAAAAATGAGGTGCACGAACACACCTCAATAGGTTTAGTAGTGCGCCAAACTCAATTATGGAAGGCATCACCCTTGTTAATGCGTAGTTGCATAGCACCAAGGGGTGTACTAGGGTCCTAGGTCTATATAATATGGGGACTCCCCCTTTCCCCCACTTGTCATTTTTTCTTCTCTGAGCTTTCAATCATAGCACCACACCTCCTAAGGTGCACCTCCCCACCTTGCATAGCTACACATTCAAGAAAAAACTTAAAATAACACCTAAAAGGTGTGTGTTTGCATACCTATCTAGGTGCATAGCTACACACCTTTTATTTTTTCAAAACATAACTATAAATTGAGAAAAAATTAATAAAACACCTAATTAGGTGCACTGTTGTGCACCCTTAAATGTAAAATAATTTTTGCTACTAAGTGTATGAGGTTGTGCATTAGTGCACCCCATGAGGTGCACTAGTGCACACTGTCATCTTTTAAAGCTTAAATAAAAATAGTGCACCTAGCACACCTGATGCACTCTCTTTTACATATAAGAGTTACAAATTAGATTTTTATGTGTTTTCATTAATTTAGGTTTTCTAGGTTTTGTTCGTGTTTGTATTAGGGATTAAATTAATCAATTTTTCTTCAACTCCAAACTAAAAAATGTTGTTTTTCTGCAAATTTAATAGCTTCTTCATCATCCTCCCTTGCTATGAAGATGGTTCCAAAATCCATGGTGTTCAAGTTTCAAGGTGTTCTAACCAAGTGATGCTTTCAAGATGACTATTTAGAGATCTAGGACATTGAATTGGGTCATACTAATTTAAGCGTATTCTTGGCATTTTGCAACAAACCAATAGAAAGGTCCCTAATGTTATCAACTTTGATATGATCAAGACTTGTTAATGCAACATCCTATCCAAAGTTAGTACAATATTCAAAGCTAATTATGACACTTGTGGAGAACTATGTTTCTACAGAAAGCATCATGAAGAGCATAATTGGAGAGATCATCCTAGATCTCTGACCCAATAACATAGAGAAGGTGTTCCATCTTATGAAGGTAGATCAATTCATCAAATTAACCAAGTAGAGAGATGGTACATGGAACATCTTGATGAAGCTTCTGAGATCATTCAGTCCTTGTACCTCATTGAGAAGACTCCTCTAGGCCGTAAAATAGGAAAAGTTGACATGATGAGAGGATATATGAAGGAAGATATTGGATATTCAATCATACTCTTGAGTAGAGTCATGGGCTTGCCAACATTGGGGCACTTGAACATATGGATTGTGCATTTCACTAAGACTATCAAGATGGAAAAGATGTCAATTGATTGGGCTTCCATTCTCAGTCAGAACTTAGGTGAGTAGCTAGTGGTGGTTAAAAATAGCTGCCATTTTTATATGACATCATATTTGGCGTATTTGTTAGCCAAAAGGGCAATAGATTACCATGTGCTCTATAAAAAGGGTAGCATGAAAGATGCAAATGCATGACCCTACATAGTATATTCTTAGCTAGTGAAGAAGAAGCATCCAAAACACATCAAGGAATACAAAATAATGAATGATGCATTTATATTCACAATAATCCAATTCATTAAAGGGGATTATGTGAAGAGGATGTTAGAGGATGTAGTAGCTAAGATATTAGAGGTTGGAGCCTACTACATCTAGTTTTGAACATTCACATATTTGATGGTAGTGGGTACAACTATCAACCCAAAGAAGCTCCCGAGGTATCCTAGTGATAGACTCATTCTAAAAGAGATCGCTTGACAACTCTTGTCTGCATATGATAGAGTTAGGAAGCAACAAATAATATTTTGGGTATGGCCTATTACTATAGGACCTTTCAATGTGGTTTGAAGACAAGACATTCCATCTTTCGAGCCTGAATGGGATTAATATCCCTTAGAAGAATATAATTCTCCTTGGCCCTATTTTTATAACATTGGAAGGGTACAATATTTGGCTAGCAAGGCATTTCAGCATGATGATGTAATTAAGGATCACTAGATGAATGCAATAGATGACTACGATGTTCTTATATGGGATTATTGTAGGATGACTCTCTATCTGGTAGGTAGTTCTTTAAAGATAAGGATTCCTTTGAAGGTAGTATAATAGGATATACAGGATCTTCTTGATCCATTTTTCAATAGGGACAAGATTGGTGATTGACCTATCATGAATGATAAGATTGATAAAGAAGAAAACTCAGACATTAATCATAGGGCCATGCATGTCATCAAATTGACAAAGGATTTGATCAAGAGACATTTCAAACTTGATCCAATTCCTCAAGTGGTGGTCTTTCATGCTCAAGCCCACCCAGCAAAAGGTTGAGGAGCTAAGGTCATAGTACCTACATTCACAGTTAAATCACCAGTAAGACCAAAAATGGTGAACCAACTTGGTAGACTAGTTGGATATTATAGGTCTCAAAAGGGTAAAGGTAAAAGGAAGAGAACTTCTCCTCAACAAGTTGAGCCAGAAGAGGAAGCAACTCAAGCACCTTCACAGCCAAGAGAAGAAAATATACAAGGGTCAGAAGATGTGGAAAGAACACAAGCCCAAGACAATTTTCAAGTGTCACCAGTTGAACATGGCTAAGGAGAAGTTGAAATAGTAGTAAAAGAGGTGTCTCTACCACAACAAGAGGTACAAGCCTCTCTTTCTACTCCTAAGAGAAGAAAGATTAAGACTTTAGTCAAGATGAGGCAAAAGATCATTAGGAGAGTGATTCCATTTCCATCACTCTAAGAAGCTAGCCCAGAAGAAGATGAAGAAGAGGATGATGAGGACAAAGAGGATAACGTTCCATTGAACTGGAGAATTTGTCTTGCTAGAGCCATGAAATTGGAATAGAAAATAAGGTCTACAATCACACTACCATCCATTCCCAAGCAACCCATTCAGTCTACAACTGCCAAGGATGAAATACAACAATAGATAGATGAGCATGATGTTGATGGAATTGATATATTTTAGATGTCAAATTTTGATTTCATACTGGTGGCCACTAAATTGGTTAGAGACAAAATTAGAGATACTCCAACCAATCAACCTCAATAGGAGGATTGGAGTTAGTTGCCACCCAAGCCACAAGGACCCAAAGTAGCTCTACCATAGCCTATTCATGTTACATTTTGTGTAGATAAGGGATTGGTTACCCCTCTTCCTCCAAGCACTAAAGGAGAATAGGTTCAGGTAGAACAAGAGGAAGAGCAACAACTAGCCTTTGATAATGATGTTAGAGGAAGGGAAAATAAATGAGAAACCTTAGCAAACTTCTTAGGACACAAAAGTAAGGACTATGAACTCCATAGACATAGAGACTCTTGGTGTAGATCCCATACAAAAGGAGAGGACTCTAGAAAGGGGAGATAAGGGAAAGAGGCCAAGCAAACTCCTTCATCCTTAAAAGGAAAATCCTTGATAGAGCATGTGCCAAGATGGTTGATAAAAGAGGTCATTAGAATTAAAAGGCAACAATTCACCACTAAGGAGGAGGATAGGATGGAATTAATTGAAGTTCTACGGAAACTTGAGTCACCACCAAATGATTCATAGGCATTAGCCTTCATCATGATGATCAAAACTAGGACTTATTTTCTCATGTGGCTATTCCTCCTTCACATAAAGATGTTGAAGAATTGACTCCAAGAGATTATTAGATCAAGGGGGTCATGCTTGGGAAACCTACGATCAACACTAATAAGCTATTGGTCACAACAGGAATTAAATGAGTGTTTAGGCACTTGGAAAATGATGGAGTAGAATTGATAACACTTCAAAGAAAAAATGAGATCCTAAAATGATATCTAAGAAAAGTTGTTGGTCCTTTACACCCTAGAAATTCTGAGGAAACCTTGAATGCAAAATTGGAGAGAAGGGATAAGGGTGCAGTACAATTAGATCCATTTTTGAAAGCTTATTAGCAATGACAAGATAGTTTTGAGGAGAAAAGTGTATAAATTATAAAGGGAAATTTGAAGCTACTACACCATATGTAGGATAATGTGGATAGGCTAGTGGCCATTTTGAATCAAGATTTTGGTTTGATGGATGAAGTACATACTTGGGGTAAGGACTTGTAGCCACTGAACTGCCTCACAATAGGTGTTCCATAGTCATGCATTAGGCCTGGCTTAGGAATAATCTATTCAAGCTAAGGACTACTTTTCCCCTACCATGAGGTGCATTTAGATTGTCAACCCAAGGATGTATACTTGAAATGGTCGGCACAATATGTGCACTAGGTACCTTGATGAGTCATTATGCTTGTGCTGCAGGAAAGTAAAAATGCAAAGGAAGGAAACTACACTAACTGTGGAAAGGAAAATACTAAATCTATGAATGTTGAAAACACAATGACAAGGTAACAGAGATTCCATCTCAACTCATCCACTAGACTATTCTCACAAATGCTACAGGAACGTTCATGAAGTGTGATGCTACAGGAAGGAATTAACTAGCTATGTCTTACTTAAAATACTACTAATGCTAATAAAATGAATCTATTCTATCCTAATCTAATCCACCTTCCAAGTGGGCCCCCTTGGTTGGCTTTTCTCATCTACCAACATAGGATAGAAGCTAAAGAGAACTAATTCATTTCATTAATCTGTCATTACATGATTCAGAATTGTAAAACACAACTGCAACAAATTGTGAATCAGTGTTCTCTCTTACTCAATAAAACTTATTAAAAACCAAAACTTTACACATAGGAGTCAATCTTGACATATATAGGGAATCTACTCTTTATTACATAACAGAAAAGTAACTATCCTAAGTTAAGTTTGCAAGAGAGAATATAGGAGAACAACTGAAAGCGAAAAGGAAGGATAATAGAATTAAGGAGGGAGCAATGAAGTCTCAGCATCCGCTTGTTACAATGTAAATGTAGAGAAGGCAATGGCTCGTAAAAGCTCCTCCTTATTTGCTGCCATGTTTCCTAGAGTGGTTATAGCTTCTTTTTCATGGTTTCTCCTTGATGGTCGTTTCTCCTTGAATGTTGTCGGCAACCAACTTCTAGATTCTTCCACTCATCCTTTAATCCTTATCATTAGGTTAGTTATGATATAAGACATATTTGCAAATAAACATCCATCAAACTAAATTTAAGCATAAGAACACACATTTGGATATTTATATGAAATACTGCATATTAGATATAATTTAGGCAAAAGATGACATAGTTTTTCTACCCCATAAATCATCAAAGGTTTATCAAACATATGCTTATAAGTGTTAAAACAAGGATAAACAGAATATCACAAAGTATCTTAAACATAACAAAATAAAGGCATTTTTTAGACTCATCATCTGCCCCCTACTAAACAAATGCTTATCCTCAAGTATTACACTTCTTTGTCAAAGATCTGAGCTCCCCAACTTCTGTCTTTCCCTTTCTACTGCTCTTGAAGGTGTAATAGAATCCTCTGGTCCTTTCCCATACTTCTCGCCTATGGTCTTCCTGCAACTTATCAAGTTTTTCAGCATCAATATCATACAGGGGCCATAAAAGCATTGGAGGTTGCATGGTCAAAGGACACCATAGCTCTGGCCTTAGTTGCTTTCCCAGTTCTAAATATTTTGGAGCTCTATATAGCACTGCTTCCAAATTAATAGGACTGTGTGGCTCTAATTTCTTTAGAGAATTAGGTAACTGTGCCCATCTACTTATTACTCTGGTCATAGCTCTCTGGAATGCAAAGTAGGGTAAATTTTCATATTCAGCATACACTTTGGCTCTAGTAGCAAATACCTTCTTTCTAACTTATGGATTACTCTTCCCATAGGTTAATGTAAACCAATCTCAAAGCATTTCTTCTAGTTGTTTACTTTCTGCCCTCAAGGGTAAAGGTTTTGTTCTCTCCTCATCTCTGTAATTAACCAATTGTCTATCATAATTCGCCTTATTAGACATCCATGACATAAAAGCTTTCAAATGCACATCTCCTATATAGAGCAAAAGATTCCACTCAATTTCTACAAGAATGACAAAATTATGAATATACAACTCACACAATAGATTTTGCTGCCATGGTGGTAAGATTTGATATAGCCCATAAAACTCTTGTGTGGTTTTGAATTCTGCATTTACATTTCTGAGGGTTAACATCAATTGAAACAAAATATATTGTTCTTCCAAATAAAAAGCATATACTTGAGGAGGTGGTCTGCAAGCAAGAGCTTGATCAGCTAATTTAAGTGCATGTTCCATGCACTGTTTCTATCTTTCTAGCTGTTCTTTCAACTCTTCAATCTCCTCATTTTGTATTGTTATGATCTTGCTCATTCTTTTCTTCTCCTCTTTCCATAGTGCTTCAGCAAATAAATGTTGTCCATATAATTGGAAAAGGAGGTTTTTGCAAGGTGATAGCACTGTTATCCTCTTCATAATCCTTTTTCTTTTTCTATTCCCGCCATAGATGTTCTGCCAAACTATTGATCCATGTTGACTTATATGAGATTAAGGCAGTATTCAAATCATGACATTTAGGAACTACTTCATTCTCATGGCTTGAAATACTTGGTAAATCCATTAAGGTTTTGTTAATTTCTTACTCACATGCTGCAGGAGGATTACCAGAAGCTTTTGTCAGCTCAGTGTGAAGGGGAGAATGGTCAAAAATTATCTACATAGGAGACTCTGGAGCAGGTGCTTTAGAAAATATAGGTTCTTTAAAAATCTGCCCTCTCATTCTAGGGCTTCTCTGCAAAGGAGTCTCTTCTTGTACTACTATCTTTTGCCTACTTTTTTGTTTTGGTGTCACTACTAAAGGATTAGTTGTTGCAGGAACCTTCTTTGTTTTCTTTTGTTTTCTTTTGTTGCTTAATTGCAAGACTAGGTTTTTGTTGAGCAGCAGTTTCTTCTGGTGACTTCCATTTCCTTTTAGCTTTACTAGTAGTGGGTTTAGGGATGTCCTATTTAGGTGGAGGCACATTCTCTTGAGTGGAAGCAAATTCTGGTTCAATCCCTTGTGTTTTTTCTATTTCAGCTCCCTCAATATTTTGTTCTACAAGCTCACTACTAAGAACTACATTTTCCTCACCCTGTCGTTCACTAAGGTCAACTTAGGGTTGTAGGGTTTTAAATTTCACAAAGTCATCCCATGTCAAAGGGGATACATCCCTAAGAGACCATTCTATTAACAACTTAATCAAGGCATGGTGAGTGACAGAATTATCTTTCCCTTTTTGAGTCTCTTCCGCACTAATACAGAGCATATTATATAGAAAATTTGGAAGATTTACAGCAGTATTGTGCCTTATACAACTAAACAACTTAAAATGGTGTGCATGTAAGTGATAAAATATGCCTTCACAAGTAAAATACCTGATGACATGCATTGCTAGCTCAGGGTATGGAGGCAACAAAGACAATCTCTTGCACCCCTACTTTGTAACATCCAATTGAGGGTCATGTGGGGTAGTGAACTAGGCCCTTGTTGACCTAGTGTCATGCGAGCTCGGATAATGCTCTCCAACAGAAGGTAACCCTATTACTTCTGCAATTCATTCTTCTATTGCAATTACTATCAAACCCCACACAGAAGCTTCACCTTCATCAAATGTCCTAGTGAATTCTATAGCTGCTTCTTCATCATATGCTATTAAATTCAAACAATAACCTAACCACCTACATGCATTGAATCTTCTTACTGCTTCTACGTCAAAGAGCAAAAAAATGTGCTCAATCAGCTCTCTTCTCTATAAACCTCCTCCCATTTCTTGATACTTCTTTTGCTACTCCATTTCTCTCCCCCTTTCTAAATGCAAACTTCAAGACTCTGCATTATTTCTCAGATGCTTCACCACTTCTTTTTGGGAACATTAATTGCCATAACCAATTGTTATGTGCCATAATTAAACTTTAGGTAAAAGTAAATCATAAATTTGCATGAAAATCACCCAAAAATATGGTTCAAATGCCAAAATTTTTTAAAATGGGTCACATCATGGCTTAGCATGAAAAATTTGGCACGAACAAGGAAAAAAAAATTCATTCAGAAAGTGGGAGTACAACACTTGACATGGCATACTTATGGCAAAAAGTTCTCATTAATAAGGGGTAATGCCAAGATTTAAAAAATCATCACAGTTAATTAGGCATGTCATTGGATAGTATGACACTCCCCTGCCCCCTGCTAATTTTATGACAAGTGTCCTCACTTTTCAGACTAGTATGGGTGAGGGACTGGAATACGCCGTAATTATAGAGACTATGCAGTATTATATATAATTAACAAAATCTGCAAACTTATAAATGAATAATAGTTTGAAAATGTTTATACCTGCCAAGTGGATTGTCACATGCTCCAAAAAAAAGGTGGCAGAAATAATGTAAATAGTAGCATCCATCAGCATGTGCAAATTTGATTGAAAACACAAAAACTTAATTATGTAGAAAGTGAGTGGATGGAAGATTAAGAAATGGAGCGGGGTGGGTGGATGGAAGATTAAGATATGAATGGAAAGAAATATCATGAAAATAAAATGGACTTTATGTGAACATAAAGTTATTATTATGGACATGCAAATTAGAATTAATGCTGAAGAGGAGCAGGCGGAAGGTTTTCACCTTCTGCTGCAAGAAGAGATACTTGAGTTGTTGTTGGATCCGATTGTTCAAACTGTTGCATGAATTCAGCTTTTGTTTGAGGTTGTTTGTAAAGCTTAAGTTGATGACCGTTGATCATCATTCTAAAAGGCACATCATCAATTGTGGTTAGTTGAACTGTTCCATTGTCAAAGACATGGATGATTTGATATGGTCCAAACCATCGTGTCTGCAGCTTCCCTGGCATATCCTTAAAGCGGGAATCATACAATAATGCCCAGTCACTAGCTTTGAACTGTTTGTTGAGGATATGAGAATCATGCCAGTGTTTTCTCTATTTTTGCACCAGTTTAGTGTGTTCTAAAGTGGTCTTGTGCATTTCATCCAAAGAATTAAGATGCTGGAGGCGTTCTCTTTATGCTGCAGGAAGATCAATATCTAAGGTCCAGGCTGTTCTTAAAGTCTTGTGTTCAAATTCAATTGGAAGCATTGCCACTTTCCCATACAAAATCTCAAATGGTGTGAATCTGGTAGTGGTTTTCCAAGTTGTTCTATAAGCCCAAACAGATTCTTATAACTGGCTGGTCCAATCCCGATGATGCAAATGGATTGTTTTAGTTAGAATATTTTCTAGCTCACGGTTGGTAACTTCTGCTTGTCCATTGGCTTTTGGATGATAAGGACTAGATCTAGGATGCCTGATGTTATACTGTTTCATCAAATCTGAAATCAGGTTGGAAGTAAACTGTGTGCCTTGATCAGTAACCAATTCTTTAGGAACTCCATAGCATGTAAAAATCTCTTCATACAGGAATTCGGCAACTTTTTCATCATGGGCATGCTTCATAGCCTTAACCTCAACCCATTTGGTTAGGTAGTTAGTACAAACTAGAATATAAGACTTCCCATTAGATGGAGGATCAATAGGACCGATGAAGTCCATTCCCCATTTTTCAAATGGTGTTAACACCACTTGAGGATTCAAAGGCATTTCATCTATTTTGGTTGGGCGACCCATTCTTTGGCATTGGTCACACTTCCTTGTATAATTGATTGCATCTTTATGAAGGATAGGCCAATAGTAACCAATGGCTAAGATTTTAAAAGCTATTCTTTTGGCTACAAAATGTCCTCCACAGGGCTCATTATGACATGCATGCAAAATATCATATGTCTCATCTTCTCTTACACATCTGCGCATAACTTGATCGGGTCCAGTATAGAATAGAAAATTGTCTATCCATTAGAAATGAAAGCTTTTCTGTATGAGAAGCTTTCTCTCCTTATAAGAAAAATGTGTTGGTGTCTTATTAGCTGCAATATAGTTAGCAATATCTGCATACCATGGAACTTTAACAGCAATATGAAACAAATGTTCATCTAGAAATGCATCATCTACCAGAGTAGTATCAATATAATGATGATTGATTCTTGACAAATAATCAACTATTACATTTGTTTTTCCAGGCTTATCCACTATGGTTATGTCAAATTCTTGTAGCAATAGTAACCATCTTGCTAACCTACCAATTATAGTAGGTTTGTTCATGAGATATTTGATTGTTGCATGATTAGTATGAACATAGATAGGATAACCTATGATGTAATGCCAAAATTTATTTAGAGCATAGACTACTGATAAAAATTCTTTTTTAGTCACTGTGTAATTCAGTTCTAGGCCATGAAGACTCTTACTGATATAATAAATGGCATTTTCAAGATTTGAGTGTTTTTGTGCTAAAACCGCACCTATGGCATAATCAGAAGCATCTATATATATGTGAAAAGGTAGGTTCCAATCAGGGCCTTGTAAAATTGGGGCTATGGTCAAAAGTTTCTTAAGCTACAGGAAAGATTTATCACACTCAGGTGTCCAATCGAATTCAGCTTCTTTGGTGAGCAACTTGTACAAGGGACTAGCTATTTTAGTGAAGTCTTTTATAAAACGCCTATAATATCTAGCATGTCTCAGAAAAGATCTGATATCTTTTAATTTAGTGGGTATGGGTAATGTTTAAATTACCTCAATTTTATTTGGGTCTACTTGTATACCTGTAGTAGATATGAAATGACCGAGTACCACACCCTCTTGCATGAGCATGAAACACTTTTCACTATTTAGTGCCAAATTATGTTCTTGACATCTTACCAAAATTTTTTCAAGATTTATCATTGCTTCTTCAAAAGTAACTCCAAATGTTGTAAATTCATCCATATAGATTTCCATACAATCATGTGATATATCAGCAAAAATACTAATTACAACCCGTTGAAACATTGCAGGAGCGTTACAAAGACCAAATGGTAAAATAGAGTATGCAAAAGTACCCCATGGATAGGTAAATGTAGTTTTGTCTTGGTCTTCAGGAGCAATACTGATTTGATTATAGCCATTGTATCCATCTAAAAAGGAGAAGTACTTCTTTCCAGCTAGTGTATCCGAAACTTGATCTATGAAGGGTAAAGGAAAATGATCCTTTTTAGTAGCCTTATTCAACTCCCTATAATCTACACAAATTCTCCATTTTCCTCCTTTCTTAGGTACTATAACCAATGGTGATACCCATTTACTATCAGATATAGGATAGATAAAGCCAACATCAAGCAGTTTCTACAATTCTGTTTTGACTATTTCTCTGAGGCTTGGATTTATCCTCCTCTAAGGTTGACAAAGTGGTAGACAACCTTCATTAATGTATATCCTATGGGTACACAGTGTAGGGCTTAATCCTTTCATATCACCACAATCCCAAGAAAGAGTCTTCTCATGCTTCTGAAGCAATTCTTTTAATTGTTCCATCTGTACAAATGTCAATTTGGGGTTAACATGCAATTTATGGCCTTTACTCAATTCAACAGGAATAGTGGATTCTACCATAGAAATTCCAGAGATTGGGCTTCCTTCTAATTCACAGGGAAGTAGTGAACAAAGATTTCCAAGTTCCTTAAGTAAATTACAACTTGTATCACACTCCTCATATGTAATCAATTCTAATACAAAGCTTTCAGACACATCTTTTCCTACCACACAAGTGTTGGTAAGGATGCTCTAGATTACTGAATCTTCTTCTTGCAACTTTAGAAAAGATTGCCTATGTAACATCATAAGTTGTACTATGGAATTTATCTCTTCTTCTTTATCTCCTAAATCTGGCCAAAAAGATGTACTCAAATCTGGTAATGGTTGTGCAGGAGGATATAGATGAAATTGCTTGGTTGCTTGGCCATTTGATATGGTCATATTCCCTAATTTGCAATTTATGTTTGCATTAGTTGTTGCCAACCATGGTCTACCTAGAATGATAGGATAGCCAAATAGGTTTACTTTAGGGGACAAAATCATGAATTCCATAGGAAATTCTAGGGAATCTAAGGTCACAACAATATTTTCTATCATTCTATTAGGAATGACAGTGGAACTATCTGCAAGCTGCAGAATAGTTGGTGTGGACCTTAATCCTTCTATTTGTAACTTCTTCATGGTTTCTTTAGTCATCACATTTATAGCAACTCCCAAATCTAGTAAGGCATTTTTAACAAATTGACCATTTATGCTGACACTTACTACTAGACTCCCTGGGTCAGAATATTTTGGTAAAATCACTCTTCCTAACATAATATCAGCTAAGTGTCCAACAACATGAACTATGGTAGGATCCTTCTTCTTCCTTCCAGGTTTCTTTAGACAAGCTTCCCTTATAGATTTTCCATAAGCAGGAATGTCCTTAATAGCTTGAAACAAAGGTATTTGGACATGCATATTCTTCAACTGATTAACAATGTCAAAGGGTTGTTCCTTGCTTTGTTCAGGTTCTTTTTGTATTAGTTGGTCTGGAAAAGGAGACTCTACTGCTGGTTGAATTGGTATTGGTATGGTAACATTAGTTGGGTCAACAAGTTCATTAACCAAAGGTTCTGATGCTGCAGGAGAGTCTGATACTTCAGTTATAAGAGGTGGCTTTGGTGCTGGTAAGGTCGTTCCAGATCTCAAATGTATATCTGTGACATCTAGGGCATAAGCAGGGTACTACTGGGTATCAGCACTATACATGGGCTGTTGTGGTTGACTATTTGGATTTGGATTTTAAAAAACTTTTGAGGAAGCTTCTAATGATGATGATATTAGACAAGCATTCAAAACAAATGAAGCATTATTAGAATTTGATGGAAAACTCAGAGATTTTGCAGAGACTTGCATTGAGGTGGGCAACTACAAGTAGAAAGTCAAGGACAAGTATGAGGCCTTAGATTTCTAAATGCAGTTCAAGTCACTGAGATCATTGAGAAATTCGAGGGCAAATACCTAGACATAGCTCTGGTATAAAGGGGAACAAAACCAAGAAGAAAGAATTTCAATTTTGACACTTAGTAAAATTTTGTAATTTTTGAACCTGCTTCAGAGGTACACCAAAC
The DNA here is from genome assembly GCA_028749045.1 of Cupressus sempervirens. Taxonomy (NCBI): domain Eukaryota; kingdom Viridiplantae; phylum Streptophyta; class Pinopsida; order Cupressales; family Cupressaceae; genus Cupressus; species Cupressus sempervirens. Next base: position 735,659,241 of record CM053786.1, read on the forward strand.
ACGTAGGTCATGTGCCAAGTGTGTAGGTGTGTTTTTTTGTGGTGTTCTAGAGGATTTTGAAGAATTCAAAGGTGCACTGATAGTTGACTACTAATTCTAAATTTAGAGATTTCCATGCATCATAAATGCATTCTAATAGTAGTTTAACTCCTATAGATGCCTATTGAAGATGGAGCTTCTATTTTTTTCACTCTCAGACACTCTTACATCATCTAAAGGCTTTCTCATTTTATTTTCTCATGCTTTCTTTATTTTAAGAAATGTAAAGTCTCATGCATCCAATTAATGATATAAATATGGATGAAGTCCTACTAAGCACCAGTTAGATAGTTAATTTGTACATAAATAGATTTGTTTTATTAGTTTAGAAGCATATGATTGCATAAAGATATCTCTTACTCTCAACACAAATTAAGGAGAAGATTTCTTATAAATTCAAGAATGTAATATGTATTCCAGGCCACCATTATTTTGATACAATAATACACGCTATTGGTGTTTGCATTTGGAGTGTAGTGATTCTTGTCTAAGTGTGTTAGACTTTGTGAATTTATGTTCATGAAGTGTAATTGAGCCAATTGTTTTATTGCATTGTCCTAGTTGTGCTATCTTTTAATTTTGGTATTTGCTATGGGTCTACAAATTTCATTAACATACATAGTTCGAGAAGAGATCATCATATAGTTCCTACATAATTTTTCGCTTGCATGAGTGCACTTTCCATAGGCTTGCATTTTGATGAAAAGTGAAACATCTTACAGTTATTGAATTCCCATCAATGATTGCATCAGTGGAATTAAGGAAGCACTTGTCCTATTTTCATTGGTTACCCACCAATCTTTTTGAAAGCTTAACTCACAGATGAGTTGTTTCTATAGTTTATGTCTATTAGGATTTTACTTTGCAAGTTATTTTCTTAAACTTCTTGTTACCCTACCTCATTATTTTATTTACTAACTCCTTGGTTAAAATTAGGAATTCATATAGTTGCATTGTTAGATTGCATTCATCATAAAATAGTAAAATACAAAAAATATATTTCTTTTTCTGTGTTTTATTCATTTGAAATAGCAAGCAGATTCAAAGTATTATCTAATTTTTTTAATGAACCAGCAAAGGCCTTCTCATAAACACTAACATTTATCTTCAACTAAGTAGATTTTAGTAGGTTGCAAGATCACCCAAAACCTTGGAGTTGATCCCATATTAGCTTTTCAAGAGAGGAGTTTGGAAGGATTCCTGCTATTACGCATTATGCAAAACTACAACTCAACAAAAGTGGCACTAGAAAGTGGGCCCTTTAACATTTGGAATAGAAGAAAAAATTGAAAAACTTCAAAAAATTTTACAAGTTCAAATTTTTTTTGAGCTTCCAAGATTCTGAGGTGTGCACGTATGCTAGCTTCCAAGGTGTGCCATATTTAGTGAGAAAGTGTACTTCTATAGAGGTGCATTTTTTTCTAGAATTGATGCAAACTAGAGCATCCTTATATAGAATCTCTGTTTGAGTGATCTTTAAGATCTTCATCAAGTGCACACAAGTTCCTCAAGCTTAGCCATTTTTGCAAGCCTCGCAGTGACAAAGGAATACCTTGGATTCTACCACTCTCAGTCAACATTTCATCATCTTCTTTAGTTGTACCTCTGCAAAAACCACCTGTTATTCCACCAAATCCTCCAATGGCCTTTTTCACAAATGTTGTAGACTCACCAACCAACTTCACAGGTGTACTCAATGATCTTACTAAGAATCTTGAGAAGTTCTTCCCAAGGTTCATCTATGGAGAAACACAAACTACTAAAGATCACATCAAGATATTCAAGGAAATTTGCAATTGAAAGTAGATTGCTAACAAAAATGTGGTTCTTCACTTATTCCCCTATTCTTTGGGGAAAGTTTCCTTTAATTGGTATGTTAATTTTCCACCTAGCTAAGGTCTTCACAATAGAAAATATCGACACATTGGATAAGGTCTTTATAGAAGCAATTACTTTTACTAATCAAGTCAATCCTAATGGAGGAGGATTGATGCTACTAGTTCAAGCTATTACAATGATGCCAACATTTATTGTCAGAACACCTATGATGCATGGCCAATTCATACCTATGAATCCAGTTCCATTACAGTAGGCACCCACTCCACAAAACCCTACTTTAACATATCCATGGTATGAACCTCCAAAAGCTTCTTTCTTTGAGCAAAAGGTAGCAGCTTTCACTGAGGCAAATAACAATTTTGTCTCCAAGTTTGGTCAAATGAAAAAGACCATATCACAAATGAACAATGAGCTAACTTGCTTGAGGTTCTCACAAGGATAGAATAAAAACTTCCAAAGAAACAATGCTGATCCTTAAAACAATAATTATGGTCAAAACTATAACAAGAATTTTAGTGGAAACAAGAATGCTGGGAAAAATAATGCAGGAAACAATAACGGAGGAAATAATTTCAATCCTCCTAATGGCAACAATGGCTTCCAAAGATAGAATTGACAGTAGAAAACTCATCCAAATAATGGAAGCATTCTTGTAGATAACAATAAAAATAATGATCAATATGCAGATGTTAATCAATATGATGATGGCCAAAGTACATCTAACAATGATGGTTCATATTATAATGGAAACCAAGAGATGAATCAAAATTCAAAAGTGAATGACAATGTTCATCCTATACAATTCAATGTTGTGCTACTAGAATCTTATGGTTCTACATAGAACATATAGATGGAACAATTAACTAATGAAGAATTCTCTATTCCGTTTAGTCAAGAACCAAACATTCAACCTAAAAAAATGTTCACTTTTCTCAATGACAATTGAATTACTTACAACTTGTGAACTAGAAAAGAACCTATCCATGGCAGATCCTATGGAATTACAACCAACTCCTCCTGATTTGAGAGAAAGCAACAATCCAATACCAATAAGGCCCCCATTTGGAGGACAAAAAAAATTAGAATTAGGGAAATATACCAACAATATTTAAAAATCCTACTTTGTCCACTGAAAAGTATAGTGCGATAGAAGATTTGGAATGAGAAAAGGCCAACATGTCCATGTTTGACATGTTGCAAAATTGTCCACATCAATGAGAGGCACTCATAAATATTCTTGATCATACAAAGGCACCCCATAATATGAGTATTTTTCCTCAAAAGGTAGTATCTCAACAAGTCAATGCTTTAGAGGCAATTCCAACTATGTTTAAAGACAAGGTTGAGGTGCCCCCATTTTTGCTTAGCATTAGGATATATGGGAAGAATATTCATAATTACTTAATTGATTTAGGAGCCTCTTGTAATGTTATGCCACTATTGATAGCACAAAGGTTGGGAGTTATTCCTCAGCCCTCTAATTAGATAGTGATACAGTTGGATAAAATAGAGATAAAAATCATTGAGGTATTGAAAGATGTTTGGATATAGTTGATAGTTGACCCCCAGATTCAAGACATCATTGATATACATGTGGCTGATATTCTAGAGACATACAAATTATTTTTAAGAAGAGAATGGATGAAATGCCTAAGAGGATGGTTTTCTATGGTTTTTACTTAGTTATGGTTACCATGGAAAGCATTGAACAATCAAATCAAGATAGATGCAGAGCCAAAGTTAAAAATAATGATTACAGAATACAATGCCCTAAACAAAGTTGCATTCTTATAATAATATTTGGGCCCTTATAAGGTGATGGCATTTGATAAAACTTCAACCAAAATATTAGATGATCAAGATGAAAAATCCAAGATTCCAATCCTAAAGCTAGAGACCGTGATGTAGTTCATAGATAACATGGTGGCTAATTTACAATGTTTAGGAGAAGTAGTTGACCCCAATATCCTACTCCTACAATTTTTTTGATTACATAAAGTTAGCCATTTAGAGTTTGAATGTTCATTGTGGTGAGAAGCAGTCACTAAAGTATTAACACGGATGATGAGAGTAAAGAGTGATGAACCCACAAAAAATCAAAGTCTTATAAACATATCTAAATTTGTGGAAAAGGTTGAAGAGAAAATTGAAGATATAAATGCATCATATAGTGATACCTCTTTAGATGGTGGAGATTTGTCTTATCCTCCACTAGGAATTATCAAAGTTCAAAGAAGGAAACCATATGTGAAAGGTCAAGGATGGACTTTGGTAGTCATCCCTCCTAAAGCCAAAGTAGATGAAATTATAGAACTAATGGGGGAAATTTAGGAAAAATAAGAAAAATGTACAATTCTGATAAAAAGAACTAACAATAAAAAATCATCAAGTCCATTCACGAAAGACTATAGTGGATTCCCAAGAAACGATCCTTTTGGGCCCAAGTGAAATAAAATTTAAGGATGAATAAGAATAAGGTTAGAAAACCCAAGGAAGACCCGATCTAGACACTCTACTTTGACAGCTCCAAATGCAAATTGGGAGTTGGTGCAAGTATTGAGTTGATCAACCTAAAAGGTAAGTCTTTCTATGCAGCATATTGATTACAGTTTATATGTACTAATAATTTTGCAGAGTACAAAGCATTAATCTAAGGACTTATTTTTGCAATGGAGAAAGGAATCATAGCTCTCATAGTTGAGGGAGATTCTTAGTTTATTATAAGACAAGTGAAATCAATATACTTCTATAATGATAAGAGGTTGCTTTCTTATAGAAAAAGAGTATGGGATCTAATGGATGATTTTGAAGCTTTGAATATAAAGTTAATTCTAAGAAGGAGAAACATGGTAGCAAATGCTCTTGCTATTTTAGCTAGTGCATGACAACTAGTAGAAAGAACAAAGCTAAAAAGGTTTTTAGTAGAATTAGTTGCTGCCCCATCTATCTCAGATAATATTTCAAACTTTCAAGTCTTTGAGGATGATCAAAACATACTCAAATTTATCATGTGCAATGGCCACTTTAAAGGGCAAAAGATTAATGGTACTCTAGATGATAAACCTAAGGATGATCAACTTGAAGATGAAGATGGGATCTTGAATTTAAAAACCAAAACTATTCCTAAGGGAATGGTCGAATTGGAACATATTTTTATCATGATGAATTAAAATTTAACAAAAGAATGGTACAAGAATAAGGGATCAAAGAATTTGATTTATACAATCTAGGTATTGATGAAGATCCTAGAATGGTAAGGATCGAAAAGGCATGCAATGGACAAGAAAGGGAAGATATGCTCAAATTACTTGCAGAGTATAATGATGTCATTTCTTGGAGCTATGAAGAGCTAAAAAAATATGATCGTAAGATTATTACATATGATATTCCATTAAAACTAGATGCCAAACCTTTTTACCAAAGGCAAAGACCTATTAATCCTATCATTGAACCATTGATAATGAAAGAAGTTAAGGAACTAATTCATGCCAAGATCATCTTCCCCATTTTCCATTATGAATCTTCCCCATTTTCCATTTTGCATGGGTGGATAATTTGGTTCTAGTACAGAAAAAGACTGAAGAGATTCATCTTTGCATGGATTTTTGTAACTTGAACCTCACATCTCAAAAGTACAACTACCCTTTGCCTTCACTAGATGAGGTTTTGAAAATTGTAAATCATTCAAAGATGATGTATTTCTTGGATGGATACTCAAGATATAATCAATTAATGGTTGATGAAGAGGATGGGTTAAAGACAACCTTCACAACTAAATGGGGAACTTTTTCTTATAGAAGAATGCCTTTTGGGATAAGTAATGCAAGGGCTACATTTCAATGTCCTATGGATGAATCTTTTAAGGGATTGATAAACAAGTGTATAGTAATCTACATGGATAACTTAACTATTTTTTCAAAGGATCAAAGAACTCATAAATTACTGATTTAAGACAAGTATTTACTAGATATCGTAAATGTGGCATATCACTCAATCCTAAGAAATGTCTGTTTGGGGTTACTATAGGGAAGCTCCTAGGTCATATCATCTCTAAATCCATAATATCCATTGATCTTGATAGGATCAGAGATATTTTGAAGTTATCACCTCCTCATAGTTGAAAAGAACTTAAGTCATTCTTTGGGAAGATAAATTTTGTGTGAAAATTCTTAAGCGTATTTTTAGAGATTGTTCATCCCCTTAATGATTTATTCAAAAATGGAGCTAAAATAGAATGGGTTCCAAAGATTAAGAAATAATTTGAGGTTATCAATGTGGCCATTTCAATGACTCTAGTACTGGTGAGTTTGGACTATGGACTACCTTTCAAAATATACTCTTTTGTTTCATAACATTCATGTGCTGGGATTTTAACACAGAAGAAAGAAAAGAATGATAAAAGGTCCATTTCCTTTATGATTTTCCATCTAAAAAATGCCAAGTTAAATTATTCTAACATCAATAAACATTCTTTTTTTTTAATCAAAGTAGTAAATAAGTTCTACCATTATATACTGAGGAGTAAGGTATGTGTGATTGTGCCTAATTCAATGGTTAAGACATTGTTGATGCAAAGTGAATTTGGTGAAAGACGAGGGAAATGGATGATAATACTTCAAGAATTTGATTTATAGAGCTAACCCATGAAGTTAGTAAGAGGGAAAGGATTATCAAAAAAAATAGTAGATAACTAGATCAAGGATGAAAAGAAGTTCAAATTTGGCAATGAAACAAATATTGAAGATCAAAAAAGAATTGTAGTATCTCAAGTTGATAATGACCAAGGTGTAATAAATGATGTCTCATACTAGGATATTGTTTACTATCTTTTAAAAAATTAGTACCCCAGTTGGATGAATAGTTGCAACGTAGGAGAACTCAAAATGAAGTGTGAATCCTACATGTTGCATGATAGAAAATTCTACAAAAGGAACTATGAAGGGATTTACCTAAAACATTTGAGACATGAGGAAGTAAAAGAATTTTTGGAACAATTTCATGATAAGTATGGTACAATCCATGGTTTAGCTAAAGAAACTACTCATATGATTTTAAGATTGTGTTATTTTTGGCCTATGATAATCAAAGATAGTTTTGAACATGTGTGTATTTGTCAATTTGTCATACTAGTTCTAATAGAGAAAGACATCCTACAATGCCATTACAACTAGTATTTGAGATACACCCCTTTGCAAAGTGGGGGCTAGATTTTATTGGTCCAATGAGTCCACCATCATCAACTAGGCACACTTGTATTCTCATAGCTACTGATTATTGTACATGTTGGACAAAAGCAGAGACATTCAGAAGTTGCATGGCTAAAGTGGTTACAAACTTCTTGGAAGAACACATTGTTACTAGATTTGGGATGACATTCTCCCTAGTGTGTGATAATGGATTAGCTTTTGAATTAGTATTCCTAACTCAATGTGCACTAGAAAATCATGTTATTATCAAGTTCTCTTCAAATTATTATCCACAAGGAAATGGTGTGGTTGAATCTAAGAACAAGAACTTGATCATGATAATAAGACATTTGTTAAAGGAGAATCCTAAAGATTGACATACACAACTCAAATACACTCTATCGATAGACCAATTCAAGGTCAAGAGTGCTTTAGGGACATCTCCATATTTTCTTGTCTATGGACAAGAGCTAGTATTCCCATGTAACCTTAGGATTCTTGTTTTGAAATTCATGAGTGGGTATGCTGAAGATGTTGAGAAAGTACAAATCAAATTGATGAATCTTTTAGAGATGGATGAAAAATAGATAGTTGCTTTGGAGCATGTGGTGAAACATCAAGCTATCATCAAGAGGTGGTTCAACAAGAGGGCCATGATAAATTATTTCAAAATACCTAACCTTGTTCTACTCTAGGACAAGGCAAAAGAAAAGCTAGGAAACCACTCTAAGTTTCAACACATGTGGATTGGTCCTTATCAAATCATGAAAATTTTGGGAGAAAACACTTTTAGGCTAAGAACCTTAAAGGGAGAATTGGTTCTGTTTCTAGTCAATGGGAAATTTTTGAAGCATTACTTTGAAGCCTAAAAGACACACACACAAAAACAAACTTTCTTTTCTACAAGTGTGTTTCTTTTCGATTTCATGTTTGCTTTTAGTTGTGTGTTTGTTTTCAAAGTTGTGTTAGTCCAGGGGGTAGGTGCATTCAAGGTTTTATCTTGACATATCTTACTAACTCTTTTGGTTCTAATTTTTTAGGAAGAGGTATTTCTTCATCAAAACATTTTGATGTTTTGTTTCTTATATTAACTGAAGAATGGATGTTACTTTTAGTAATAGGGGAATTTTAATCCTAGATTCATAATTGTACATCAAAAAACTCTCAACACTTTGAAAAATTAAAGATCAATTATCTTAGGTGTTTCCAAACCAAGGTTGAAGGCAGCATAGGATAGTCCAAACCCCACTAGTTCAAACAGAAGGATCTTCTCAAAGGAATTGCTAAGATCATTATTTGGCGTGAGATTTTCTAAAAGTTCTTAAAAAAGGAACAAAAGGGACATTCACAAAGGATAAAATCTAAGAAATGACACCAATGTCTTGAACACATAGTCTAAGTGTGGTCAAGGTATAGAAAGAAAATAAAAGAAGAAAAAAGGTGTCAAGAATGAAGGATTCTATAAAGTCTAAGAAAGGTAATCTAACTATAGGGATATGCACTCAAAATAAGCTATCCAATATCAAAGCCATTGCTTCATCAAAGAACCAAATGGAAACATTATGAGGTACATGAAGAAAGCATTCAAAAGATTACCCAAGACTTCAAATCAAAAGTGACAAACCCAATAAGAGCCCTTAGAACCAATTCTCTCATCTGGTTAAACAAATGATTGATCAACAACTTTCATGAAGATTCCTAATGAATGGATTAGATAGGGTGGAAGATTGTTCCAAGTTGTTAGAAGTTTTGATAGACTACATTTTAAGATGTTGAAGGGAATGGATACATTGAACACACATTGAACTTGGAGATTCAAGATTCTAAGCTTTTGACTGTAAAGTGAATCAAAATACACCTAGAATGTTCTGGACTTAGTTGTTGTTTGATACATATTAGAGGAATTTTTGCTAATGAAGAAATGCCTTCATCATTTCTTAATTTTTTTGGGGATATTTTTTGTGTTTTTCACAACACATTCCCCATTCACCTAGAAATGGGGACCCCCTACTTTATTTTTTAGCTCTTCGGATCCCTAGTCTAGGGTTTGAGTCTTTTTAGGGTTTTATCTAGTTATTTTTGACCAAATATGGGTCCCAATTCAAAAATTAGATTTTGAAAATCATATGACAAGACTAAGTCAGTTTTACAAAGAAAAAAGAGGCATACCAGGCCAAACACAATTATGGAAGGCATCACCCTTGGTGATGTACAACTGTATAGCACCAAGGGTGCATTAGGGTCTATATAACCTGGGGACCCCCCCTTTCCCCCACTTGTCATTTTTTCTTCTCCAAGCTTCCAATCATAGCACTACACCTCTAAAGGTGTGCCTCCTCACCTTTCCTACGTAGCTACACATTCAAACAAAACAACTTAAAATAACACCTAAAAGGTGCATAGCTATGCACCTTTTATTTTTACTAAACATAACTATAAATAGAGTAAACTTTAATAAAACACCTAATTAAGTGTGTTGCTACACACCCTTATTTATAAAACATTATTTTTCTACTAAGTGTATGAGGGTGCACATCAATGCACCTCATGAGGTGTACTAGTGCACACCCTCATCTTTTAAAGCTTAAATAAAAAAAGTGCACCTATCAGGTGTGCCAAGTGCACTCTTTTCTACATATAAGGGTTTAAAATTAAATTTTTAGGTTTATTCATTGATTTAGGTTTTCTAGGTTTTGTTCATGTTTGTATTAGGGATTAAATTAATCAAATTTTCTTTGACTCTAGACTAATAAATGTTGTTTTGTGTAGATTTAATGACTTTTTCATCATCCTCCCTTGTTGTATAGATGGTTCCAAAACCCACTGTGTTCAAGTTTCAAGATGTTCTAACCAAGTTGTGCTTTCAAGATGACTATTCAGATATTTAGGACATCAAATTGGGTCATACTAATTTGAGCACAGTCTTGACATTGTGCTAAAAGCCAACATAAAGGTCCCCAATGATATTAGCATTGATATGATCAGGACTTGTTAACACAAAATCCTATCCAATGTCAATATAATCTTTAGAGTTGATTATGACACTTGTGGAGAACTATGTTTCTAAAGAAAGGGTCATGAAGAGCATAACTGGAGAGATCATCATAGATCTCTAATCTAATAACATAGAGAAATTATTCCATCTTCTGAGGGTAGATCAATTCATCATATTAACCTATCACCAAGTAGAGAGATGGTATAGGGAACATGTTGATGAAGCTTCTAAGATCATTCAATCCTTATACCTCATTGAGAAGACTCCTTTGGGCTATAAAGTAGGCAAATTTGACATGAAAAGAGGATATATAAAGGAAGATATTGGATATTTGATCATACTCTTGAGTAGAGCAATGGGCTTGCCAGCATCAGGGCACTTGAACATATGGATGGTGCATTTCATTAAGACTATCAAGATGGAAAAGATGTTGATTGATTAGGCTTTCATTCTCGGTGAGAACTTGGGTGAGTAGTTAGTGGTAGCTAAGAATAACTAAAATTTTTATATGACATCATATTTGGTGTATTTTTTAGCCACAAGGACAACCAATTACTCTAGGCTCTATAAAAAGGGTAGCATGCAAGATGCAAATGCATGGCCCTATATAGTATATCCTCAACTAGTGAAGAAGAAGCTTCTAGAGTACAACAAGGAATACAAAATAGTGAATGATGCATTTATATTCACAATAATCTGATTCATTAAAGGGGATTATGTGAAGAGGATGTTGGAGGATGAAATAGCTAAGATATTAGAGGTTGGAGCCTACTATATCTAGTTTCAAACATTCACATTTTTTAGGGTAGCAGGTACAACTATCAACTCTAAGAAGCTCCCTAGGTATCCTAGTGAGAGACTTATTCTACTAGAGGTTGCTCAATAATTCTTGTCTACATATGAAAAATTGGGAAGCAACACAAAATATGTTAGGTATGGCCTATTACTATAGGACCTTTCAGCATGGTTCAAGAACAGGACATTTAATCTTTTAAGCCTAAATGGGATCAATATCCCTTAGAAGAATATAATTCTCCTCGGCCTTATTTTGATAGCATTGGAAGGGTGTTTGGCTAGAAAGACATTTCAACATGAAGATGCAATCAAGGATCACTAGATGAACTCAATAGATGACTACGATGTCTTTATAAGGGATTATTGTAGGATGACTCTCTATCTAGTAGGTAGTGCTTTAAAGACAAAGATTGGTGACTGACCTATCATGAATGACAAGATTGACAAAGAAGAAAACTCGGACATTAATCACAAGGCCAGGCATGTCATCAAATTGACAAAGGATTGGATCAAGAGACCTTTCAAACTTGATCTAATTTCTCAAGAAGTGGTCTTTCACACTCAAGCCTACCCAACAAAAGGTCAAGGAATTAAGGTCATAGTACCTACATTTACAACTCAGTTACCAGTGAGACTAGAAATGATGCAGCAACTTGATAGACCAACTGGATATTATAGGGCTCAAAAGGGTAAAGGTAAGTGGAAGAGAATTTCTCCTCAACAAGCGGAGCTAGAAGAGGAAGAAACTCAAGCACCTCCATAGCTTGGAGAAGAAAATGTACAATAGTTAGAAGATGTAGAAACCACACAAGCCCAAGAATATCCTCAAGAGCCACCAACTAAACAAGGTCAAGGAGAGGTTGAACTAGAAGCACAAGAGGTGTCTCCACCTCAACCAGAGGTACAAGCCTCCCCTTTTGCTCCTAAGAGAAGAAAGATTAAGACTCTAGTCAAGAGGAGGCAAAATATCATTAGGAGAGTGACTCCCTTTCCATTAGTCCGAGAAGCTATCCTAGAAGAAGATGAAGAAGAGAATGATGAGGACAAAGAGGATAACCTTTCGTTGAACTGAAGAACCCATCTTGCTAGAGTGACTTAATCAAAATGGAGAAGAAAATCTACAATCACACCACCATCCACTCTAGAGCAACCCATTCAGTCTACAACCTCTGAGGGTGAAATGCAATAATGGATAGATGAGTAGGATGTTGAGGGCACTAATGTCTTTCAGATGCCATATTTTTATTTCATGCCAATGGGTACTAAATTAGTCAAAGAAAAAAATCATAGATACTCCAACCAATCAACCTCAAGAGGAGGATTGGAGTCAATTTCCATCCAAGACATAATGACCCAAAGAAGCCTTACCAACACCTATTCATGTTACATTTTGTGTAGATAAAGGATTGGCTACCCCTCTTCCACCAAGCACCAAAGGAGAATAGGTTCAAGTAGAACAAGAGGAAGAGCCACAACCAGCCTCCATCAATGAAGTGTTAGAGGAAGGGAAAATAATTGAGAAACCTTAGAAAACTTCCCAAGACATAGAGGTAAGGACTGTGGGCTCTAATGACATAGAGACTCCTAGTGTGGATCTCTTACAAAAGGAGAGGTCTACAGAAAGGGGAGATAAGGAAAAGAGCATAGTAGAGAAAAATACTTCATTCTTAAAATGAAAATTCCTAATAGAGTGATGCAAAGTGGTCAATAGAGGTGATGGATATGTAAGAATACTTCTTCAAGTTTGAAAAATTTGTCCTAGAACCCACTAGCCCTTAAGGCACTTAACTAGCCCAAGTACACCACAATGACTCCAAAGGCCTCCAAATTCCTATGGTGGATTAAAATAATGTTAACAAGGTGTATTAAGTAGGATCCAACCAGTTTTGGTCTTCTATGCAACTTCCAACATTCAAATCCCTCAAAACTGTCTTTTAGGCCTAAGAGACCCCAATTAGCCTTGTTGGACCTATTTTTCCAAGTTTTCTCCTAAATTTTTCAAAGGACTAGGAAAAATAATTGCATTCTTAGATACCCTTTTTGGTTTTTTTAAACATACAAAAATTTCAACTATGACTTCTTTAACAAGTTTCAGACTTCATTCACAAACCCCTTATTGACAAGCATATGAAATAGGTGCATTTACAAAGCAACTCATAAAAGTACTTAACATCAAAACTTAAATTTTTTCATAGGTCCATAAAATGTACCCAATTAGAGGATTCTTCAACCAATTTCACTCTAGGAGCCTCCTAACCCCAAAAGGCCCAAATTTGCCCTCTTGAAACCCTTGTTCCTAGGGCTTTCTAGATCTCCCACGTGTCAAAACTTCTAGACCCAATTGGAAGTGAAAAAATCATTATTTAAACATTCCAATCATGTTCCAAACATTTAACCATGCCCTCCTTAAGGTCAATCTCCTACTGCTTGAGCCTACTAGGCCCTTTTTCACCAATTTTCACCCATGTTAGTGGATAGCTATCCTTCAAACCTTGTTAACTAAAAGTGTTACTACATATATATAATTTACATGTTATATTTGAGCCATCCCATGAAAAATAGCAGAAATATCCCATGGAATGACCATGATTATTAGTAAAAACCCTCAAAATTGCTTGAAAATGTGAGTTTCCAGCCAATCAGTGAATAATAGGTTAATAATATGAATGAAAAGTCAGTATATCTTCATGAAATAGTGTTAAACATCAATATAAATGATCATACCACTTAATCCTATCAGATTAGAACTCAAAACACCAAGAGATCTTCAAAATGCACTAAAAAACAAGGCTTTTTCATTCCATTTATGGAGCAGTCCATACAAATGCTATACCTCTCCATATAATGAAGGTTCTTGACCTTATATAGATACTATAGGGACCCCTTAACTATTTCCAAGTGGTTAAACATGATTATCTTTAACCAAATTCAAGTTATGGCTTTTCCCTCCAAATGCATATAACTATTACTATTTGAAATTTTGAATTCTTAAACTATTAAAACAAGCATTTAATGAGTCCTATGAACCTTCCAACCTATCATTTGATATAGGTTGACTATGACCAACTATCTAATCCTATAAAATGACTCATTTAACGTATGCACCTCCTATTCCTCTTACAATGCAAGATTTTCACAATTTTTCCTTTTAGGACTTATTATAAATATATGCTTTTTAAAGCATTTAAACTTTATTTCATGAAAGACCACTTCATATCTTCATCCTTTTGGTGCTTTGGTCTTCAAAAGGGTCCTAAGAAGATTCCCCTACATCATAGAGCATGTGTTGAGATGGTTGAGAAAAGAGGTCATTAGAAACAAAATGCAACAACTCACCACTGAGGAAGAGGATAGGGTGGAGTTAATTGAACTTCTAGGGAAACCTAAGTTACCACCAAAGGATGCATGAACATTAGCCTTCATTATGAGTGATTAGATGTAGGACTCATTTTCTCATTTGGCCATCCCTCCTCTATATACAATTGTTGAAGAATTTACTCCAAGAGATTATTAGATCAGGGAGGTCATGCTTGGGAAAGTTATGTTGGACACTACTAAGTTGATGGCCACGATAGGAATTAAAGAAGTGTTTAGGCACTTGGAACAGGATGGGGCATAATTGAAAATACTTTAGAGACAAAATGATATCCTAAAAGGATATCTAAGTGAAGTTATTGGTCCTTTAGATCCTAAAAATCCTAAGGAAATATTGAATGTAGAACTAGAGAGAAGGGATAAGGGTGCAATATGGTTAGATCCATTTTTGAAAGTTTGTCAGCAATGGCAAGAAATTTTTGAGGAGAAAGGTGTACAAATTATATAGGGAAATCTAAAGTTTCTACACCATATGTAGGATAATGCGATTAGTGGCCATTTTGAAGCAAGATTTTGGATTGATGGATGAAGTACATGCCCAGGGCAAGGACTTTTAGGCACTACAAGAAATTAAAGGCCATAGGCATTAGATGTTGATGGAAGTATATATGGTAGAGCAGTTAGATAAAATCAATGATTGGATAGAGAATATTGTAGATGGTAATAAAGTAATGGAAACATTATACGTAGCGATTCACAAGCTCAAGGATCAAAACCAAGAGCAAATTTTGGAGGCAGAGAGGCATTATAGTGATGTGTGTTTAGACATTTTTGAAGAGGATTCCAGAGTTAAGTTGATACTAGTAGAGGTAGTAGTTGAGCAATCTTGGAAAATTTTTGAGGAAGATTCTAATGATGATGACATCAAACAAGCATTGAGAACAGAGAAAGCATTATTAGAATTGGATATAAAACTTAGAGATTTTGTAGAGACTCACATCGAGGTGGACAACTATAGGTAGAAAGTCAAGGAAAAGTATGAGGTCTTAGATTTGTTAGATGTAGCTCAAGTCACTAAAATTGTTGAGAAATTCAAGGACAAATACCCAGACATAGCTTTGGTATAAAGCGGAACAAAACCCATAAGCCATAATTTCAATTTTTGGCACTTAGTGAAATTTTTGCATTTCTTGAACCTGCTTCTGAGGTGTGCCAAGTGTGTAGGTGCACTAGGTGTGCAAGTGTGCTAGGTGTGCAAGTTTTCTTTTTTGGTGGTGTTCTGGAAGATTTTTAAGAATTTAGAGGTGCATTGATAGTTAATTGCTAGTTCTAAATTTAGAGCTTTCCATGCATCAAAAATGAATTTTGATAGTAGTTTAACTCCTACAGATGCCTAGTGAAGATGGAGCTTCTATTTTTGTCACTTCCAAACACTCCTACATCATCTAAAGGCTTTATCCTTCTTATTTTCTCATGCTTTCTTTTTTTTAAGACATGTAAAGGCTCATGCATCCAATTAATGATATAACTATGGATGGAGTCCTACTAAGCATTAGTTAGATAGTCAGTTTGTACATAAGTAGATTTTTTTTATTAGTTTGGAAGCATATGATTGCATAATGATATCTTTTACTCTCAACACAAATTGAGGAGAAGATTTCTTATAAATTTAGGAATGTAATATGTATTCTAGGTCAACATTATTTTGATGCAATAATATATGCTATTGGTGCTCACATTTGGAGTGTAGTAATTCTTGCCTAAATGTGTTATATTTTTTGAATGTATGTTCATGAAGTGTAATTGAGCCAATTGTTTTATTACGTTGTTCTAGTTGTGTGATCTTTTAATTTTGGTATTTTCTACATCTATAAATTATGCTGACGTACATAGTTTGAGAAGAGATCATCATATTATTCCTACATAACTTTTCATCTCGCATGAGCACACTTTTTGTGGCCTTGTAATTTGATTAAAAGTGAAACATCTTATGGTTACCAAATTCCCATCGACGATTGCATTAGTGGAATTAAGATTGCTCCTATTTTCATTTGTTACCCACTGATATTTTTGAAAGATTAACTCACAGACACATTGTTTTTGTAGTTTATGTCCATTAGGATTTTACTTTTCATGTTATTTGCTTAAACTTCTTATTACCCTACCTTTTTTATTTTCTTTACTAACCCCTTGGTTAAAATTAAGAATTCATATAGTTGCATTGTTATATTGCATTCTTCATAAAATAGAAAAATACAAAAAAATTATTTCTTTTTGTGTGTTTTATTCTTTTGAAATAGCAAGTAGATTCAAAGTCTTAGCCAATTTGTTTAACAAACCAGCAAAGGCCTCCTCATGAATGCTCACATTTGTCTTCAACTGAGTAGATTTTAGTAGGTTGCAAGATCGCCCAAAACCTTGGAGTTGATCCTAGATTAGCTTTTCAAGAGAGGATTTTGAAAGGATTCCTATTGTTAAGCATCGTGCAAAATGATTGCTCAACAAGACCCAAAATATGAAGAGAACATGCATTATTATTATAGTTTGGCTGAGAAAAATATGTAGCCACACAAGCCAAAATCATTGAGACCAATGACAGGTGCAGTACCAAAATACACAATGTTATAAATCACATTCTTGTTGGTGTCTTTACATAACCTATGAGCACATATTATATTGAAATAGGACTGCAATTCTATAGGATGGCTACATCAGGGAATCTATAAATTGAAATCTCTCAAGCATGTAGAAGAGAGTTGCAAACACATTGATGGTTCCTATTTTTTATATGTCTACAAAAACACCATAGCATATTGGGGAGGAGGATAGGAACTTGTGCATTGATATCAATTAAGAGGTCATTATCCTAATATACATTGCATAAAGTGTAGAGGTCTCAATTGGTGTGAATATTTCCATTCTCACTAACCTATTGTCAATGCCAAACTAGGAGTTAGGGAACATTAAAAGGAGCATAGACACAGCTTATAGAAATGTAAGAAGAACATTACTTCTTTCAAATTTTGGATAAGAAAATGAAATCAAGGATATCTAGTTAGGAACACATCATATTGGAGACATTGAGAAGAGGAGGACTTATGACTTGCATCATACTTATTGGTACTAAAAAATGAATATTATACCAAAGTGGGTGTTGTCACACAATTGGAAATGAATAGGCTAGAGCTTGAGTTTCTATTTGCATTATGGTTTTGCCTTCATATCACAGTAAGCACTTTTGAGAATTATTGTAGTTTTTGTAATGTGAGATGGTGATTTCTAGTTGTTATTAGATAGAGAAACTAATATTACAATATTGGTGTATTTTGGTGGATAACTTTGTGCAAGATGAGCCTCAAATGCCTTAGAAGCTCTTCATTGGCTTTTGGATTGAGCAACCTTGAGTATATAAAAGTAAGTGAAAAAAAAGTGTGCATGATTTCAATTTATGAATAATGTTGTATAAGCATGGAGAAGCTCCATGTTAAGAAGATTCATCATTTAAAGGAGATTGAAATACTTCCAAGTATCCTTGAGATTGCCTAGGAAGGGATTAACAAGTTTGAGGAGGAGAACTATAATCTACTTATTATAAATATTACTGTATGATACTGTTAGACGTAGTAGATCACCAATATAATTGAGAAGGGGGGTTGAATCAATTATATATCAATCTTAAATAATTCTTAATTAATCAACCAAAGTAAACAACAATCACAAAGAAATGTGCATACACAAATACACCAGATATGTTGACTAGGGAAACCCTTGATTATAGGGAAAACCTCGGTGGGAATGATGCCCACAAAATAATGTATTAATTTAAATATTCCTTGTTAGAGGATGAACCCTATTAGGAGTTTGTTACAATACTTAGTACAAAGAGTCCATGTTAGGAGATTCCAACCCTATTAGGAGTTGTGGAAGGTAGTTGAACCCACTATCCCAAAAACTTTAGGATCGGATCAACGAACCCACTATCGAATTGATCTCAGTACTATTCTTTTCAGAATAATAGATATGTGACAATCTTTCACTTGTTTCTCTATCTAGTATGTCCAACTTCTTCACCTTAAGATCATGAAATTAGATATGGAACTTTGTATCCATCAACAATAACCCTTAAGGTCATTTACACGTATTAGCATATTACTTTGTACCTCTACTTCACAATTTGCAAGTCTTCTCTACTTCTCAATCTCAATCATAGTCTCTAAAACTCAGAAAACATCTTTCCTTTATACCACACTCAATATTAATTCCTTGATTTAGCTCCATACTGTACCATACATTTATTAAATAAAATACATATTTAATTAATGCTTTCGGCTCATAGTTATACCCAAACTTTTACATGTGCAACTTCTGTACCTATGCACTTGCTGACATCATTAGTAGTTAGTGTGCTACCTCCAGTTAACTAAACAACCCTTGATTTCAAATATAATGCTCTATATTGGTCAAACAATAGAAACTATTTTTCCAATGCTCTATTTTCTTGTAGTTCTTTGTAAATCATCAACATCTTTCACACAATGTTGATTCAAGTTTTGTGCTCTTACCCACATGTCAAATACATACTATAGTATATGCTAGTAACTACGCATAAGCAGATGTGCAATGTAATGTCCTTAATACAATGTTTTGATGCTCCCCCATAGCATCAGCATTCATGCTAACAATCTCCCAATTTGGCATTGATGGCAACATAAATGATAAGCATCTAATTCCAAGAATACCAAGCCTTAATTGCAACACTTCTCCCCCATAGTACAAACTTTCTCTAATGTTTTTCATGTCATTCTCTCCCCCATTGACATCAATGTCAAAGAGTGTACATAAAAGGTTTAATTGCTTGAGCATACAATAATCTATTAGCATGACCACAAGCTGGTCTATTACTTTTACAAATTTTGCATATAATTCTATAAACAACACAAGTGTCTAAAGACACTATTGTATACCAATTATTAATCACCAAGAGTCCTTGCTGACTTTGTTTATCACAGATACTCCCCCATTGAGGAAGAATTAGCATTCAATCTAGTCTAATAATGGTTACATGTACCCTAGACTAATGCACTTTGGCATCTTCTACTCTGAGCTAGGTAGGGGCATAACCCCAAGTATACCTCTCAAGTACTCAAAGGTATCCTTTGGTAAGGCCTTTGTGAAAATGTATGCAATCTATTCCTTAGTATTAATGTACTCCAATCTAATTTCTTTCTCTTCAACTTTTTCTTTTAGCACATGATACTTTATTTCCATGTGCTTATTTTTAGAATGTAAAACAGGATTCTTAGACATGTTAATGGTACTTGTGTTATCATAGTAAATGATAATAGGTTTTATGAATGTAATTCCAATATCCTTCATCATCTGCTTCATCCATATGACTTGATTATAATTATTTTCTACTACAACATATTCTTCCTCTATAGTACTTTGTGAGGTACAATCTTGCTTCTTGTTGAGTCAAGAAATTAGTCTTCCTCCAAGCAAAAAGGCTCCTCCACTAGTGCTTTTTCTATCATCCCTATCTCTAGCCCAATTAGCATTTATGTAAGTACAAAGAGTAAAGTCATTTCTTTTGTCATACCAAATACCATAATCTAATGTTTCTTTTAAATATCTAAATATTCTTTTTACTATTGCATAGCAATATTCTTTGGGATTAGCTTGAAATCTTGCCACAATTCCAACTACACTTACTATATCTAGTCTGCTATGAGTCAGATACTACAATCCTCAAATCATAGATCTATACTTCTTTTTTTCAGTAGTAGGCATCTCATCTTTCCATGACAACTTATGACTAGTTACCATAGGAGTTCCAATATGTTTATAGTTTTCTAGACCAAATCTTTTCAGAAAATCTTTCAAATACTTGGTCTAAGTGATGAAAATAACTTCTTTGTTCTAAAAAATCTACAGTCCCAAGAAATTTTTCATTTCTCCTATCATGCTCATCTCAAAATCATTCTTCATGTCTTCTAAGAATTTGTTACTGGCTTCATCATTTCCACCAAAAATGGTGTCATCAACAAATACAATGATTATTAGCAAACCATCTTCTATTTTCTTCAAGTACAAGTTACTATCTATTGTTCCTTCAGAAAATCCAAGCTTTGCCAATTATTTGTCCAACCTTGCATACCAGGTTCTTGGTGCTTGTTTTAATCCATAAAATTCTTTCTTTAGTCTATGAACCATGTCCTTCTCTTCTGTTAAAGGAATACCCTTTAGTTGTTCAATGTAAACTTCTTCTTCAAGCTCTCCATTCAAGAATGTTGACTTAACATCCATTTGATATACTTTAAAATTCTTACTTTTTGCATATGCCAAGAACATTTTGACTACTTCCATTCTTGCTATAGGTGCATATGTCTCTTCATAGTCAATTCCTTCTTGCTGAGAGTAACCTTTGCATACAAGTCTTGCTTTGTTTCTTATTACTTCTCCCTATTTAGTCATTTTATTTTTGAATACCCATTTTGTGCCAATCACATTTTTTCCTTAGGTCTAGGAACTAATTCCCATGTGCCATTTTTAATTATCTACTAGAGTTCTTCCTCCATTGCTCTTATTCAATGAACACCTTTGATTGCTTCATCTATGCTTCTTGGTTCTACTTGAGATATCAGAGATAGTTCTTCATTAATTCTACTCCTTGTCATTACTCCTTTTTATTTACTTCCTATTATTTGATCAACAAGATGATTTCTTATCAAGTTCCTATTTGGGGTAGGAGTTGCTATTTCAACTCTTATTTCTAGCACTACAATTTTTTCTTCAACTTGCACATTATTCTATAGTTATTGTTAGTCTTGAAAAATAACTCATCACTTCTGTTAGTCATTCCAGAGTAATCATCTTCATCAGAGTTATAATCCACTATCTTTTCCAGAATCTAGTTGACACGTTTAGTTTGCCCATCTATTTTTGGGTGATAAGTTGAACTAAAATTTAGCTGAGTACTTAACTCTCACTGTATGGATCTCCAAAGAGATGAAGTAAACACTAGATCCCTATCAAAAATCATCTTTTTAGGAATTTCGTGTAACTTAACTATCTATTCCATATATACTTTGGCAACCGTTGCTGCATTATAGGATGATCTAACTGGAACAAAATGAGCAACCTTCAAAAATCGGTCTACTACAACCATAATAGCATTGTGACTACAAGCTGTAATAGGCAATCCAGTTATAAAATCTATAGAAATGGTGTCCCATTTCCATTCTAGAATACTATGTGGCTGCAATAGTCCCGCAGGGTGCTGATGTTCAGCTTTAACTCGCTGACACTCCAAACATCGAGCCACAAAATTTGCTATGTCTCTTTTCATTCCAGGCCAATAATAATGTTGCTTAAGGTCAACAAGAATTTTCTTGCTTCTCGAATGAGCTGAATAAGGTGCTTTATGAGCCTTCAACATAAAAGGATTTCTCAAATCTCCTAACTCAGGAATGTACACACTCCCTCTATACAGCAACAAATCTTTAGAATTCACTAAATACCCTTCAAAATGCCCTTCTAAGATGTTGTCGCTGTCAAAAATAGCCTTAACATCTTGAAACCAATTACCTACAAAAATATTTTGAAGAATCTTATCCCTAAGATCCACTGTTAAGATCAAAGAAGATAATTGATGTCGCCTTCTGCTAAGTGCATCAGCAACCATGTTCTCCTTCCCTTGCACATACTTAATCTCAAAGTCATATTCACATAGGAACTCCATCCATCTTCATTTCCTAGCGTTGAGGTCTAGTTGTGTGAAAAGATACTAAAGGCTTCGATGGTCAGAATGTAACTCAAAATGTTGACCTAGAAGAAAATATTGTCACTTAGTCAAAGCATGCATAATCGTAGCAAGTTCAAGATCATGATTAGGGTAATTCACCTCATGACTCTTTAGTTTTTTGGATTCATAGGCAATAACACATCCATCCTACAACAACACTGCCCCTATGCCATCCAAAGATGCATCAGTGCAAACCATAAACTCCTTAGTAGAATCTAGAACTGCCAGGACTAGTGCACTGGTCAAACATTCCTTAAGTTTTTGAAATGCTACCTCGCACTCCTCTGTCCACACAAATTTCTTCCCTTTTCTCTAAAGGGATGTCATAGGATGTGCTATTTTGGAGAAGTTTGACACAAATATATGATAATAGCTTGCTAAACCCATGAAACTTTGAACCTCAGACACATTCATAGGTGTTGGCCAATAAACAATAGCCCAAATCTTGGATGGATCTACAAAAATTCCATCACTTGAAATAATATTTCCTAAGTAGAAAATCTCCGATCTAAAGAATTCACACTTCTTAGGATTGGCATATAGTCTATTCCTACGAAGACATTCCAAAACTTTCCCTAAATGCCGCTCATGCTCCTCAACAGAGTTAGAATACACCAAAATGTCATCCAGAAATACCACTACGAACTTGTCAAGGTAAGTTCTAAACACACCATTCATTAGGCTCATGAAGACAAAAGGTGCATTTGTCAACCCAAAAGGTACTACTGTGCATTCATAGTGTCCATACTTGGTGCAAAAAGTTGTCTTATGAATATCAACTTCTAGGATTCTAAGTTGATGATACCTGGATTTCAGATCAATCTTCGAAAAGACTCGAGCACTGTTGACCTGGCCAAACAAGTCATCAATTCTAGGGAAAGGATACCTATTCTTAATAGTGACCTTGTTCAACTATCTATAGTCTATACAAAGTCTTAAAGAACTGTCTTTCTTCTTGACAAAAATTACGGGAGCACCCCAAGGTGATACACTAGGATGAATCAAACCTTTCTCCAAAAGCTCCTCCAACTGAAATTTAAGTTCAACCAGCTCTTGAGCTATCATTCTGTAAGGAGTCTTGGAAATTGGTTCTGTTTCGGGCACTAAATCAATCCAAAAATCAATTTCTCTTCTCATAGGTATGCCCAAAATCTCTTCAACAAATACATCCAAAAAACTCTACAAGACTAGATGATCATGAGAAGAACCCCTATTCATGGAATCATTTAAGTCATTTACCATTATGGCAAACAAATTGTAGCCTTTTCGAGCACACTTTGACAGTTTCTTGGCAGAAATTGTCTGCAAAGAGATGGGTCTCTTGATTCCCACAATAACTCTAGCTAATCCAAGATCATCAACACAACTGATTGACTTATCCTTCCAATCCAAAATAGCTTGATGTTGTTTTAACCAATCCATACCCAAAACTATGTCATACGATCCTAAAGGTATAACCCCAAGGTTTGCTAAAGTAGTGAAAGTTTTCATATGAATTTTACAGTTAGGAGCAACAATATCAACATTCACCTTGGATCCTGACGCTAACTCCAAATACCATATGTCCCTTTCCCTAACCACAAGAATACCACTATTTGCAACTAAAGCAGAAGAAATAAATGAGTCTGTAGCTCCAAAGTCAAATAAAATAGATACTTTCATACCTTGAGTATTGCCCTGAGCTTCAATAACCATGTTCTGGTGTTTGGCCTGCTTCTGATCCAAGGTTGCAAAGATACGGTGGTTCCTGGCAGAATCATCGACTATCGCTTCGGACCTAGCTGGCTTAGGTCCTACCTTCGGCTTGTCCCAATTAGGGCATTGAGACTAGTAATGACCCAACTATCCACAATGAAAACACTCAACAGATTTCTTGAATCCCATGTTCTGACTAGAAGGATTAGGAAATGGCTTATTACTCTACACACTCTAAGGTGGTTGAGATGGTTTAGGCTATTCTGAACCCTTGGAATTCTTACTGAACTTTCTCTTCTTGAATTTCCCACCTGTAAATCTTGATTTCGAACTACCTTGTGGAGGCTTTTGATTCCTACTGACATCCAGAGTAGGTGGATTCATGCTGGTTTTGTATGAAGCCCCATGATATCCAGACTTCATCTCAATTAGCTTTTCTCATTCTAAAGCTTCCTGCATAGTCCAAGGTCAAAAAGTTTTCACTTCCTCCCCAATCTTGGGCAAAAGTCCTCTAATGAAGTGTTGTATCATGGCCTTATCATTTTTAGCCCACCCCAAAAACTTCTTAAGCTCGTAGAAGCTACGTTCATAAGCTTCCACTGTAGAGCCAGACTGCACAATCTGAAAGAACTCCTTTGCAGGGGCTTGACACCAATATTCAGACATAAACCTCTCCTTGAATTTCTCTACAAAGAGCTCCCAAGTAACTAGAGAGATATCAATGCCTAGCTTTTCCAACTCCTACTCCCACCACAAGGAACCAAATCCTCTCAAATGCATAACTGTCCATCTTATCTTCACATTACTCAAGTAATGATGTAAGACAAAGCATTGCTCAATGTTCAATAGCCAAGCTTCTACCGTTGTACCCTATTTTGTATCGTAGAATAATGATCCTTTCATCTTGGAAAGATCCTTGAGCTCAGCTCTTGCCACTAGATCTTCCTCGACAGGAAGGTTAATACCTTGCACAAGAGGTCTCCTATCATTCACTTCCCCACCAGGAATCTGATTATTAGCGTCAATATTATTGAGATGTTCTAGCATCCTCTGAAGTACCATAGCTTGATCTGCCTGATTATTTTGGTTGTTTCCAACCCCAACATTCTAATCAAATTGATCATTCCCAGCAAAATTTTGGTGCCTAGGACCTCTACCATGGCCCTTGCCCCTGCCTCGGCCTCTGCTAGCAAGGTTATCCTTAGGAATACCGCATCCTCGAGTTCCTCTAGTGATGAGAGGCATGATAGCAACCTACAAACAAAAATTATTAATACGTAGCAATGACAGGTTGAACCCTAAAACCCAAGAGTCCTGGTTATTCTAACTAGGCTCTAATACCAAATGTAACAGTACTACTACTCACAATACCAAAAAATAAGAATCCAATAACAAGTACAAGGTATGCAATATATTTTTTAATTTAACTCCCCTTAATACAAGTACAAGTACACAGATTGAACCATTCTCAATCTGAAAAACTCAAAAAACAAGTAAACATCATCCAAATATGATTCCATAAAGATTCTAAAACATATTGAGTTTAGTACAATAATGAAGTACAATCTCATCCTTAAATGCCTATGTCCCAAAATATGGACCCTACAAGAAAATGAATAATGATTCAGGAAGAACTTCAATAAGCATCTTTAGCTACTTGTAAACTCGAAGCACCTAGAAACACACAAGATGCAACACAAAACAAAAGAGGGCTCAGTACACACTGAATTGAAAAGTGTAATCCACCTGCATGCATGTTAGACCAAACATATACATAACCATAATGCAAATATCTGTTTCACTACAACATAGTGCAGTTCCAAAATTAATATGCAAGAAGTAAACCTTTACTCATTATTGCAAAATTAAACTCACACTAAGAATAACACGTAAATGAAACATATATATACTGACGTGTCATCGTTATGGCACTAAGATATTGCATCCCTATATGGTATGCTCATAATCAACACATAACGAGTTTCTCTATTATACTTATCAATGACAGAATAGAGATATGCTTTGTTCTCCGTACTTAACCATATAGGTCTAAGTCATAGGTAAGGCCAACTATCTTTTATATATGTAATTAACCCACCCAATTCATTTTATAGTTATCACTGAATTAATTAACTAAATAAGATAAACCAAATTCAGCCACCCCGATATACGTTCATCACAACTATTCTTAAAATACACATCAAATAGATTTTATAAGAATGTTCATGCTACAAATATAATTCAGTATTCAACATGATACTACATCCTTTGATCTATTCGAACATATCTTAACATTGCCTATTTCCAAGGTAAATTTAGACTACTACAACAATATAAACAAATATTATAATAATAGAACTCGTAAATACAATTAAATTAACATCTTAACTTAATGATATTTTCTGATCTTAGTACTATACTATTCATCCCTACTGTCATAACAATCTTTACTTATCCTTTGAAATAGCTAAATAGTCAGATCAAGTACAAAAGATACCTTTGTTTTGAAAATGAATTCCATCAACATATTTCATAATTGAAACTTAAAATGAAATCAACTTTCCATTTCAATAAAATCCGAAAAATAGCTCTAACTCTCATTAAAATAGACTATAACCTTTAATATAATTAAATTCCTTTTTGTTTCAACATTATGATTGAATTCTAATACAACATTCTAATACCATTGATAGTTTTCTTACAAGTTCAGATCCCATCATTGTTTGAACAGATGACCAATAACAACGTTGTCATTACGTTTTTGGCTATACAATCAAAACAATATGACTTCTTTTCTAATCATAGTCAAATTTCTAAGTTTATAAAAATTGTTATTGCAGTATTCTATGCAACTGTTTAACAATATGTCATTACTCTGTTCTAACTGCACTAAGCTTTTGAAGATACAATTTGAAACCATATCATAATCGTTCTCTGATAGTAATCGAACATAATCAAAACACAAAATCCTTTGAAAATGTATATCAAAAATCGGCTAATACTATTGACTAATTTTCCACTGTCTTTTCTCACTAATCAAAATACAACCTAAAGTTCTATATCGATATTATAACCAACTATTTACAAAATGCGTCGAGCATCTTTTACAGAATTCCAAATTCACAAAAAAAACCTTTCTTCTTAAGAATTTTTGACTATTCAATTTAAACCTCACAAATAAGATCATTAACATAACTATAGTTATGCTATTACAACGCAAATCAAATTTCATTTATAATACAAGACAATTGCTTGACAAAATGTTGATGCCCTCAATACTTTCTAACTAACACTACAGAGACAAAATTCTCACATTTTATCGATGGAAACATAATTACTGTGTACTAAAATTGCAACATCCAAAATACATACTACGAACAACATAATTGTTCGTGCACAAAATAAAACCCTAAACTCTGCTAAACACATCACAAAACTATTACGCTTGTTTAAAGCTGATCTGTATGACAACAGGCCGATGACACTAATTGCATAATAAATTTAAGTTAACTGTGTTTTTTTTAAACACTTAACAATCTGTCTAATATCATGACCAGCCTAAGTTTAAAACCATTGTTTACTAATAGGCTATACTCTAGTTTGAACACGTTATTAGGATAAACAACTATGCCCGAATTCAAATGTGAATCGATGACTATAAAAGCAAACCCGATTCCATTGATCGAAATATTTAACCCTAGTCATATAACATCATACACAGTGGTCTCCACATTTAATTCAATATAATAAAAACCCAAAAGAAAATGACATAAACAAAAGATAATCACATTCAAACTCTAATTAATTTCGATGATAAGTTAAAAACACAGAGTTTAGCTATATAAAATCGACAACTATGAGCTAAATGATAACAAACAACAAAGCTCAAGCATATCCATGTTTCCCAAGCACACTTTCATAACCTCCCTCGAGTATGGGAACAAAAATTGCCCAGAAAACATCTCTAAACCTTGCCTACTTCCAGGCTCGAGAGTGGATTATGCAAATATCCTTCAGAATTTTATAAAATCATACTCCTAACATTCCTGTTTTAAAATTAAATATAGTAATATGAGAGAAAGAAGGGATAGAGAATGCCCCTACTTGAGAGATATTAGAGGGTAATTTCTCAGCTCCAAGAACCTCAGCAACTTGCCGAGAAAGCCAAAGCCCAAAATAAATACCACACTTCCAAAATGCAGAGACCCAAATACTGGCTTGCAACGGTGGATACGATGATCAACAACATAAACCAAGAGAAGTTTATCAAAATAACTGGCTAAGAGCAACACCACAATGCTTGGCCTTAAAAACTCGAGATCTTTTTTAACAAATTCTTCCATGAACCCGATTCCACAGCAATAGGGGTTACAAATGTTCTTCAATCAGAGCAGTGCATCCAAATTTCCAACCCTTTCTCCACAGATAACCAAACTATCAACATGAAATGGCTGACTATACTAACAATGCCATAAAACCCCATTACTCTAAATTCAATGATCTTTCCCTTAAAACAGAGCCATGCATATGGTAGTTCCAATACCTCAGCCACATTTTTGTCATGTTTGAAAACAATGCAAAATTCTTTAATTCTTGAGCATGTGAAACCATTAGGTTTTAGGAATACAAATCCTTAATACGACTACCAAAGCTTTTGCATATAAAATAACAACATGAAAGTGTTATAAAAGCCATGGGTATCATACTCATTCTTAATACACATTAGTGTATATTAATATCGTCAGGGTGTCCAATTCTCGAATATGATAGAAACAACTTAAGCAAATATACTTAAGGTAAATAAACTTTTTAAAAAAAAAATTAAAGTAAATAAACTTCTTTGTTTCAAAGATATGCAAATGCGAATTTAAAATAACAAATGAATATGTTAACTTCAACTATATATATATATATATATATATATATATATATATATATATATATATATATATATATATATATATATATATATATATATATATATATATATATATATATATATATATATATATATATATATATATATGATCAATCCTTTCTAATCGTTCATCTCTCAAATATAACTAAAATCCAAAAGCACACAACATGTTTTTATTCAAACGTATTTGTATTGTCTTGTTAAACATTCATCATGCTAACTTTTATCCAATTTATGTATAGTCACATGATGCAACATACTTTGAAATTAAAACATAGTAAATCATATTGATTTTTTTTTTTAAATCTGTAGTTAGCAACATGTCAGTATTTACCTTAAACATCAGAATCTTATTTAAAGCACATCAATAATATTATTGATAGAATTGTTTTGAAAAGCATACTTAGTAACAACGTAAAAATCAAAGAAATTAAACATAGTAGTTCTAACTCCTATAATAAGTTCAACCACAAATACATGTCACTCAGACATTACAAACCAAGTTCAACAGATAACAGAATGTAACATAAAAAAAAATACTTATAATAATAAAGTCTTAATATGAAATTAATCGAAGTAGTGGTCAGGCATGACAGGTTATGTTTTATTCCGTCAACAAAGTAAACAAGACCAGTGTATGTTTTACCATCAAGTGTGATAGATCCAATTCCCATAATGTGACAAGCTACATTGTTCCCTACTTTGACAATTCTTCCTTCATGGCTTTTGAATTTGACAATTTTCCTCATATCACTAGTCATGTGATGTGAACAACCACTATCAACAACCAATATCAATGATCTAATCTTTCTTTTCAACTTGTGAGATCAGTGAACTTTCTTCTCTGATTTCTCTGTCAAGATCATCCTCCTTTATAACCATGAATCCTAATTCATCTTCATTCATGTTTTGATCAAAATCTTCCTCTTCTTCTTCATTAGCATATAAACAATTTCTAGGTCTTCTAGACTTGAATCTTCCTTTATACTTTCTTTATCTTTTAGGACACTTAGATGTATAATGACCATATTCATTACATGTCCAAAATTTAAAGATATTCTTACCATCTTTTTCTCTTTCTACAAGAAGAACCACTCCCTCTTGGATCTTTTCCTCAATAGACTTCCTGCTGCTAGAAATGTCTCCCTGCACTTTTGTGTTCTTTGCTAAACCAGGTTTGATATTCAGTGCACTAAATGTTGTCTAAACCTTTGTTGATTGTTTAGATTGTTTCAGATCAAATTCTTTAGCTTCCAATCTCTCAAGCAATGTTTCTTTGGTGAAGTTAGTGGTGCAAGGTAACATTGCTTGAATCATCTCTATTATTGTCTTGAAGGGTGGTGTTAGATTTTTTAAGGTCTTCCATATTACTTCATCATAAAATTTCTTTCCATTAAGAGATGTGATTCCTATAACAATCTTAGATATTCTACCAACATAACTTCTTAAAAATTTATCTTCCATCATTTTAGCATCTTGGAATGCACAATACAAATTTTGCAATCTAACCCTCTTTGCATGTGTATCACCTTCATAATTAGCCTCTAGAAAGTTTTTCAAATTTCATGAGATGTTTTAAGTTGTTTTACCTAACTATACTCACTTTTAGGTAACATTGACAATATTGCTTCTCTTGCCCTTATTTTGCACATAAACACTTCTCTCTGTTCCTCGGTGCAGGTTTCAAAATTGTCTTCCTCTACAATGTTCTTAGATGTCTTGGTTACAAGCCAATATCTTGCACCCATGCATAAGAGATGAGTCTTCATTTTATCCTTCTAGTTGTTGTAGTTTGTGCCATCAAATCTAGGACTTTCCTTCCTAAACAGATTTTCCATGGATCTCCCAAAGTTGTTAAACTTCCCTTCAAGGACTTGATGCTCTGATACCAATTTTTAGAAGTATTAGATCACCAATATAATTGAGAGGTGGGGGTGAATCATTTATATATCAATGTTAAACAATTCTTAATTAATCAACCAAAGTAAACAACAATCACAAAGAAATGTGGGGTAACTGCAAGAAATTGGGTCTCACTTTTGGGCAAATAGTGGAAGTGTTTTTCCTATTTTTGAAATTTTTTGTCAATTGATTTCAAAATTTGAAGCATTTATAGATTGAATATTAAAAAAATTCAGAAAAGGAATTTTTTTTGTTCAAAATCTAGTTTTTGAATATGTAATTTATTTGTATACCCATATGATAGATTTTGTTTTTGGTATGGATCTTTAAAAACCACTTTTTCAAAATGTTTGTTTTAGGACAATACCACACTTGTGTATGGACACCATAATTTGACACAAATAAATGAATTTTCATAAATCTTTTTAAAGGGAGTTACCTAATACACCTAGGATTGATGACAATATTTTTCCTTAATTTTTTATTGAATAATTTTATTATTATTTATTATTAATTGGCTATAAAGGTAAATTTTAAAACCTCTTGTGCACGAACACCATAATTTGATCAAATTATTTCTTTAAAAAAAAAAAAAATTTAACATCAAAATAATTATATTTAGATTAATGACCCATAAATTAATTTAAGAAAAATTATAAAATAAAAAAGTTATTAAAGTTTTAGTGAACTTCACTATTTTACATTTAGATACCACCTTTCATTAAAAAATAATGCAAAAATAGTAAATAAAATCATAGCACTATAAAATTTATATTTTTAAAATCGGGACAGTGAGAGCTCTAATGGATTTTTATTTCATAACAAAGTTTAATTAGGAAGACCTTCTAAAAATTATGGCAAGGCGTGAATTTGTTAGTTCCATGCCTTAGCCAAATCTTGAGAGGTCAAGGCATAGGCTTGGTCTCACAAAGCCTATCCTAAACCAAAATTCGAGGTAGGATAAAAAAAATGTTGTCCAATGTTGCAAAAAATAGGTACCCATTATTTAAATTCAAAAAATGGGTACCCATTTTGAAAAGTCAAATCAACATATAAAATCCCACCCAAAACAAAAAAAATTGTATTTTTTAGAAATGGGTACCTTTTTAAATTTTTTTTTAAAAGTACCCATTTTTTACTTCTCAAAAATAGGTACCCATTTCTTAAAAAAAAATATTTTTTTTATGTTTTCAAAAACTGGTACCCATTTTTTGAAAATAAAAACTGGGCACCCAGTTTTTTTTAAAACAGGTGCCCATTTTTTAAATTTCAGATCGGGTGCCCAAGCCTAAAATGGGTACCTATTTTTTTAAAATGGGTACCCATTTCTAAAAGAGCAGGATCTCAATCCATGAAATTCCATGGAATTCAGACCCAACTCCTTGCTTCTACCCTGTGTAGACACAAATACACCAGATATGTTGACTAGGGAAATCCTTGATCAATGGGAAAACATCAATGGGAATGATACC
The DNA here is from genome assembly GCA_028749045.1 of Cupressus sempervirens. Classification (NCBI taxonomy): domain Eukaryota; kingdom Viridiplantae; phylum Streptophyta; class Pinopsida; order Cupressales; family Cupressaceae; genus Cupressus; species Cupressus sempervirens. The sequence continues at coordinate 735,691,201 of CM053786.1, forward strand.
CACAAAATAATATACTAATCTAAATATTCCTTGTTAGAGAATGGACCCTATTAGGAGTTTTTTATAATACTTAGTACAAAGAATCCTTATTAGGAGACTCTGAATCTCTATTAGGAGATTCCAACCCTATTAGGAGTTGTGGAAGGTAGCTAAACCCATTTTCCAAATAGCTTTAGGATCAGATCAATGAACCCATATCCAGTTGATCTTGGTACTATTCTTTTTAGAATAATAGATATGTTACAATCTTTCACTTCTTTCTTTGTCTACTATGTCGAACTTCTTCACCTTTAGATCATGCAATTAGATCTGGAACTCTGTATCCATCAATAGTAACCCTTAGGGTAACTTACACGCATTAGTGGATTACTCTACTCCTCTACTTCACAATTCGCAAGTCTTCTTTGCTTCTCAATCTGAATGATAGTCGGGTATGTGTAGGATCATGGTGTACCAAACTATGGCCTTAAGTGGCAATGAAAAATCAACAAATCAGGGTTATGTCAACTTGACACATAATTTTGAAGTGGTTATGGACTTTATATCAAAAATTTGTAAGAAAATAATCTGTAGGAAATTGAATGTAGTTTCTAAACTACTAGGCCTTATCAGGTGAAAAAATTAATTGATTGGTCAAAAGTTTGAATTTTAATGTAGTACTACAAAAATTTTAAGGCAAACATAAAAAGTAGGTCTATGTCTGACCACCTTAATCAAAAACATATGATAATATTTTTTTAATATAATTATAGATATGAAAAGTAGACTCATGCCTGGATGTGACACATATTTTTTGGTATTTTTATTCTAAATAAATAATTAAATATGAATTTTTTACCAAAACCTTTTCGAAAAAAAAAAAAAAAGTCTTCTGTCTGACTACCTTAACTAATAAAATTTTTTACCAAATTAATTTATTTTTTCTTATACTAGGCAAAGCATAGAATGTGATGCAACTTTTAGATTTAAAAAATGTTATACCGTTTGAAAGTTATAGCTATTTTTCAATCAGTATGTCAATCAACACTTTACAATAATCTTCATTGATAATTAACTAATAAATACTTATTGAGCTTAGAATTTGACAGAAATTATATTGATGGAATCTTGAGAGCGATATTAAAAAAAAAAAATTTGTTTCATTCAATTTTGATCAAAATAACATTGTCAGATGGCTACCCGAAGTCTGAGTATCACTAAAACCCTCTTCAAACACATATTTTGGGTTGATCAGGTAAGCTTGGTAAATACCAAGCCTAATCAGATATTTGATTTGGAATCGAATATCTGATTTGGAATTGGATATCCGATATGGCTCGGTGAATTTTGCTGGAAAATTTGAAATCCCAACCCATTTTGGAAAGAAAACTGGGTTTAAGAGTTATAGCTTATGATTTATAAATTATTTCAGTTATATTACTATTTAAAGATGTATATATATATATATATATATATAATAATGTAATGTAAAAATATAAGATATAATCTATTAATATATAATAATATATTATGTTATTCTTATTATAATCTATAAATATAATTTATATTATTATTATATTTACTAAATATAATAACGTAATATTTTCATTAAATATAATATGTATTATATATTATTATATTAATATGTATGTTATTAATATATATGTATATTATTAATATATAAGAGTCAAAGGGACTCATAGGTTGACCTATGACCCCCTTTGACCCATTAAATGATAAAATATGTCCCTAGGGGTCCTAGGAACCCTAGAGACATCTTAGAATTGTTCTTGTGGGTTGAAGGGGATTATAGGTTGACCAATGACCCCCTTTGACCTATTATATGACCACATATGTCCCTAGGGGTCCTAGGACACCTATGGACATATTAGAATCGTTCATATGAGAAAAAGGGGGTTATAGGTTGACCTTTGAACCCCTTTGACCCATTATATGACGACATATGTTGCTAGGACCCCTAAGCACATATTAGAATCGTTCATATGGGTCAAAGGGGATCATAGGTCCATTACATGATGACATATGTCACTAGGAGTCCTAGGACCCCTAGGGACATATGTCATCATTTAATGGGTCGAAGGAGGTCATAGGTCACCCTATGACCCCCTTTGATCCATATGAATGATTCTGATATGTGCTTAGGGGTCCTAGGACCCCTAGGGACATATGTCATCATGTAATGGGTCAAAGAGGTTCATAGGTCAACCTATGACCCCCTTTCACCCGTATGAACGATTCTAATATGTCCCTAAGGGTCCTAGGACCCTTAGGGACATATTAAAATCGTTCATACGGGTCAAAGGTCAACCTATGACCCCCTTTGACCCGTATGAATGATTCTAATATGTCCCTAAGGGTCCTAGGACCCTTAGGGACATATGGGGTCATTTAATGGGTTGTGGAGGGTCATAGGTCACCCTATGACCCCCTTTGACCCATATGAACAATTCTAATATGTCCCTAGGGGTCCTAGGACCCCTAGGGACATATGTTTCCATTTAATGGGTCAAAGATCGATGACCCTCTTTGACCCATATGAACAATTCTAATACGTCCCTAGCAGTCCTAGGACCCCTAAGGATATATGTCATCATTTAATGGGTCAAAAGGGGTCATATGTCACCCTATGACCTCCTTTGACTCATATGAACAATTCTAATATGTCCCTAGGGGTTCTAGGACCCCTAGGGACATATGTCATGATTTAATGGGTCAAAGGGGGTCATAGGGTGAACCGATGACCCCCTTTGACTAATATGAACAATTTGAATATGTTCCTAGGGGTCTTAGGACCCCTAGGGACATATGTTATCATTTAATGGGTCAAAGAGAGTCATAAGTCACCCTATGACCCCCTTTGACCCATATGAACAATTTTAATATGTCCCTAGGGACATATGTCATCATTTTACGAGTCAAAGGGGGTTATAGGTCACCTTATGACCCCTTTTGACCCATAAGAGCGATTCTAATATGTCTCTAAGGGTCCTAGAACCCCTAGGGACATATGTCATCATTTAATGAGTCAAAGGGGGTCATAGGTCAACCTACGACCCCCCTTGACTCATATATATTAATAATATACATATATCTTAATAACATACATATTAATATAATAATATATATATTACATTATTAAATTTAATAAAAATATTACATAATTATATATATTAATAACATACATATTAATATGTATAATAAGAGTGATTCTCATATGTCCTTAGGGGTCTTAGAGACATATGTCATCATGTAATGGGTCAAAGGGGGTGATAGGTCAACCTATGACCCTCTTTGACCCATATGAACAATTCTAATATGTCCCTAGGGGTCCTAGGACCCCTAGGGACATATGTTGTCATTTAATGGGTCGTGGGGGGCCATAGGTCACCCTACGACCCCCTTTGACCCATATTAACAATTCTAATATGTCCCTATGGGTCCTAAGACCCCTAGGCACATATGTCATCATTTAATGGGTCGAATCCCTTTGACCCATAAGAACGAAATATGTCCCTAGGGACATATGTCATCATGCAATGTGTCAAAGGGGGTCATAGGTCAACCTATGACCCCCTATGACCCATAAGAGCAATCCTCATATGTTGCTAGGGGTCTTACGAACATATGTCATTGTGTAATGGGTCAAAGGGGGTGATAGGTCAAACAATTACCCCCTTTCACTCATATGAACAATTCTAATATGTCCCTAGGGGTCCTAGGGATATATTAGAATTGTTTATATGAGTCAAAGGGGGTCATAGGGTGATCTATGACCTCCTTTGACTCATTAAATAATGTCATATGTCCCTAGGGGTCCTAGGACCCCTAAGGACATATTAGAATGGTTAATATGGGTTAAAGGGGGTCATAAGGTGACCTATAACCCCCTTTGACTCATAAAATGATGACATATGTCCCTAGGGACATATTAAAATTGTTCATATGGGCCAAAGGGGGTTATAGGGTGACTTATGACCCTCTTTGACCCATTAAATGATAACATATGTCCCTAGGGGTCCTAAGACCCCTGGGAACATATTCGAATTGTTCATATTAGTCAAAGGGGGTCATCAGTTCACCCTATGACCCCCTTTGACCCATTAAATCATGACATATGTCCCTAGGGGTCCTAGAACCCCTAGGGACATATTAGAATTGTTCATATGAGTCAAATGAGGTTATAGGGTGACATATGACCCCTTTTGACCCATTAAATGATGACATATGTCCTTAGGGGTCCTAGGACTGCTAGGGACGTATTAGAATTGTTCATATGGGTCAAAGAGGGTCATCAGTCTTTGACCCATTAAATGAAAACATATGTCCCTAGGGGTCCTAGGACCCCTAGGGACATATTAGAATTGTTCATATGGGTCAAAGGGGGTCATAGGTCATAGGGTGACCTATGACCCTCCACAACCCATTAAATGATGACATTTGTCCCTAAAGGTCCCAGGACCCCTACAAACATATTATAATGGTTAATATGGGTCAAAGAGGGTCATAGATCCCTTTGACTCATTAAATGATGACATATCTCTCTAGGGGTCCTAGAATTGTTCTTATGGGTCAAAGGGGGTCATAGGGTGGCCTATGACCTCCTTTGACCCATTAAATGATGACATATGTCCCTAGGAGTCCTAGGACCTGTAGGGACATATTAGAATGGTTAATATGGGTCAAAGGTAGTCATAGGGTGACCTATGACCTCTTTTGACCCATTAAATAATGACATATGTCCCTAGGGGTCCTAGGACTCCTAGGGACATATTAAAATTTTTCATATGGGTCAAAGGGGGTCATAGGGTGACCTATGACCCTTTTTGACTCATTAAATGATGACATATGGGACCCCTAGGGACATATTAGAATTGTTCATATGGGTCAAAGGGGGTCATAGGTTGACCTATGACCCCCTTAGACCCATTAAATGACAATATCTGTCCTTAGGAGTCCTAGGACCCCTAGGGACATATTAGAAAAAAAATATTGGTGAAAGGGGGTCATAGGTTGACCTATGACCCCCTTTGACCCATTAAATGATGAGATATGTCCTTAGGGGTCCTAGGACCCCTAGGGACATATTAGAATTATTCATATTTGTCAAAGGGAGTCATAAGGTGATGTATGACCCCCTTTGACCCATTAATTGATGACCTATGTAGCATACTATATATATATACTATTAATACAATATTTATATACTATTAATACTATTGCAGAATAATAATAATAATATAAATAAATACTAAATATTAATACTATTATATCTATAGTAATAATAATAATACTATTATAGCTATAATAATAATATATATATATTAATACTATTGTAGCATAATAATAATATAAATAAACACTAAATATTAATACTATTATATCTATAGTAATAATAATAATACTATTATAGGTATAATAATAATATTGATACTATATATTAATACTATAGCTATAATAATAATATATATTAATACTCTTATAGCTCTAATACTATATATTACTAATAAACCAAAGTCAGTTTTCCTCCAATAATTATTATAATATTAATACTATTATAGCAAAGGTTGTTTTCCCTCCAAATGTCATTGGAGAAAATCAGATATCCGATTTGAAATTGGATATCCAATTTTTTCTAGCACCAATTTCCAACATATCCCTGTCCCTACAGACTCGACAACATCACTTTTTCAGTTCTTTTTTCACGGGTTTTGCAAAAAAGTGCATTTTGGGGCTCAATCAATCGAAAAAAATTTGAAATATAACCTTAGGTGTTCAAATTTGTCATCTAAATGGGGAGCATCAATCGTCAAAAGGATAAATGCAAAAAGAAGATATCCAATGAAGACATTTCAGCATACAGGGAAAGAGACAAAATGGAACACTAAAGAAAAAGATAAGGTATGTTAAATATCAGTGAAGTTGACGATGAATTAGTTGAAGGTGAAATCATAGAGTTAGATAATGAATATGTACAGTTGGGGAATGAAAATGTACCTATTGAAAATGATAATGCCGAAATTGAAAATTTAGAGAATGAAAATTTTGACGATGAAATGCTACCAAGTCATAATCTAAATTGCATAATTAACCATGTCGAACATGACAATGCACAGGAACCTAATGCACAAAAATATTACATATCTCCTAATTATAATCAACATGAAGGTTCTAAAACACCAAAATGGATAATTGAAATTGATGAAATGATTATTACTAGTTTGGAAGTGTAAGAATTTGCCTAAGGGAAAAATTCACCCAGGAACTAAGAACTCAAACACAAGCACACAGTAGACCAAAAATGGATATGATCAATTAATTAGAGTATGTCTGAATACATTTCTCTATTCAGAATGTGATGTTCAACACAGTAGGAGTGCCTGTATATAAAGGCTTCTTAGGAAGCACCTAGAATGTCTGTAGAAACAACCAGAAGATAAGACAACTAAGCATCTTATCCAACATTCTAGATAAATGGATAAGAATGACTAAGTGTCATATGTGTGTAGAATATTCATGTGTTGTAGACAACATGTTCTTAAAAGAGGTGCGGCCCCTATGATGTCATCATAAAAACTCACGAGAGTGCACATACTCCTGGGTGATTAATAAATAAAATAATGCAAAATAATTAAATAATGCATTAACCTAAGTAAACTTAAGTAAGTGTAATAAGTAAATACTTATTTACACCAACACCCCCCCTTAAGTGCAACTTGGGAGAATGTCCTTAAGCTTACAAACTAGGATGAAGATGCATAATGGGTCCCGGCTACGAGGCCATGTTAGGTACCCATGTACATAATGAAGATGCAACTCTCCCATAAAGCGGGGAAAGAGGGAAAACCTCATGGGAAAAACCCTCCCCCAAAAAGAGAGATGAATAAGGATGCATCGATGGATGGAGTAATCAAGACCCCCCCATTACAACATACATCCATGTATATACAAGAAAGAATGGAGAAGGACAAAACCTCTTAAGAGGAAAATGTCCCCCCGAAAAAGAAGAAGGAGGAGACAAGGTAGTCCCCCCCCCTCTTAAAAGTAGTGTGCTGATTAGTGAAGAATGCTCCTATGTAGAAGCTAATCCATGACCTCTGTATGATGTTCCTCCCCTTTGGAAGAAACAAGAGCAAGGGTACCTATGAGATATGTCCCCTATATGGAGAACGAATCTCTATGATGATTGGTGTCTCTAAAGCTTGTCCAAAAGTTCCTATGTCGATATTGATGATGGCTTCCTCCAAAACTACTGAAGAGAAGTGCAGATCGAACAAGGAGTGTGGTAGAACCTGTCTCAGGAAACCAACAGTCTTCTCAACTGATGAAGAGACCTCTTGCATATGCTGCAAAGAAGAATCCACAATCATGCCAATCTGGAAGGATTGATCATGTAGAGCATGGAGTTGAGGGTTAGAGTGGGCCCTCGCAACAACTGTAGAAAACTCCTCAGCAAAGAGAAGCGAGAAATCATCATAAAAGTCTCCCATATCTACTGTGTGTGACTCCAAGAATTGAACTGAAATGTCTGGGAAGAAATCATCACTTGGAAGACCATGAGTACCCTGCAGTGTTGAAGTGCATGAATCTGTCACTGTGGCAAAGGATGGAATATTCGCCTCAAAAAGAAGATGAATGTCATCAAGAATATCTCCCACATCTTCAATGTGAGACTCCACAAACAACTGTGCAATGTCTGAAAGGAAGTCTTCACATGAAGGTAGAGTAGGAAGACATAAAATATCATGTTGTACTGATTTGGAAGCATCTATGGCTGAAATAGGATCAGTAGGAGCAACAAGAACTAGAGGTGTGATCTCATCTGAAGAGGAGTTAGCTACAACTAGAGGAAAAAGATCTTCTGAAAATGGAGGAATAGTTGGATCTCCATAATGCTCCCAAAGATACATCCAAAAAACATATGGATCAGATGACTTAATTTTGATTAGCCTTTTCAGAACTTTATATTCCATATGTAAATAGAGAGTACGCCAAATGATGTCATGCTGATCAAAAGTAAACTCAAGATCTGGTGCATAGGGTAGTACATTATGTTGATGAAGATATCTGATAGCAAGTTGAATCCATTCATGATAGTTGTGTGGGGTCAATTCAATCAAATCTTCCTCTTCCATGATGGACCAATCAAAGAAACCTTCAAAACAAAGAACCCCCTCGAAAAAGATGTTGGCACTTAAAAGCCACTTCCCAATTTAGGGCCTATTTCTGAAAGTAGTATTTCTATCTAAAAAACCTATAATGTAATTCTAGATTTGGAAAGTAGATAAAATAATATGCACTTTAAAAAAAAAAGAACCTGATTTGGAGTCCAGATGAGCCCGTACCAAGCATTTTAAGTGGCAAAATTTGAGATTTTGGAGTTGTAGAAAAATTCAAAAATAGAGATCTCAAACCACTTGCACCAATATGTAGATCACAAAATCCTACCCCAAAAAAAAAAAAAATTTCTCGCAAAAAGGAGTCCATATGAGGAAGATATCACTGTTTGAAAATTGTTGCTACTATTTTTTTTTGAATCGTCGTCACGCCTCCAAAAACCAAATGGCTCTAGGTTTTGCCTCAAATGTTTGATTTGGATGAAACAAAATCTAATCTAGGGGTTTTTGGACCTTTTGAATGTGATGCAAATATTAGATTTACACTAGCAAGCTTCAATATTCACCTACAAAAAATCTCTTCTATGGCCCTATGGCCAAAACAATTTTAGAAAATAATGCAGATCTGAAAAAATAGTAGAGATGCAGATGAGAAAAATGTAGATCTAAAAATTAAATGTACATATCTGAAATGATCATACCAATTCTACAAATCAGTCCTTCGGGTGCTGGTTTGCAAAAAAAAATTTCCCTCACAATCGACTTTGGCCTAGGGTAGGCAACTTTGTAGCCAATTTTCACCAAATCAGCATTCTAGATGCAATGGTGAGGTCAAATCTAATGTTGGACACTCCCAATTTCTATAGCACTCCAGATTCAGGCTGAGGTGATGAAGCAAGCGTGGTCTCAAAATGGCTATGTGATGAGAAAATCTCCAAGTTGCTCTGATACCATGTAAGAATTTGCCTAAGAGTAAAATTCATCCAGGAACTAAGAACTCAAACACAAGTACACAGTAGACCAAAAATAGATATGATCAATTAATTAGAGTATGTTCGAATACATTGCTCTGTTCAGAATGTGATGTTCAACACACTAGGAGTGCCTGTATATAAAGGCCTCTCAAGAAGCACCTAGAATGTCTCTAGAAACAACTAGAAGACAAGACAACTAAGCATCTTATCCAAAATTCTACATAAATGGATAAGAATGACTAAGTGTCATATGTGTGTAGAAGATTCCTATGTTGTAGACAACATATGCTTAAAAGAGGTACAGACCCCTATGATGTCATTATGACAACTCACAAGAGTGCAGATACTCCTAGGTGACTAATAAATAAAATAATGCAAAATAATTAAATAATGCATTAACCTAAGTAAAATTAAGTAAGTGTAATAAGTAAATACTTATTTACACCAATAGGAAGGGAAAAAATTAGAAAGAACCATTCGGTTATGGGCTTCAACACTATATTAGATGTTTTTCAGCAACAAGATAGTGGTAGAGCAATGTTAGCTTTTCATGCACTTATTAAAGATGCAAAAGATAAGACCTATGCTTTCCAAATTGAAGATTCATGTCAATAAAATGTTGGAAAGAAATGCCATTATTGTGAAGAATCTTTTCAGTGCTCTCAATAGCATTGAGAAAAATAGCAAGGAGAAGAATAACAGAGTTGCTCGAATGGTTATTACAACCTCTTTGGTAAGTCATCATTTCAAAAAGGGTAGATAAATGAGACAAACTTGTATCGATTTGAATCTAAATCATACTACTTTGAGAAGAGCACTTAGTCGACGAGAGAAAATTGATGATCCTCTTCAAAATGAAACATAGGCATTTGGTGTGAGACTTCCACATTTTGATAAGAAGCTATCCGATTATGTGAAGGAAGAAATTACACAATTTTGGAACTCTAACTCACGAGTATCACCCAATGCTAAAGACGTGCTAAAGTTTAGAATTGGCATTAGAGACCGTATGCCACATCCTAAACACTATTTGGAGGTAAGTCAAACTATATTGTTCAAACAATTTAGAGAGAGTCATCCAAGTCTTCATATATCACAAAGGGCTTTTGAATCTTTAAAGCCATTTTATTGTGTGCCACTCAAAATTTGAAATACATGTTGTTGCAAATATCATGTTGAGTTTTCTATGCACCATGAACTATTACGCTCCATCCGTTCTACTTTTCATAGTAAAGAAATGTTGGAGGATTGTGGGGCTAGTGGGCTTCCAAAATCATCAGGAGACTTGCTAGATCAACTTTTATGTCGTAGAGTTGATGGTTTTTCCTTTTATATAAATGCTTACTTAAATGAGAAGTGTTCAGAATGTGGTGGCTTATCCAAGTTTGACACATGTTTCCATGAGGGGTGCGAACAAGATCTTGGAAAGACAATAGTGAAAAAAAGGGTATATGAAATGGTGAAATACACATTGAAGAGTGGGGGTGAGAGCTCTAGATGTGAATTGGTTGGAAAAGATATTAGTGTGGCTAGTTTTATTTCAAATTTTAAGGAAAATCTTTTTTACAAGTATGCAAGACATAGTCACAGGTCTCAGTGGTTGGATCAACAATTTAGAATGTGTAAGGAGACTTTTCCCATTGGCACTATTATATCAGTTGTTGATTTTGCTGATAACTACACATTGCAACCTCAAAATGAGACACAATCTCAGTATTACAACTCCATTCAGATTGCTATTTTTGTTCACATAACATATAGACATACCCCTGATAGTGCGGAAGATAATCGAAAGATTATTAGAGAGTATCATTTTTATATGAGTGATAATAGATCTCACTCTCACGAGCATGTGCAACATTGTTTTGAGAATTATTTTTATTTCTTACATGAGCATGCAATTGCTATGGATAGACATATCATTTAGTCAAATAACTATACAGGTCAATTCAAGAATGCTCGCATGTTTTATTGGTTGTGTAGGATGCACTTAGAGAGAGAGGTGCCTTATATTTGGATTTTTTTGAGTCTGGCCATGGAAAAGGGGAACATGATGGAGCAGGGCATGTGTGAAGAGAGCTCTAGTTAAGGAGCAACTAAAAATTTCAATAGCAGAGCTTCTTGATGCTCGTAGCATTGTTAATTGGTGTAGTTTAGCATTATCATAGGGGGGGACTCTTGATTTAGTGGTATGCAGGTTCTTTTGGTTGGTTGAGGAAGGGTCCATAGCTAATAGATTAGATTGTGCTATAGTGAGACTCATCAAAATTGCATTCATTCTAGAGCTCTGATTCTCGTACATGGACCATTTGGACACGATAGCTAGCTTGTTTTTGTCCTAGTTGTTTTCAGTGTGATTGGGATCAGTGTGAGTCAAGTGAGTGGGTGGACACATGGGCTCCACGTTATATTACTCCATTGTCTATCATACCCTCTATCATAAATGATGACATGGAAAGTTCACTTGAGCATAACCATTTATCAAATCTACTTTAGCTAGGACATGTCTTTGCATTGGTTGCACCACAGGGGAATGATGAAAAATCCGATTATTGGTTAGCACGTTGTGTAAGAGGTACACAAAAACTTGCACGACCGATCACAGATGATGATGGATTCACATATCCTATTGGTTCAGTGGTTGTTGCTGGAACATGGTTGTGGACATACATGCTTAGAAGGAATGAAATTCCTACATTCGAAGACTATCAGAAGCACAAAGTAATTCTTATATATTCGCATCTTATTATAGCAACAGATGTAAAGTTATTGAAACATCAAGGAAGACCAAAAGTAAAAGAACTTTTTACCATTGCTAATTCTGATCATGAAGCCCTATTGGAGACCCTAAAATAGAGAGAGGACCCTATTGGAACACTCAACTAAGTATATTTATTTCTTATGTTATTTTCGTCATAATCATATTTGCATGTCATACAAGGCTATAAGGACAATTTTAAGACCATTTATAACTATATCAAAGATAATTGCTTGCGAATATCTTATTACAAGTTTGACTTTTTCCTTATTTGACATAAAGATGACATTATGATTATTAAAACTATTTTTATCAAACTAATCAAATAAGAAAAATCTAGAAAGTACGGATGAACAATTAGAATACTATGTGATTTGATTTTTTTTAAAAATTGATGTAATTCTTCCCAAATTTAATTTGAAAAAGATTCATTATTGCAATTGTCTACAGTTTTTTGGGCCTTATTGAAATGACCATGTCCATGACATGTATGACACTCAAATGGGATTTTCTCATAGTTTAGTCTTTGAGTGAGGACCACATCTTCTAGTCTTAGTCTAAGTTTATGGCTTCATGGAGACCTTTAACTAGATCTAATTCCTAAAATCTAGTAATAGGATAGTATCTCTATAGAGGTCTTGATCAAGTTGCAAAGATTCCAATCTTGTTAGTTTTATTGTGAGTTTTATTCCACTATAACATGCAGATTCAAATACTCAATGAAACACCAAACATTCAATACTCTCTTGATATAAGTTATCTCTCATGTTAAGATTCCTAAGTAAGATCGTGAAATGATTTTAAGGTTCCTTTAAATGTGGATGTTCACTTAGTGAAATAATGTGATTTTTTAGTAATCATTTGGGTGACTTACACTATTGAGTTGAGTACTTTCACTAACTCACCACACAAGGCACTCCTACCATCAACAAGAGGCTAATGATCTAGTTTATATTCAAATTGAGCAAGTGCATCCATAATTCTTGCATCCAACAAAACTAATACTAAACAACATGAAATGAAATTTAAAGCTAAGTGAGGAAATAAGGATCATTATGCAATAATGCAAACTTGATGCATGACATCTTGGGTTCTTTGGCAATCCTGCATTCTAGCAAGGTGGTTGGTGAGTGTTCCCACAGAATCATTCACTCATCCTACCTTATGTCAAAACTTGATCACAATAATTTTCCATGCAATACACAACAATGAAAAGTAGAGCAAATTTGGCATTTAATTGGCAACAATTCTCCAATAGCTTTGGTTTACAAATGAGAGGGCTGGGGATTTAAATAGAAGCCCCAATTATAATGAACTAACAAGATTGATTTGAAAACAATGATCTAGATTAATCCATTACAAGCTCTAATTAGGGGAACCAAAAATAGCCAAAAAATAAGCCAGTGAAAAACATTCAATCACCCAAGGACCAATAAGAAACAAGGAAGCCACCTAGTCATCATTCAACTTATCGTCCAAGATGTATACTCCTCTCTTCCTCTCCCTTTTAGAAAAACCAATGAACTTGAACAAAATTTCACTAAGTTCCTCCATTTCAATGCTAGGAAGCCTGTTATGTTGTGACTCTATGACCTCTAACTTCTCCATGTAATCTTTATCTTAATTCCACCTCCTTATTCTTAGGAATTTGTTATCATTCTAGGACTTCTTTCTTTTGGATAGGTGGACTTCATGATGCTTGAACCCTTGATATTTCAACCTTCATCATTTTGAATTCTTATTTTTCATCTTCATCTTTGGGTTTGATCCTTGGAGCAATCCCTTGCATGCATTAACATCTTCCATGGCATATTAAATCCATTTCCTTGCACAACTTGATCATCATCAGGATCACTCTGTTGATGCGAATCTTATCATTGCATTCTTTTGTACCCTTAACCTCAAAATTTTCTTTATGTCCTTGTTCATGCTCCTAAGCTCACTTTGGTGGTAGATCCTCGAATATTCTTGGTGTACTTGTTTGATCCTTAGAAAAAATTGATGTAAATAGAGACAAGTTGATCTCCTTGTAAGATAGTCTTTGTTCTTCAAACATTTAAGTTTTTGACCAAGTCTAAAGTTGACTTGCATTGGGACACATGAATGCCTATGAATTGAATCCTTGAACTTGTCCATGGACCTCTTTAAATCCAAACTTGTCCCATGTTTTTGACTAGTGAAGGTTTGGTCTTGGGATAATTCCTTCAGCTTGATCCTTGAGTTTTATTTCCTTTGCTCCACTTTCAAAGTGCATTATCTTGAAGTATTTTCCTTTGAACTCAAATTCTTTTGATGAGTCCCCTTTCATTTCTTTCCTTGGCCTTGAGCTTGAACTCATATTTCACCTTGCTTCATTCTCTTCCTTGTGGCTATCCTAGATTTCCCTTAAAGAGTGTAGTGTTTGTCAGTTGATTCATGTTTATGGTGATAAAACATAGATGTCTAAATTTTGAATTAGTCCAAGAAGGTTTGGCACATGTGAGATTGGTGATGCCCTAGGAACAAGGGTTTTGAGAAGGTGAATTGGGGCTTTTGGGGTTAGGGAACCCATAAACTAGTTCTTAGTCCAATAACACTAATGAAATATAGGTAACATTAATGCAAATCACCTAATCATTTTTATTTTCTTGATGTAATAAGGTCTAGGGATAGATCTAATGATCTCCCTATGACCATCCACATTTGTAATGGACACAAGACCCCATGGTGCAACTATAAGCCTTGCCATCAATTGGTCCAATAAAGTAGATTTTTGGTAAATTCCATGTTTTTTAGGTAAGTTTAGATGTTTAGAACATTATTAGGGTACCTAGGAGTTTGTAGAGTCCATTTACAATCAAATTTGCAATAAAACTTGTCTTAGCGCAAAAATTGCAAAAAGTTGCTTAGCAACTTTTGCAATTTTCTTGACAACTTTTCAAAATCTAACTTCTAACGGCTAGAACTGTTCAAATAATTAAAACCATTAGCTTTGGGTGGGTGGGTGAATCTTAGTGACACCCTTGTTCTGGCCATGGAGACCATCCATTCTCTGCGGCCACCCTGTATCGAGGAGTCCCAAAGGTTCTCTAAGTGCATTTTGAGGTCAATCTTCTGAGGGTCATAACTTAGAGCTCGTGAGGGCTATTGATGAACTATCAAATGGTATGAGATGGTGATTTTGAGGCCTAAAATAAACTATATCATTTTTGAGAGATCACATTCTGTTTGGATTCGGCACAATGATCTCGCTCGATGCCAAAACTCACAGTGTGCCTCAATTCATAGGTGCACCACAGTGTAACTTTGAAACTATTGATCTTGGCATCAAATCCTCAGTACCATTAGCTCCAAGTGGGTGGGTGAACCCTATTCACACCCTTGTTCTAGCCATAAAGACCATCCATCATCCGCAGCCACCCCATACCAAGGAGTCTCCAAGGTGCTCTAAGTGCATTTTGAGGTCGATATTTCGAGGGTCATAACTCGAAGCTCATGAGGGCTATCAATGAAATATTGAATGCTACAATACGATGATGTTGAGGCCTAAAATAACCTATCTCATTTTTGAGAGATCACATTCCATTTGGATTTGGCACAACAATCTCGCTCGATGCCAAAACTCATAGTGTGCCTCAGTTCATAGGTGCACCATAGTGTAACTTTGAAATCGCTGATCTTGGCATCAGATCGTCAATGCCATTAGCTTTGAGTGGGTGGGTGAGCCCTAGTGACACCCTTGTTCTAGCCACAAAGAGCATCCATCGTCCGCGGCCATCCCGTACCGAGGAGTCCCCAAGGTTCTCTAAGTGCATTTTGAGGTCGATCTTCCGAGGGTCATAACTAAGAGCTCATGAGGGCTATCAATGAACTATCAAATGCTATAGGACATTAATGTTGAGGCCTAAAATAAACTATCTCATTTTTGAGAGATCACATTTCATTTGGATTTGGCACAATGATCTTGCTCGATGCCAAAACTCGCAGTGTGCCTCAGTTCATAGGTGCACCACAGCGCAACTTTGAAACCGTTGATCTTGGCATCGAATCGTTAGTTCCATTAGCTCTAAGTGGGTGGGTGAACCCTAGTGACACCCTTGTTCAAGCCACAAAGACCATCCATCATCTGTGGCCACCCCGTACCAAGGAGTCCCCAAGGTTCTCTAAGTGCGTTTTGAGGTCAATCTTCTAAGGGTCATAACTCGGAGCTCATGAGGGCTATCAATGAATTGTTGAATGCTATAGGATGGTGATGTAGAGGTCTAGAATAACTCATCTCACTTTTGAGAGATCACATTTCATTTGGATTTAGCACAATGATCTCGCTTGATGCCAAAACTCGCAGTGTGCCTTAGTTCATGGGTGCACCACAGCGTAACTTTGAAACTGTTGATCTTGGCATCGAATCGTCAGTACCATTAGCTACGAGTGGGTGGATGAACCCTAGGGACACCCTTGTTCTAGCCACAGAGACCATCCATCATCTGTGGCCACCCCGTACTGAGGAGTCCCCAAGGTTCTCTAAGTGCATTTTGAGGTCGATCTTCCAAGGGTCACAACTCGAAGCTCGTGAGGGCTATTGATGAACTATCAAATGCTACAGGATGGTGATATTGAGGCCTAAAATAACCTATCTCATTTTTGAGAGATCACATTCTGTTTGGATTCAGCATAATGATCTCGCTTGATGCCAAAACTCGTAGTGTGTCTCAGTTCATAGGTGCACCATAGCATAAATTTGAAATCGCTGATCTTGGCATCGAATCATCAGTACCATTAGCTCTGGGTGGGTGGGGGAACCCTAGTGACACCATTTTTTCAACCACAGAGACCATCCATCGTCTGCAGCCACCCCATACTGAGGAGTCTCCAAGGTTCTCTAAGTGCATTTTGAAGTCAATCTTTTGAGGGTCATAACTCAAAGCTCGTGAGGGATATCGATGAACTGTTGAATGCTACATGATGGTGATGTTGAGGCCTAAAATAACCTATCTCATTTTTGAGAGATCACATTCTATTTGGATTTGGCATAGCAATCTAGCCTAATGACAAAACTCATAGTGTGCCTCTGTTCATAGGTACACTGCAACGTAAATTTGAAACTGCTGATCTTGGAATCGAATTGTCAGTGCCATTAGCTTCGAGTGGGTGGGTGAACCCTAGTGACACCCTTGTTTCAGCCATGGAGACCATCCATCATCCGTGGCCACCCCATACCGAGGAGTCCCCAAGGTTCTCTAAGTACATTTTGAGGTCGATCTCTTAAGGGTCATAACTTAGAGTACGTGAAGGCTATTGATGAACTATCAAATGCTACAAGATGGTGATGTTGAGGCCTAAAATAATCTATCTCATTTTTGAGAGATCACATTTTGTTTGGATTTAGCACAATGATCTCGCTCGATGCTAAAACTCGTAGTGTGCCTCAGTTCATAGGTGCACCACAGCGTAAATTTGAAACCATTGATCTTGGCATCAAATCTTCAACACCATTAGCTCTGAGTGGGTGGGTGAACCCTAGTGACATCCTTGTTTTGGCCATGGAGACCATCCATCATCCGTGACCACCCTGTACTGAGGAGTCCCCAAGGTTCTCTAGTGCATTTTGAGGTCGATCTTTTGAGGGTCATAACTTGGAGCTCATGATGGCTATCGATGAACTATTGAATGCTACAAGATGATGATGTTGAGGCCTAAAATAACCTATCTCATTTTTGAGAGATCACATTCTGTTTGGATTTGGCATAGCGATCTTGCCCAATGCCAAAACTCATAGTGTGCCTCAATTCATAGGTGCACCACAGCGTAAATTTGAAACCGCTGATCTTGGCATTGAATCATCAATGTCATTAGCTCTAGGTGGGTGGGTGAACCCTAGTCACACCCTTGTTCTAGCCACAGAGATCATTCATAATCCATGGCCACCCCATACCAAGGAGTCTCCAAGGTGCTCTAAGTGCATTTTGAGGTCGATCTTTCGAGGTACTTATATGTCTTTTGTTCCTATTATTATCTATATGAGTAACACATATTTTTTATGTTATTATAGTTTATGTTTAAAAGAAAAAATATATGTTAAAAGCATTTGGTTAGCTCAACCACTTAGAATAAGACTTTTCTAGTGCTAGGGATGTTGAGAATAAATATTGAATTCATATGATTTTAATTTTTAAATGGGCTAGTGAATTGACTGATTTTGATCTTGAAAATTTTATGGTTAAATAGGTTTTGAGTTAGAGTTGTGCAAGGATGGTAATTTTTAAGAAGTTTTGTCATCTATATCAGCATTGCTAGAATGCAATAAGTGTTAAATAGACCATACATTCTTATAAGTCATAAATTTGTGCAAACCACTACTCATATAATATGAATCAATAATAAAAACTTGAACTATAATATACCATTTACTAATAATGAACATATCAAAATAGACCAGCATATCCATAGACAAAGTACTCAAATATATATCAAAATACATAGATCCATATATAAAATGTGGTTGATCATGCCATCAGAATCTGTATAATATCAATGTTTCTATATACAATGCGGCATATGTCATCTCAAAATGTCTCATAATGCATCCTACAACTATACTATCCTACGGTGCTGGTGGATGATCAAAATGTAGCCTCTTCACTACACTAGGTGAATCGGATGCCTCCTACATAAATAAAATGGAAAACCCAAAGTTAGACTACTAAATTTATATGATTCTTTGTACCTAACATTGAATTACTCAAATACATAATGATCATTTTTTTAATGAAGATTTATACTATCAAAATTTCATAATAAATACCTCTCTCATCGACCTCCTATGCTAGTTAGGAGTCCTCTCATATGCCCTCGGCAATGCTTCTACCTCTCTGATTGTGGGTTGTATATGTTCAAATACGTTTGTTAGATGAATCTAAAATTTAAAGTATAACATTATAATTCATAGCTTGCTAAATTTATAACATATTTAATCATAAATTCAAACTACAACTTACTATTGTAGGCTCCTCCTTAGGAGAGAGTGCTTGCATCATCATATCTACATAACTCTCCTGTCGGACCTCATGTACACTAGGAGTCTCCTATGAGATACAAAATAGTAGTTTTTGATATCATGAAAATCAGTTTTGAATTTATTTATGAAGATAAGGATAATAAAAAATAAATGATACTTATACATACAATGGGGCTCTCAGTGCGAATGGAAATTCATGATGGTCTACGACGTGGAATTTGTACATGCTTATCCCTAGTAGCCATGCCCTATATACAATAAAGAATGTAATTAAATGGGATTACCAAAAACATGTTACAAGAATACATTGATATTTAATCAAATAGAAAGCACCTAATTACCTTTCCTTTGTCAATGCGCGCTAGCTCACCCTCCGCACTTTGTCCCCCCAGGATAGATGCTACCTGCAAGCTAAAAGAAAGTTTAGCAACCATATATGCTACAATATCAAATAGAAAGAAAATGTGAACACAACATAATGTACCATAGATGTCTTAAGGCCAAATGAAATGGCCGAGAGTGTGGCATCATCAATTTTTCTGAGCTCCTCCTCAGTCATCAACTAAACTTGAATGAAGATCACATACATATAAAAGTCAATATGGCTTAAAAATTAAAATTACTGTATTATAAAAATTAACTTTAAATCGCATATCTCATAACAAAAAAATGTATACACGTACCGACATGAAAGGAGTCCATGCCTTTGCATTCCCCTCCTCTCTCGCATTGGGGTCTGTAGCCTCTGCACGTGTGTCTAGTGTATCCTCGTCTAATACAAAATGATACTAAGGAAGATCACCTATGGGATCCAAGAAAATATTCTTGCATGTAATGCACATGTAAGGCACACAAACATGTGATGAGCTAGCCGATGATGAACTGGCACCAGCATCATCAACACGAGGAGGTAGGACTAACCTAGGTTGAGATATCATGAGGCTACTCAGCCTATGAATGACTCTGATGGTCTGAGAGCTAGCGTCTGTCATAATATCTGGATGGTGCACTCGAGGAGGAGGGGAGATATCAGTGGGGGGGACAAAAGTGCTAGCTTTCTTCTGTTGGGAAGAGGTTCTATCTTGAGGAGCTCCTAATCCTAAGCCTATGTTGGGCTTCATGCTCCAATAGTTCACTTTAAGTTTCAACATAAATTCTATATATAATTTTCTAAGGAAATAAAATGGTATGTCTAAATTGCCATGTGGAGGGATATCAAAGACCATCCACCAACGATCCCAATAGTTTGCATGTATAGAATCATTTGTGCACCATTTAATGGATGATTTGGATTTTTTTGGGTCAACTCCTAAACCCATTTTTGGGTTCGCAAAAAGGCTAGCCAAATCTTCTTTGGTTATGTTGAGGGTCATAACCTCATCATAGTCCAAACCATCATCAAACATCGCATGCATTTCATCACACTAATGAAGAGCAGCATTTTGTTGGTTCGTAAGGGTTTCAATGTTATCCACTATGGTGTTTGATGTGGATAACATTGGAGCCAATGCGGGTACATTATTATATGTCCTATGCAAACCTCTCAACTCAGTGAGGTTTTCATTTATCAAATCCTCAATTCAAGGAGGGTTTTGAGGACGTAAAGGATCATTTGGTGTACAATTTTGTGGGGTACTAGATCATTTGATGGGGGGTTACGATGAATATTATTTCCTACCTTAGTGTCATCATTCTAATCAGCCATTCCTATTGAATTGCAAAATGTAATATATATTTTAAAAAACCTTAATTTAAACCATTTTTAAAAAAAAAAAACCTAGATTCAACTAAAAAAAAAAAAAATTATACAAAAATCTATTGAATTTAGATTAAAAATGAATGGAAGAAAAAAAAAAACCTACTTGGATATCCGATATCCGATATTGTATCTGATATCTAGTCGCCCTTGTAAACTGGCCCCTCGAAATACCAAAAAACAATGCCCGTGGGTTTGTGTTTTTTTTTATATGTAGTAGATATCGGATATCCAACATGTAGTGACATATTATATATATTATATATAACATATTACATTATATTATATTTTATATTATATTATATTTTATATATATTATATTACATTAATATATATTATAATATAAAATATTATATTATATTATGTTATATTTATATATATTATATTACATTAATATATATTATAATATAAAATATTATATTATATTATGTTATATTTATATATATTATATTACATTACTACATATTATAATATTAAATATTATATTATAATGTATTAAATTATAATATTATAATATAATATTTTTATATTATTATGATATAATAATAATAATAATATATTTGTCTATTACATTGGCTATTGGATATCCGATAAGGCTCGGCCATACCTTCCAGGTTTGGTACCTAGATAGGTGGAAAAAAGTCAGAGTGGATTTTGAAGCACTTTTAGATGTCTTCAAACTCCATTTTTTTCACATTGCCACTTTTTGGCACACCGTGATCTTGCACATACCCAATCTCTAAAACTCGAAAAACATCTTTCCTTTATACCACACTCAATATTAATTCCTTGAGTCAGCTCCTTACTTTACCATACATTAATTAGATAAAATACATATTTAATTAATGTTGTCAGCTCACAATTATACCCAAACTTTCACACATGTGACTTTTGTACTTGCACACTTGTTGATGTCATCAGTATTTAGTGTGTTACCTCTAGTTAACTACGCAACCCTTAATTCCAAATACAATGCTCTGTATTGGTCATACAATAGAAACTAATTTTCTAATGTTGTATTTCCTGTAGTTCTTTGTAAACCATCAATATCTTTCGTATGATGTTGATTCAGGTTCTGTGCACTTGCCCACATGTCAAATATATATTATAGTATATGCTGGTAACTGCACATAAGTAGATGTGCAATGTAGTGTCCTTAATACACAAATATCAGTTAGCTGCTCTATCATTCTTATACAGACTTATTGCTATGTTGTCATCAATGACAAACAATGTTCTGCAATGCTACCCTATAGCATCAACATTCATGCTAACAGATACAAGCAGGAAGTTACACTTTTGGAAAAGATGTGGTCATTTTTGTGGAAATGAGACAAGATCTTTAAATGTTAGTAATGGATAATAGTGTTGGAAAAGTGACATCTAATAAAGAACAAGCATTTAAACAAACTTTTTCAATGGGATGGTCACCTAAAAGGAGAAAATTGCAAATTAATGTGATACTTGAACAATGAAAATAAGTAAATAGATGAAAAGGAAGGTTTTTTAGTGCATGAGAGTACAAGGACCAATGACTCTATGACCCAATGGATAGAACCTAGACCACCCAAAGATTTTGGATTTCTCTACATCCGAGCACAGAATGCAGGCCCCAATTAGAGTCACTATTGCTTAGGGTTTTAAAACCCTAAGTATGGCCCCTCTCAAAAAACCAAAAATAAAAGAGACACTTTCAAAGTAAAATCATTATCAATTATTTTTCATTATATTTAATTATTTAAATAATTAAATATTACTACATGCAAAATAGTTAAATATCAAACTATTTTAAGGTAACATGATTTTTCACATAATAAACTCTAAAAGGATTAATTATTATTGTAATGTGACCATGAAAGTAGAAATGGTAAATTAGGTAAGTTTATGGGGGTAGGGTAAATTGGAAAAAGAATTTGGAATGATTAGTTCTTTAAAATAATTAATTATTATTGTAATATGAAGAATTTGTGGGAAAATTGGAGGAACGATTGGGAAATACATTTCCATAAGAGGACATTATAGGTCATTGGGGAACTTCTTGGGTGAAAATTCTTTGAAAGGGGGAAGATTCTATTGTAAAAGGGTTCTTCTTTGGTTTTTACATAGGTTCATTTCTAAAGGCAAGGGTGAGACATTCTTAGGTTTTTCAAATTTGTAACAGAGAAGGGAAGGAATGAGATTATATTTATTTTGCAACTTATTAATGGTGTAAGGACAAATGATCATATGGTTATTTTCTTATATATTTGGAATAAAGAGAATTTTACTTTTAGATCCTATGGTATTAATGCACTTTTATCTCATTGGAAACGATCTTGTGGTTATTCTAATCATATTTAGAATATCGTCTTTCTCTCATTTATCAAGATTATTGTGTGTCATGAATTTTTATTATTTTATGCATCATGTATGTAGTGAGTATCAAATCTCCCTTTTACTTCTTTGTAAATGGGAAGATTGATTAGATGGCCTATGTGCCATATATTTGATTTTCTTTATAAGTCATTCAAATCAATGTCCACATTCATTTCATATTGATGAATGAATGTTAGTGTTCCTTATGTGCCTTCTAGTTAAAGGCATACTAAAAAAATCATTTAGTGTAAATCAAAGGAAGGGATTTTTACCTTCATTTCAAAATTAAGAGAGCACTTAACAAAATATTTTCAAGTGACTCAAATGTTGGTTGTAGAGTTTTTCTTTTAGTTTGGCAAATTCAACACCACTCCTAAGATTTCTATTATCTAACTTGGCTCTGATACCATGTTAATATTTTTTTCCTAGAAACTAGATAAACATCAAAAAAGAAGAGTAAAAAAATACATGAAAGACTAAATACATTTATCAAATAATAACAAAGAAGAGTTGTAATGCCCCATCTGGAGATCCTTGAAACAAGGATTCAATTCAAGCCAAGATTTTTTTTTTTACAAGTATGAATGCACATGAAAACATCATACAAGGATCACAAAGATCATAATGGAAGACTTAACCATCATCCTAGAAACCAAAAGATCTCCTGATGCCACTACTCAAACTGACACAACACACAACAGGAAACTAAAGCCAAAGCATCAATAAAACATCAAATATAAATTTTTTCAAAGGATGGTAATTTAAGCATCCCAAAGGGTACTAGAAACTCCAAAAATCCAAAAATAAATGAGTTTGGACACTGTATACAAAAATAGCCAGCATGATGGTGCAAAACCCCAAACCCTCATCTCAAAAAATAGGGAAATGCTCATACCTGACCAACTAGGTAGAACTAGCAAACAAAAATAGAGGGGAACACTAGTTCTCAACCTCTAGCCAAACAACTACCGAAAAAAAAAGTAGAAACAAAGCAGAAAAAATAAAATAGGAGAGCCCTACCTCGCAACCAAAAGGGAAAAATAGGAATCTAAACTAAAAAATAAAAATCTCACAAAAGTAGTTGAGAATTGCAGCAATCCAAGGTCTCCCCAAGCTAGATCCAATGAGTTCAACCTCACAAAGATCCCATGCTTGTAGCTCCCACAATGAAAAAAATAGTAAATCCTCATGAAGAGGATTTTGGATTTTACTCTCCAACTTTCTAATTCAAAAGTGAGAAGTGAGGAATTAAATTTCTTTTTGGATACTTATTCTCTTTTTGAGTGAATAATCGATTAGGGAAATTAACTAGCCAACCTAGTTAAACCCTAAATCAACCCAAATGAGAATAGTCTATTCCTAGAAATAGGAATTCATCTATGAAAAAGCTGCTAAAAATTAAAATAAATCAATTAAAAAGCCCAAAAACCCAAAAACATAGAAATTTCCTTAACAACTTTCGTGACAATGCGAAACTCTAAATGCACAGACACACTCACTAGTCTAATCACATAAAGCAAATGAGTTTGGATTTAATAATCACCAAAAGTATTAATTAATCAATTAAAATAAGGATACATCAACAAAATAGGGGTAACATTGGTAAAATATGAATAGCTAAATCATTAACTCCATGTGCCACTGCTAACGATATAAATCTTGCATACTAAACAACACAATCAAGTGCAATTACATATAATAACATAGCCAAAGCAATAAATGCATTAAATCACCTAATTTAACCATTTATTTAATTATATCAAAATAATCTATTTACATCACTCATGTTTTCATAAAGCATAACAATGCAAGAATGAAGTAAATAATCATAGCATTAAATCCATCACATAACATAATCAATGATATGTCCAAATATCAGATAGCTAGATATCATCATAAAACACACTGTCATCTTAAAATGGTATCATCATGCAATATGATCAATCGAACAGCATAGTAGTCTAATATCTATGATACTAAAATCAAGGTATAACATTTGACCCTTGGGTCATCTCAAATGTAAAACATAACATAATTAGATATCCACAACACATAACCAATGAATCCAACATGGACAATCCATTTCTAACTATTTAAACATTTAATAATGGTTGTTTAAATAACATAAAAAGGCACTTAAAACACATAAGTGAACATAGTCATAAGCATGACTAACCATTGCTACAAGAAACTATTCCAATGTAGCATGGTAATAGTACGTAGTGCAATCTCTAAACACATCTCAAGGTAATCATAGAACAACCTCATGATACCATATTGATCCTAGTAACCACTGGCACAAACCTTAGTGAACCATAAATCACATCATAATCTCAAATTTGACCATAAGCATAATCAAATCAAATCAATGGTGTAGATCACTCATTTTCACAATCATGATCCATCACAAGAAAAGATCAACAAGGTTGCATCCATTAGGATGATTTATAGAAGTCAAATGGGAGAGGCACTACGTCATCCCCCCAAAGACCAGGCTTACTCCTAGAAGCCTAAAATCCAAGAATAGAAACCCAACACACCAAGAGAAAAATCAAAACCAAGCAATAGGGATGACTCAAGAAACTCACCACAAGTCAAATCAAATCATTCCAACGTTCTCAAACCATCATGTCAACCCCCAAATATGTTAACCACAAGAGAAAGGTGTCACAGTAACACAAGGTCCTCCAACAAGGAACCTTATATGTGCTAGGAAAAACCCATCTAGTCATAAAGTAAACAATAAAAGGTAAGGAAAAAGCCACTCTACCTTGTCAACAAGTGCCCAACTATGTCATCCACCTACCACATCACCACAAGACTAGGTCAACACACTATGCACTTCCAACAAGAGTGGGAATCATGGGGAATAACCATCCCAAAATTCCCAAGAATACTATCATGTCACACATGAGCATCCTTGAATACGTGTAAACACACCCTTAGAACAAAGCAAATGATAGTTTACCAAAAAAATTACACACTCCAAAAGACTACTCACCACCAAGCATAAGAGCACCATGCCTCTCAAAGGTACAAAAGCTCAACTACCACTAGGAACTAGGGTTACACAACCCAACCAGACAAGATATCACCTTTCCACAAGGTTGTAAGGACTTTTGTCAGTGGACATAATGATATAATATCTATATACCAACTCATAAGATGGTAACATGTGTCCAACGATACTATGTCCCTCCAGCACCATGTTGGGAATACCACACCCAACCTACTCCTAAACTCAATCTTTAGCCTCAAGTCAATGGTCAATTAGAAAACTTGACTGAGATAATCCTCTTGAAGAAACAAGCTTAGGGAGAAAGAAACTACAGAGTATAATATTGAGAGGGAGTCTCTCTCAATCTCTGCACTAAATCAGCCCAAGACACATTAGTGAATACATAATTCCACCAACCATTAACATACTCATCTGAAAACACTAACTAAGCTAGTGGCATAATCACACTACCCTACTCTCTCAAGAGAGAAAAGGATACCAAGATGTGCCAAAGTAAACATCCAAAAAGGAGAATCTAGACTCATCAAATAACTAGGTCACTCCCAATGACAAGGCAACATCAACCATGAACAAGGTACACTTATAGGCTACACTTCACCTCATGAAGGTGGATTGATGTAATAGGAAACACATAAACCCAAGTACGAACCCCAAAAAGTACCTAGTAGATTATGAAGACTAGATAACTCTTCCATTAAGCATAACATGAAGAGTTAAACTTCTCCAATGGCCATAAATGTGATATGTCATGATTAAATTGGCCTCTACTTGATAAAGGGTACTCAAAACATCGATATGCTCCTACGGACGTGTGAATGGGTTGCTCATAATTCCCTAGGAAAAATATTGCATTAGCATAGTCTCGTACAAATTTTCTTAGCAAATTAGGTAAGAAAATGCAATGAACCAGGTGAGAAAGTGCATGACCACCAATTTCTTGTATGAAATTTCTAATTAGCACACAAATTGCCTTCACTCCGAAGGCCATAACTTTCACGTCCAGACTCAAATTTACTTTGTTCCAAAAGTGTCATAAAGATATCAATAAGGACTACAACATGATGGAGTAAGATATTCCTAATACCTAATATTTTGAGTCACCACTTAAGACAAAACCACATAGGCAAAAACAACAGTCTCGATTACCAAGATAGGAGATGGTCAAAACGTCCAAAATCATTCAAGAATACACATGCCCAAAACAACATAAGAAATTAATGAAAGGTAGTTCACAAACTAAAAAATATCATTATTATCTTTCATAATTTCATTACTTGAACATAACATAAGCAATAATGCACAATGAAACTAAAAGGTTTTCAAAGCAAGGGTTCAAGAGTCACCATAAATAAAGTACATATCTTTCATTTTCTTTCAAGAATAACATTAGGTTTACTCATCTTTTAAACCATCCAATTACATTAACAACTTTAAATCTATTGAGGACACACTAGCATGTTCTCTATGATATTATCTGTTATACATACTACCAAAGGTTTGAGATGAACATGGTAGAATCACAACACACAAGTGGGTAGTAGTTAAAACACATTTAGAATAGTCATCATGAACTAGAAAAAAAAGCTGAAATGGGGAATTGTCAAATCCAACAATAAATATCAAAAAGTGCACATTTCAACAATAAGTCAAACATGACAACTGTCACAAAGAGACCAATGGATAAAATTTGATGACTTCCAAGAGAGGAAAAATACTGAAAAACTAGTGCTAGCCCAAAAACATGAGGAAAGTACCTCCAGCCAAATAAAATAAGGCATCAATCAAATCACATTACATGCGATGACTAACAATAGTCACACAAGAGGGATAAATCACCACACAATGCTAAGGAATACATCATCCTAGTAGTGTTAGAGAACACACTCACAAACATCAAGTAATATACCATTAGTAATCTCATGCATATACAAACAACAATAATTTCCTTAATTATTTTTCCATGCAATGCAATATTTAAATATTCATCAATTTAATGCAAATTTCCATGAGCTTAAGAAATAATCAGATTGGGGACTTAACTCATTAACCCAAGGATATAATGCAAAGCCTACTTTGCAATGATTCACAATGAACACTCAGTTCTCAATGAAAGGAACCATTTCATTACTATAATGATATAACATAGAATCACAAATAAGATTCATTTATTTACTTATCGTAAGGAGAAAATAGGAAAAAAATGCACCTAGCTCCACAAGGAGAAATAAAAGAGGCAGTCAAAGCCAACACATGGACACCAATTAGTGGTTCCATCCAAAAAGGTCGCACATGCAACCAACCAAAAAAAGGCACAGCAATTCCATCTACAAAACAAGGAAGATGCACTTCCTTCTCCTCACACTGATCTAGTTGTATCTACTAGACAAGCAAGTCCATCCTAAGTAGACACTGAAGCAACAGAAGATCACAAGCTCTTCACCAAGACACTTGAACTCAACCAATGTAGCAACAACAATAAGGGAAACATAAATGTAGAGATCTCAATGTTTGAACATGGGCTCTAATACCAAATGTAATGCCCCACCCAGAGATCCTTGGAACAAGGATTCAATTCAAGCCAAGATATATATATTTTTACAAGTATGAATGGACATGATAACATCATATAGGGATCAAAAAGATCAAAATAGAAGACTTAACCATCATCCCAGCAACCAAGAGATCTCCTGATGCCACTACCCAAACTAACACAACACACAATAGGAAACTAAAGCCAAAATGCCAACAATAAATCAAATCTAAAATTTGTCAAAGCATGGTAATTTAAGGCATCCAAAAGGGTACTAAAAACTCCAAATATCCAAAAATAAATGAGTTCGACCACCATATGCAGAAATGGCTAGCATAATGGTGCAAAACCCCAAACCCTCATCCTAAAAAATAGGGAAATGCTCATACTCAACCAACCAGGTAGAACTAGCAACCAGAAATGGAGGGAAACACTAGTTCTCAACCTCCAGCCAAATGGCTACCAAAAATAGAAGTAGAAACAAAATAGAAACAATAAAATGAGAGAGCCCTACCTCACAGCCAAATGAGAAAAATGGGAATCTAAACCAAAAAATAAAAAACCCACAGAAGTGGAGAAAAATCATGGCAATCCAAGGTCTCCTAGAGCTCGATGCAATGAGCTCATCCTTGTGATGATCCCATGCCCATAGCTCCTAGAATGAACAAAATATTAAATTCTCATGAAGAGGATTTTGGGTTTTACACTCCAACTTTCTAATTTGAAAGTGAGAAGTGAGGAATTAAATTCCTTTTTGGATACTTATTCATTTTTTGAGTGAATAATCGATTAGGGAAATTAACTAGCCAACCCAGTTAAACCCTGAATCAACCCAAACAAAAGTAGGCTATTCCTAGAAATACGAATTCATCTATGGTAAAGTTGCCAAAAATTAAAATAAATCAATTAAAAAGCCCAAAAACTCAAAAACAAAAAAATTTCCTTGAAAACTTTCATGATAATATGAAACTCTAAATGCAAAGACACGCTCACCAATCTAATCACATATGCAAATGAGTTCAGATTTAATAATCATTGAAAGGATTAATTAATCAATTAAAATAAGGATATGTCAACCAAACATGGATGACATTGGTAAAATATGAATAGTTCAATCATTAACTTCATGTGCTATTGCTAGGGATATAAATCATGCACACTAAACAACACAATCAAGTGCAATTGCATATAATAACATAGCCAAAGAAATAAATGCATTAAAATCACCTAATTTAACCATTTATTTAATTATATCAAAATAATCTATTTACATCACTCACATTTGCATAAAGCATAACAATGCAGGAATGAAGTAAATAACCATAGCATTGAATCCATCACATAACATAATCAATGATATGTCTTGTTGGAATGTCTTAATGGGAAGAGTGCTTTTGAGAGAGGGGGTGGGGGGCATGAATTAGAAGTACTAGCCTTTTCACCTATTTTAAATCTCATATAACTGAAATTAACATGCATGCATATAAACATTAAACAATCATGAGAAGAAAACATGCATCACCACATAACACTTGAGATTTTGGTGACCTAGAAAACCTCCAGGAATAAGAAGGTAAAATTGGGGTGGGGATGATACCCACAAAATTACTATAGCAATTGATTTCAACCACTTCTAATGGTTTTCCCTATTAAATGCTACAACACACTATTAAATGTGACCCTATTAAAGGATTTCTACACCTTTTTAGGAGTGTGGCCTATTAGAGGACTTAAGAACATTCAACTTAGAATTCCACCCTATTAAAGAATTTACATAGAGCTATTAAACCCACCTAACTCAATAGGATTTCGAAATTCCTAATACAATTGTGAGAGAGTATTAGAATAATACACCTGATCTAATGTAATCTCTGATGCTGATCTTAGGTACTTGATCTGCTCTTCTATCACTGATCTCTACTAGATCTGATTTGCTAATTGTGTTCCTTGTTCTATTCTGATAAACAAGATGTGTAAATGTTGTCCTTTCCACTAAATCTTTGACACCAATGTTCTGTAATGACCTTAGTAATAGGCTCTACTTTTCCTTCTTCTTTCCATGCTACTCTCTATGTTCAATGGCATCAAGACTCCCTTATAAATATTAGTGGTTCATTATGCATCCTTGATTCAAGTGTTCCCACTCAAACCCTTGAAATTCACCCATTGGCTACATGTAGTCTCCAATTTTCTAATTGGCTACATGAGGATCGCATAGGTGGTTGGGAGGATTTGATCTTATCCTTTTATTCTATCATGAGTCATGCATAACTATTTCACATCATGGTTTGTATTGGCACAAACTCTTATGCTAATCCTACGTTGCTCAACACATGAAGTAATACTAATGCTCAACACCATCTATTCTAGATTGCTCAGCATCCACTCTAGTTCCTACGTTACTCGGCACCTGAAGCTTTCTTTTATTACTTAGCTCCTATTGGATCCTAAGTTACTTGGCTCCTATAAAATTACTTTGTCACTCGGCACCTATAGAATTCTTGTGTTACTTGGCACCTATTAACTTCCTATGTTACTCGGCACCTATTAGCTTCTTGTGTTACTCAACACCTATTAAATTCCTGTGTTACTTGGCACTATCTATGACTCAGCATGTATTAGAGTTCTGGCTTGGCTTCCATTATATAATCGGCATGTATAGTGAAGATGGTTAAGTGTGTTGACACTCATTTGTCAATATTACTTATTTGATCAACAATATCCCCCTTTGACACGAGTGTCAAAAACACTTAACTGATGATTCATGATCTAATCCTTATATGTACATTCTTCACTTTCTTAACTTACATACAAAATTTCAAAAAAAAATATTGTAAACAATCAATATACCTTATGACTCCCCTTGAGTTGTTTATGCTTTGTCATGTCATGAAAATTGTGCCAATGTGCCTGATCAACTTTGTTCTTTGACTTGTTTCTGAACCTGTTATCTCCTTATCTTCTTGCTATATGCATTTCTCCTCCTTTAATATATCTCCCCCTTAGAATATTGTCTTCTTCATTATCTTCTCCTTTTTTACACTAATTTCAAAGGGTTCTAAATAGTAATGCCATGCTTGGCCAAAAATGTCCTGTTTACCTCAAGGAGTATTTTGAGAGCTGTATCCTAGTTATTCAATGCAATATCCAATGACTTGTGTTGGATTGCAAGCTCTGCTGCTAGATCAACAAGTCCTTCATGTGTAGAAATATTTGGATCCTTCTTGAGGACTATTTCAACATACATTTGCTCCTTGTGTAAGACTTCCAAATGAGGAGTAATTGAGGATTGAATTTGCATTAGTTTTTCTTTAATAGTGGCCTCTTCTATTGATAATGTAGCTAATTCCCTCTGAGTGTGAAGCATTTGAGAAAATTGCTTCTCACTCTGTGTAGGATTTGAGGGTAGTTGCATACTAGAGAGCTTTAGTTTGCTCTCAAGGTTCAAAATTTTAGGATTTATTTCTTGTGTGAACCTAGAAATATCACAAAATTTGTTGTAAAGGGAAAAGATGTTCCCTAGTAAAATCTTTACCTTATCCAATTTCTTGGCTAGGTCAACCTATCCCAAAATAATTCCATTAGCTATCTTTTGGTTGAACTTTCCTAGAAACTTCTTTTCTAACCATTCCATGAGTTTTACATTTGTATCATGGTCTTCATTATTTACTTGGTCAACTATATTAGATAGTTGCTCAAGGATTGGCCTACTTTCATTTGGAGGTTGTAGGCTGAAGGCATCCATGAATATATTTTTGATCTCTTTCATTTCCTTCTTGTATTTGAATTCTTTCCTCAATGCCTCTTGCCTCCTTCTCTTGTCCAATGCACTTTTTATTTCATTCATCTTTTCCTCAATTAAAATGCTTGAATCATAATAGGGTATTTGAATTTCTTCACCAAGATCAGGAATACCATAATGAATGGTCTTGGCTACCCTAGTAGAACTTGAGCCTGGTGTGCTAACTTGTAAGGTTAGCATGTTAGTACTCGGCTTCTGAATAGGTTTGGTAGGAGTTCTTGTTTTTGGCAATTCAACCAAAGTTTGTATTGCTAACTCTTCCTTATCCTGTGTTTCTTCCTTATCCTCTTCTTGTGCCACTACTACTAGGGGTGTACTTGTTATTTGTATTGATGTACCTATGAATTCCTCTACTATTGCACTCAACTCCTGATGAGCTTGAATGGCTATTCTTGGTGGTGATGAAAGTCTAGTAATTTGAGTGATTTGAGGTGGTTCTTGTGGTGACACCTTGGCTTCTTTGAGTTTATCTACTGACTTTTGGAGCTGATCTACACTAACCAATATGGGACTTATACACAATTGTGCTTGAAGAGTTGTTTGGTCAAGGATGATAGTGAGATCATCAATAGTTAATGGGTTGATGTTTTGACTTGAGGTGTCAACAAAATCCTTAATCTTTGTGATTTTTTCAGGTGTGGTAGTAGAGTGAGGAGGACTAGGAGGTGGTAGTTGTGTGTCTTGCACACTTTGGTCTTGCTACCCATCAGTATCCCTATCTTCATCTTTTCCTTCCTCCTCTTTTTCTTCCTTGTTCTCCTCTTCTTCAACATTTTTCTCTACTTCTATCTTGTCTTCTCTCCTCTTTCTTCTCTCTTCTGGCTTAGCAGTAGCTTCTTCTTTGTGTTCCACTTCAAAGACATCTTCAGTTTTCTTATATAAAATTTTCCACGATCTTGTGGTTCTCTGTACAACTTCTTCTATTTTATTTTGAAGTATGTAAAATGCCCTATACTTAGGTGTAAACCTTTTATTATGCCTTTTGACTACTTTAGTTATATGTTCCCTTGTCAAATTAGGTAGTATGTTTGCTAGGGTTGATTCTCTCATCTCCTTCTCCATTTTCAAACAAAAATGCCATCTGTCCTTTATAATTTTAGACAATTCCTTTGTCAATTGTCCATCTAGTTCAAGAGGTGAATGTACCTATGAAATGTGGCCTCTGAAACTCATAGACACTTCAACATGGTCTTTATTCGTGGATTCATCCTGGAATGAACATGAGATTGTTCACCCAAGAATAGTCTAGCAAGGTGACCTATTGCATTCTATCTAAAGGGATTTTTCTTATTATATATCCTCAGATTTGAGGCGTAAGCAACCAAACCCTCTAAGAATGAAGGATTTGAGACATGCAACTAAGCTAGATGAATGTGAAAATTTACTCTAAATGTATAATGCAAACTAATTGAAGATGCATACATTCTAAATGCTAAATGATGAAAATATGTGAGAATGTATTAATCTAAGTGAATGCAAAATGTGACAGTAATTCAATAGAAAAAAAAAATTCCTCCACCCAAAATGAAGAAATGAGGGTCTCTTAAATAGATTTTCTTGAAATACTTTAACGATTAAGATTGATTTTAATCAACGACCAAGATTGAAGATGAGGTTCAGTTATGGTGGAAGATTCCCAAATTAGATGGAGTTAACTGGCTCAGATCTAAGTGTGAGAGTCAGTTAGCTCAGATAAACTTTAGTGTGAGAGTAAGTGATTTGGGTCACTTCTAATTTGATCAGTAGTGAACTAGGAATTTCTATTTTTGAATTGAAGAGAAAATTAGGAGAGATATTTAATTTAATAAAATGAGATATGCTCTCATAAATATATTTTCTATTTAATTAAATAATTTGATTTAATTAATTAGAGATGCTTTTCTGTTTAATCAAATAACTTTATTTAATTAATTAGGAATAACTTCCTATTTAATTAAATAAATTTGCTTAATTAATTAGAAGTATCTTCTCAATTTAATTAAATAATTTTATTTAATTAATTAGAAATACCTTCCCCATTTAATTAAATAATTCCTTTTAATTAATTGAGATAGGCATATTTATTAAATTAAATAAATTTAATCCCGTAGTACATTAACCTTGGGAGATAATTTAATTTAATAAAGCATGAATACTTTAGATTAAATTAAATTGAAATCAAATAGGTTTAATGTGGCTAATATGAGTGCATACGATAGGGATAAAATAATGAGCATGATTAATGCAGATTAGGGTTTCAAGCATTTGACAATTAAGTCAAGTAGCAAGTAGCATAATAAGAATTGCCTATTAGAATAGGTCTTAGGATTCGTCAGAATAGACCAGAATTAGTGATCATGGCAATGAACCAATTTTGGGGTATTACATTTTGCCCTTCTTTGAATGAATGTGTGAGCAACACGTTCAATTCAAAGAAAATAAAAAAGAATGATGCGAGGATCAAGAAATGAGATATGTTCTGAAATTGATGATACGAAGACCAATTGATAAGCTTTTAAGGACTATCTCTAGAACAAAGCTTAATCCCAAGGAATCCAAGTAGAATACCTAGATGATAAGAATTTAAAAGGTTTCTTTAGAAGGAAGTTTGACCTTTAAGGATCCAAATAGAACACCTAAATACCCAAGATTGAAAGCATTTCAAAGATTATCTCTAGAATAGAGCTTAACCTTTAAGGATCCAGATAGAACACCTAGATACCTGAGATTGAAAGCATTTAAAAGACTATCTCTATAATGGAGCTTAACCTTTAAGGATCCAGATAGAACACCTAGATATCCAAGATTGAAAGTATTAAAAAGATTATCTCCAGAATGAAGCTTAACCTTTAAGGATCTAGGTAGAACACCTAGATACCCAAGATTGAAAGCACTTAAAAGATTATCTCCAAAACAAAGCTTAACTTTTAAGGATCCAAATAGAACACCTAGATACTTGAGATTGAAAGCATTTAAAAGATTATCTCCAGAATGGAGCTTAACCTTTAAGGATCTAGATAGAACACCTAGATACCTAAGAGTGATAAGCATTTAAAGCATTATCTCCAGAATGGAGCTTAACCTTTAAGGGTTCAGATAGACCACCTAGATGCTTGAGAGTGATAAGCATTTAAAAGATTATCTCCTGAATGAAGCTTAACCTTTAAGGATCCAAACATAATATCTAGATACCTGAGAGCAATAACATTTAACAAAATCAAATTATGAGACATAGAATCATCTTGAGAATGAGGCTTGATTCTCAGGAGTCAGGGTTTGGACTATCCCAATACCTATCCATCAAACTCTAAGAAGAGTATTTATAAGATTGATCAGTTGATGAAAAGATAAGATAGATAGCAAAGATGCCAGATAAAAGGGAGCAAGATTTCCTAAGTGATGAGATGCCCCAAGTGATAAGGACATAAGATAGGAACAAGATGCCCCGAGCAATATGCATTCAATGATGTAATCATCCTACCCCCTCAGTAGCAAAATCAAAATATGACACACTAGAAATGTGAGATAAAGTAGTAGAAGAAATGTGAGATGCAAAATTTTTTTTGAAGAAATTAGAAGAAGATTCATAGTTAATTTGCAACGATTTTGAGGTTTGGAAGACCAAGTTTGACCAAAAGTTAACCAAATTTGACCAAAGTTGACTTTTTCAAAAATAAATTTTGAAAACATGAAGAATTTTGAGTTGAAAAGATTCCAATAATCAGAAAGTATCACTAAAATTTGGACTACACAAGCATTCGATCGTGTTAGTCCCAAAATTTTAAAATGCTTTTTTGAGGCACTGAGGTGTGTCAAATTTCGAATTTGATCCCAAAAAATGGATTCAGAATGGTCACAGTAGCTAGGGGTGATTTTTGTGGAAATCAAAGAACTTTGAAAAATTAGGTCAACAGCTATATAAGGGCCCAAGGAG
This sequence comes from Cupressus sempervirens, assembly GCA_028749045.1. Classification (NCBI taxonomy): domain Eukaryota; kingdom Viridiplantae; phylum Streptophyta; class Pinopsida; order Cupressales; family Cupressaceae; genus Cupressus; species Cupressus sempervirens. Next base: position 735,727,416 of record CM053786.1, read on the forward strand.
TCATTTTCATTTCATTTGTGCTTTTTTCTCCTTTAGTGAATTGAGCTCTGAGAGAGACATGGCAGTGAATGTGAGATATCATCATTTTGAGCACTCTAGATGACACAACTAGCTAGCAGACTATGGACCGCTAGTGAGTCATTGATTTCCCACCTTCGTAATTTATCTTTTAAGTAGTTTGAGGTCATTTATTGCATGTTTTAGCAAATTTTAGGGTTGGTCAATCAATCTTCATGCGAGACTGTCCATTCTCACATGAAGATGTTCTTTTTTTCATGTGAAGAAATGGGGTGCATTGTTTCTTTGTGTGCATTGGTGAGGTTTTTTGAGTGGGAGATATGCACCTCTCACATGAAGAACGAGATTCTTTGAGCACAAAAACTTCGTTTCTTGCACGACGAAGAGGTTCTTCATGCGAAGGAGAGAAACTTTGTGTGAGATCTTGAGATCTTCATACAAGAACCTGTGATAGCGGAGTTTAAAATTTTCAATTTTGTACATAAAATCTTCATTTTTATTAGCTTTATTTTGCCATTTCATTTTGGTACTGATCGTTTTCTTGTCATTGTTGGTTATGTGTGCAAGAGGTCTTTGGTGATGTGTCATTTAGATCACACTACCTGCCTTATGGCCCTTTACTTTAGAGTCTCAATGCCACTAACCAGGCACACATCAAGTGATTGGGACTGTCCTCTCTATGCTAGATCCCAGATGTGATGGTGAATCACGGCCTACTCACGAATTTGGTGGAGCATTTCCATTTAGAGATGAACACCTTCCATCTACCAGTGGGGGAGATGATGATCACCCTAGAGGACATTTGGAGGATATTGCGGATCCCTTTTCATAGTGCACGAGTTGTTTATGATATGATGCCCTGAGCAGGTACATAGGCACTTTCTATTGTGTTTGGGAAAGAGCTACAGAGAGGTCAAGCCATCAATTGGGATGAGCTGATGCACACATATGGATAGACACATAGACTAGCAACTGTGCTAGTGATCTTTTTGAGCTATTTTTTGTTGCCGAATAGAGAATTGCATGAGCTAGAGTGAAAATGGGGAGTTATGCTTTTCTAGATGGTAGAGGCACCTGAGATTTTTGGGTGGGGTCAGTATATGCTAGCCCACCTATTCCATGAGATGCATGAGATAGTCTTCCATGAGAAGAAGACTATGGCTGCCAGTGTTTATGTATTGCAGATCTAGGCATGGGAGCATCTTCGCATATGTAGGCCCATTCACGAGGATGCCCAAGAGCCGATGGAGCCATATATTTGCAGATATCGGGGGCATATTACCCAAGTCTTGCTAGGTAAGATAGAGCATTGGAGGACACGTCTCAATGACTTGGTCTCTATTGTATGGCAGCCCTAGCAAGAGAGGGAGGATTGGGATGACACCCAGAGAGAGTTTCCCTAGATGTTTAGCTCGCAGCCACTGTTGGGCAGGACCACACAGATCATAGAGCAATTTGCAATTTCACGAGTGTGGTGATAGTACAACCAACCATAAGATATCTTGCAAGAGTGCTATGCCTTCACCCGACTACAGAGGGATGTAGAGTGGGGGTGGCCTCCATGTATGGATCTAGGCCGATTCATGATAGACATGCACAGTCTAGCTATGGTTTAGTGGGAATACCTTTTAGAGGTAGTAGATGTAGGGATGATGCCTACTTATTAGGCTCATTTGATTAGCCATACATTCTTGTGATTTATTGATCCACTGGGGATGGTAGGTTAGGCATAGAGATAGGTGCCTCAGTAGCAATAGGCATAGCCATAGCCACAGGTCTGGCAGTAGGTACAATAGGTGCAAATTTCTCCATGGAAGATGGGATCAGACCCAGGTGTCGAGGGTAGTGGGATAGGACAAGGTCAGCACTGGAGGCAAAGGATGGAGGAGTAGACACCAGCACAACAATAGGCACCACCACAGTAGTAGACACCTAAGATGTTGGATGAGGATATGCCTGATTAGCTGCTTGTTGGTGTTGGTGTTTTAAAATGTACTAAAACTACTAAGTGACAAAATGCTTAATACCAGAATGACAGTACATACACAATCTAAAGACTAGCCTATTCTTATTAACAATTGCATATGTAAAGTATTTGGACCCAACTTCGACAAAACCATAGATGGTTTTCTACTCTTTTGGCTCTGCAAAACCAAGGTGGGTATACCCAGGGATGAGTCAAAACTGGAACAACTGTATGAGGATTATTCTTAGTTTTGTTCTGATTCTCATTTCAAGATCCTCAAACATATACATAATTCTTACTAACTTGGTAAGCACATCCCATAAAACAGATATGGCCAAGAATTCTTCTATAGATCTGCAGATATTTTTAACAATAGTGGCTAACTAAAGCTAAAAAATTCCATGCAGACAAGTGTTGGCCAACTTTGAAGATCTACGGGAAATAAAAGTAAAGTTTGATTTAATGCTACATTTTGATAACCATTTATGATATATCTCTCCTTCAACTAAATCAATTTGATCAGTGCCTAATCCATTGGGGTTTAGAGTCTATAGCAAGTTCTCAGATCTAGTTTGTTTCCTTACAACAAATTCTATCAGTAATTCTTATCAGAATTCATCATTCAAAATCCTTTCCAATACTAAAGAAACCTTATCACATTCATCAAAGCTTTTATTTAATCCATTGAATTAAGAGCAGTGATAAATAGATATAAAATCTAACTAGATTGCATTCAATTGCACAAGCCTTTACTTATACAATATTAAGACAACCAAGTAATTGAAAGGAGACAAGATTCAGAAAGAATAATATGGGGACAGTTCACAATTTGTATTCATCTTCTTTGAAAATGGTATATCATTTACAATAGACTTAGAATGAGCTTCAGAAAGAAACACAGCTCATTCTATATTCATGTATTCTCAGAGAATTGATAGAGAAAATACATCATAAACTTGCTTTCAAAAATTTAGACCAAAGACAGACTAAGCATATCACTTAGAAATATAGAATTCGAACCATTCTTTAGCCTTGGGATCTCACTTAAATAGTGTGAGATGCAACAAGCTTCAGGCTAAAGACAAAAATGACAGATTTCCTTTAAAAGAAACTTACATACACTTCTGTCATAAAAGACAAAAACAAATAATAGAAAGGCTTATTACATCAAACATTCCTTGGTGTTTCCCTTTCTGTTATGCTTCTCAGTTGTTGAGACAAGAAAATATGATATGATTTTACAATCATTCTTCATCCTCGGAGTACACAGTCATGAGGTCTGAAAGTGATGTATCATCTTCAGTTACCTGCAAACTTACTTTAACCTGGGGATTTTCCATGTCTTCATTACTAACTACAAGGGTAACTTTTACTTTTGCATCTTCCTCCTCATCTTCTCCTGACATCTGTTCTATAAACTGATTTTTCCATTTATTATAGGCAACATCATCTAGCCAATCAAAATTTAGATCCTCTCTTTGTATAACCAGTAAAGAATTTGCAATTTCTTCTAAATCATCAAGCTCTTTTCTGATGTTATTATAATATAATTGTATCTTTACTAATTCTTTATTTGTCCTTGCCCAAAACCAGTGGCCAATTTCACTCATGATGTTCTTGATCCTTTCATCAAATATTTCATCCAACTCCTTTTTCCATTTTTCTTTTTCCTTTATTGTATCAATAGATTCTAAAGCACAAGGAAATAAAGTGAATTTTTTAACAATATATTTGGAAAAACAAAAAAATAGAGTGTTAATCTTTTCTATAAAGAATCCCTTTTATCATCAAAATCTTCTAGTTTATTTAACAAATCAAAAATTTTCTCTACTTGATGATATGGCATTTGGATGGCAGATATACATATAATTGTAATATCATTATTCCTCTCCCTCCACTTCTGTGCTAGGGGAGTCAATTTATCCTTATCTCTGTTCAACTCATCCATAAGGGTTGCAATTCTTGTCAACTGATCAAAGAAGGTTGACCATTGTATTTTATTCCTTAAATACATTACACCCTACTTTAATTTTCCTTCATACCAATTTTTTAATTCTACCTACAACTCATGTAATTTTGTTTTTTCTTCTTCAAAATCTTTTGTAGTATAGAATTGGGGCTTTTCAGGGGTGTCTGGTATTTCAATAGTAGGGGTGGATTTAAAAGGTTCAACTGGGGGCTGAGGGTATGTTATTTTTGGCCTAGTGGTTTTTCCCAATAGCTTGTTTTCAAGCTCAATTCTCTTTTTTACTTCTTTATTATAGGCATCCACCACTATTTCATACTTACTCTGCAGATCAGTCATTTCCTTTCTTCTTTTTCTACAGTGGCCAAGGAAAATTTAAAATAATCCACATTCATATGGGCTACCTATACATGTGAAGTATCAGCGACCCTCCTCACAATGATACTCCCTATTAGTCCTAAATCATCAGGCTGTGATGGAGTAGTCCTGGATCCTCTTCTTAATGACCACATAACAAGAGTAGCTTGGTCATTACTGAATGTTGTTCCCAAGAATTCCTCTTTATCTGGATCCTGTAATCCTAAATTATTTGACATAGAATTAAAAATTAAGGCATCAACAATATCCCAATTGGGCAATAATTAAATATTTGCATCTTTCACCATTTGTCTACCCTCTTCAGGGGTTATATTCTAGAACTCTTGTATCATTTGTTCCTTTATTTGATTCTAAATAGAGGCTTCATCCATTTTTGGATGCTCTATTTTCATATTCCTACATCTCTTCTCAAAAATGTGCATGTTTTCTCTCCACGCAAATTGATGGAAAGTCCTAGATTTTACAAAACTGTTGTCAGACAAAAATTGCTGACTGTCTTATTCTAAAATAGGGTCTAATTCCCTTCCCCTAAAATCTGATATAGTTAATTCAAAATTTGGCATAGGAGGCTCCTGGGGGTTCCCTTCATCAATTTCTACTTGAGTAACAAAAACTCCTCCTTGTGATCCCATTTGTTCAATTTGCTCATTGGTGAGCTGCTCCTCCTCAATTCTCATTGGAGTTTGGGAAGGTGAGTAACCTTCATCATGTGATTCCTCTTCCCTCATTATTTTTCTTCTTTTGCGAGAGGGTTCAGGGGGTCTTTCTTGAAAAATAGTACTAGTAGATTCAACTATCTTCTTTCCTTTGTTTACAGTGAGCATCTGATCCTGAATGACAGTATATCCTATCCTCTTTCGCACAACCAGTGGACCTACCCCTATGTTAGGGGTGAAACCCAATTTCCTCATTACTTCCCTGGCTTTATCTGGAAAAGAATCAATAAAATGTTGTTTCTTCTCATTCATTACCTCCATTATTTTAGGGAATGTACTCATGAGCTTATTTATTCTATCTGCATTAGTTGCAGCATTACTAAGAGGACTGTAATCCTTGTCAAAACAATTAATAAACTCCAAAACTTTTGAATAGACTCTCCATTTCTCTTTCTTTGTTTCTTGCTCCTAGAGAGAATATTCATTCCTTATTACATCTTCAGTGAAATAGAATTCATGCTGACTTGGATGAAGCTTGATCCTATGTCTAAGAGAAGAATTAAAGAAATCTTCCATGTCACAAAAATGAGAGTGAGATACTACCATCTTATACTGATCAAAAAATTTGTAGAGAAAGATCCACCCCTCTTTAGTTATTACAAACTGGTGAGCTACAGTGCAAGTAGGAAAAATTGATCCTGTTCCCCTTTTGTGCAAAAAGCTCTCCTCCACTCCTCCCAACTACCATAAAAATTCAGCTACTCCTACCTTTAAAGGCACCTGATAGGGTAGTACATGGGGTGTCCCTTTGAATCCATAAACTCTATTGATAGTTGAGACTAGATATGGGATGATATCTCCCCAATTATGTGAAACTTTAAGACTATGGGGTCCGTCCATAGGCCTAACAATGTGTATTAGTGCCTTAGGAATTCTGGGATTGTCACCCAATATGAGGCATCTTAGTTTAGAAGCAAAGTGCCTATCAAATCTAACAAAACTAACATTTTTTGCTTCCCCAGTCATGTCTGCACTCCATAACTGAACTAGTAGTGCTTCCCCCTCTTGTTCCCTATTTAAAACCATTTCTTCACCAAAATATGTAACACCTTTAAATAGAAACATATTCATCAATAGGGAGTATTGACCCCAAACCTTTTCCACCTTGCCCTTTGCAATCCCCACCAATCCACTGTGAATCTCATTAGTCAGGTGAGATTCAAAATCAAAAATTATTTCTATACCGAAAGAGGAGATTCGAGTGATCATATACATGAAGCTCACAGGAATAAAATCTTCTTCACCCTCTTCGAAGACTCTGCACAGGGTCCTGTATATCTCTACTACCCTGGCATTAAAGCATGATTTCTTGAAAGTTTCTTTAGAAGTTGATGTTATTGCTGGTAGGTTTCCAATTTTTCCTATGTTGGCCTTCAGTGTACCTTGTCTAACTACATCCCTTTTGGACATATATTATTTTTCTAACTCTATCAAATCAATGGGCACATGATACCTAGTGAGAGGCCCCAGACTGAAAACTTCCCTAATTTCTTCTGGACTGATGGTAATTAAAACCTCACCATCCATTCTTCTCACTACCCTACTGGCTTGGTCATAACTTTTTGCCATGGCCTCAAGAAGGTCATAATCCATAAACACACTGGGAACAACTAGCTTTCCTAGATCAAAATTCCATATATTGGCATGTTAGGCATATAATTTCCTTTCTGCAAACCATTTTTTGAACAAATTCAAACCAGTTTGAGAAGTTTGAGCATCCTAGACCCAATTACCCTTATCATACAATCCATCAGCTATCCTTAGCCTAGGGTTCAATTAGGTTAACCTTTTAACTTGCACTATCTCTACAGTAGACTTAGGGAGCAACTCAAGTAAGTCATCATGCACATTTCTATCCAAATAGTTTATTTGACCTAAAAATCCCTTCTTCGGAGGCATCTTGGACTATTTTTTACAGAACTGAAAAACCTACGAAGATTATGGTGTAGACACCTAAAAACCTTTAGAAAATAAAGTATTTTTATTTTCTGAAAAAGTCCTGATGACATCATCATTTATTAATTAATTAATTAATTAATTAATTAATTAATTAATTAATTAATTAATTAATTAATTTTTATGCCATTAAATTCCTTTATCTTAATTAAAAATATTTAATTAAGGAATCCCTCCCAAAAATGTTTAAATCTTATTTAAACATTATTTCTTTATTTATTAATTATTTAATTAATAAATTGACCAAAAATCCTAAAATAAATAAAAAATTTATTTTTTGCCCAAAAATTGGCCAATTTCCTTATGACCAATAACCTCTTCCAAAATCTTCTAATCCTTCTTTAATTTCGATTAAAGGCTAATCTCATCATTTCCTACCCCTAACCCCAACTCAAAATATTTAATTAAAATTAAATATTAATCCTCATGTTTATTAAAAAAGTTTTAATAAATATCTCCTCAACCCAAACCCTTGAAATAAATAAAACTTTATTTATTTCCTAAAAATCTAATTTATCCTCACCTTAAGAAGTTCTAGACTCTTCTAGAAAGTCTTCATCCTCATCCTAGGAAATTCTAGACTATTCTAGAAAGTCTTTATCCTCATCCAAAATCTAGAATCTTCTAGAAGATGTCTTTAAACCTAATCCTAATCCCCTCCTAACCTTGTCACATTCCCTAAACATGGGTTAAAACTTACTAACCCAAGCCAAAGTTAACAAATATCTCTTCTTTCACCCACCCTCATTAAATGCCATCCACTTGCCTATCCTTAAGCTAATCCTAAACCATCCTAATCCATCCTCTAATCATTTGCACAAGCCTAAACAAGCTTAAAACATTTCTAATCAAGTCCAAGTCGAATTTGCTCTCATCACCCTCAAAATATCTCAACCATAAAACTTTATGAAGTCCACTAGGTCATAAATGACTCTTACAAGCCCTTTTATTGCTCTTACAAGTCATTATGAGGGTCTTTATGAAGATTTTATCTCTTGAGCCTCCTTTGTTGACTCATCCTTGCCCTTTCCTCCATCCTCTCACCATGTGACATGTGTCACTCCTTGATTGGCTATAAGGAAGCACAATCCATGTGCTCTCCTCTCATGCAATCTGAGCCTTCCATAAGCTTTTTCCCATCCTTGCATCTTAGCCCTCAATCCCTCAAGCCTCTTGCCTATAAATTGGATCCTTCCCCTTTGCAAAATAACACAATCCATGAAGTAAAGTTATAATGCTATTTTGAGAGCCAAATCCATACTAAAGCCATCTATCCACACCAAAAATCCACAATCATCCATTGAAGCCTTTGGAAGCATATTGAGCATACATCCTATCTTTTTAGACAAAGCTACTCAACAAGAGAGCTTCTCATTGAGAGAGCCCATTAATGGCTCATATTTTCAATTGAGATCTCATCTTAGTCTATCTTGAAGTTTATGAATTTTGTTTAGTTTGTAGAAGCTTTATTTAAATTTGGTTTCTATTAGCATACTAACATTGCTCATATACATTTTGGCACGCCCGGTGGGACCCCGCATGGGTCATCTTCATTAGCTTTTTTAGTCAAGTTTTGTATGTCATTTGCTGACTTTGGCTAATTTTTCTTGTTTTTTTGATTGGTAGGATTGTATAAATTGGTTTTGTAGGTCCACATGAGCATGAAGAAGACAAAGGAACTCATAATCTATCTCATAGTGTTTGCAGATTTTTCAAGCTTATAGGTGGACAAAGAACTTGAAATTCTTCTTCTTCTTCTTGTCTATATTCTTCTTATTCCATCTACTTCTTCTTCTTCTTCTTGTGGGAGATCTTGGCCATTTTTTTTTTAAGAAAGCAAAATCATACACACTTCTTTTTAGTGCTTAAAATGAACCCCCAAATCATACTTAAATCCATTGAAAAACTAAAAATTTGCAAAAAAGAAAAAATCTTTTAACAAGTGAAACTAAACTAATCTAATCATTTGCATCCTTGCAACATCAAGGTTTTAGATACATTCATGCAAAATTAGGAACACTTCATTTTTGGGAATTTAAAAAGAACTTCAAGTTTCCATTTCAAAAGGTTCAAAATCAACACTAAGTGCACACTAAAGTTCTTTTAAAAAATCTCATAAAAACTAAGAGTCCTAAATGGTTGCCAAAAATTGTCCTAAAAGCTTTGTTATTTGTTCCAAACAAATGTCTTATTGCAAAATCTTGAATGTTTCTTAAGATTTTCATGCATCAAAACAATCTAGGAATATCATTTTTGGGCTTAAAATATGCAAACTAGAACACAAAATCTTGAATGAAAACCAAAGTCCAAAGAGTCATTTTCACTTTTGAGTCCAAAACAATCTTGAATGATCTAAGGTTAAAACAAAGCACTTCAAAGTTCTTAAAACAACACACAAAATCTCAATCTTGAATGCTCAAAAGAAAACACTTGAATGTTTAACCACTTTTCTTTGAATGCATGTTGCTAAAATCACTCTTGAATGCCATGGATTAAAATCAAATTTTCCTTGAATGCATGGTTAAAACAACAAATTCAATCTTGAATTCTAAGGATCAATTAACTATTGCAATATCAAACACTTCATTTGGAGCTTCTAAAAATTGAACAAAACAAATCTCTTTTCCACATGCAATCTAGGTAAAGTTTGATTTTTGGACATTTAAGAAACCTTGTTAAGTTAAAATACAAATTTGCAAAAATCAATTTGAGTAGTTCCTTGGACTCACCTCTTTTCTAATCACCCATCAAATATTAACCATTGGTTGCAATCTCAGCGCCATTTATGGGGATGGGTCTACTTGAAAAAGGTGTTAAATGTTCCACAATCTAAGTCACTCACTTGGTCTTTGAATTTTTGCTTTAACTTTATCAAAATTCTTAAATGATCAAAACTCTAGATTAAATCGATCACACTTCAAGTTTGGGCACTAAAATTGAACAACAACTGACGTGGAGAGCCTCCGGGCGCGCGCTTGAAATTGAATCTCACACACTTTTATTTTGGGCTTAAAACAAACTCACACTCAATCTTGAATGCCTTAAAGAAAATTAATCGATACTTGACGTGGAGGGCCTCTGGGCGCGCGAGTTTGCTTTTGTTGACCCTAACTCTTCTTATTGTTTTCATTCTTCGATCGATTTACTTTTGTTGGCGCTTCAAGTTGGAATAAACATTGTATCTTAAACATGAGTGCTTGCAAAGTCTAGATCAGAAAACTTAAGCGTCAGTTGGTAAAAGAACAAATGTGTTTTTTAGCCCAAGGTCATCCAAGTCTTCTCTCCCCTTGTCGTCTTTCGAGGCCATCTTGGGTGCATAAGATTAGGATCCAAAACCTTGTTTCTTTTTAGGAGGCCTGCTTGGGGATTTCATCACCCCTTGGACGACCTCAACTCCAGCGTTCTGGCGGAGTATAAGAATCGGAAGGTGAATCAAAAGACACCTCTCTTGGGATCAAGATTTTGTCACTCGGGCTAAGCCTCAAGGAACTTTATACCCTTGAGAAGTGAAAGAGGAGAAGTGGGTTACCGCTCCTCTCGGCTGTGTGACATCTTTTTGGTCTCATCTATAGATTTGGGCCTCACGTACCTTGGGTATATCGAGGACTCCTTAGCTAAACCAACTTTCAGCCTTGTAGACAACCATCTAGGATGTTAATGTGTTTGAGGTGACTGATCGAAACATTTGTAGAACATACACACTCCTTGGCACAAGTATCACTTTCTGAGAATCAAAAACTTCTATCTGGTTGTTTCTATCTATTGCTTGATCTTTTATTTGTTGAATGAATGTTTGCCAAACTTGGTCAATCCTAGCTTAGGGCATACTTAGCGTAGTCACTGCCTATTCCAGAAGTTGAATGAGTTGAAGCAAAACAACCAAGATCTCTCAAAGCCAAGAAGATTTAGAAATTGATGTCAGAGCAACCCAAACCCAAACAGAAGTTCCACAAAGTTAAACTCAAACCATCTCTAGCATACCAAGAACTTTCAGCCAAGAGAAAAGAAATAACACCAAGCCCACGAATTGCCAAATTCCACAAAGCAGAGGACAAAGCTACCGACGAAGCACTTCAAGAGGCCTGGTTAGAGCGCACCATCAAATTTAGCCAACATCTAGGAGTTAATCCTGCTTATGCCTTACCAACTAGGCATGATTTCTATGATTAGACACCCTTGTTTCTCCCCATCTTCTTGGATTAGCTTCACTTTAGAGTCATCTTTGTAGAAAAGCCAGCCATCTTAGGTTATCCCCTTAAGCATTATTAGCTCATCCATCTCATTTAGAATCAAACCATCTAGCCAGCAATCAACACCACACATCCAAGCCTTCAAAATTGTTGTCACTTTTGCCAAAAGTTTGCCACTCCTAAAATCTTCCAAATCCATCAATCTCACCAAGGTTATCCCTTTGACAGAGCTTTGTCTAGGGTAATCCAGCTTTGTCACTTGTTATCCCTCATCACCTTGAGCTAAAGGTTGGGATCCACAAGTGGTCAATCTCATGTTCTTCCTAAAGGATCATCAGTCTATCCTTAAGTTGACACAATCACCACCAAGCTTGCACATAGGAAAGCAGACCTTTCGTGCTTTGGCAACATATCTTTGAAGTTAGAATCTCCAACCCAATCCTCCTTAGGTTTTTTCATATAGCTTTGCCTTAACCTAGGAAATCATTTGCATAGAGAAGCCTTCCCCCTTTTGCATCCATCAGCATTATTGCATCTCATCCCTAGGAGCATTTTTCATGCCACCCATCACTCGCTTAGCCAAGAAGAAAGAAACAATGGAGCCCTATCATTTGGATCGAACAGCCTCACCCCCCTTGAGCACTCAGCCATCCTTCAGCCCAGAGAAAGCTATGCCATCACGTACTGACATTGAAGCTTTCATGAACCAACCAGGAAATGCAGTATTGGTAAATGCCATTATAGACAAGAACAAAGAGACAATCATGGCCAATTTTCGAAGGGAAAATGTAGGAACCTTTGACTTTGGAAGACCCCCTCCATTATCAGATCCATCTCACCCATTGTTTGGGCAGCTACCACCACCCATAGGCTCTTATGATCCAAATTATCCTCAATATATGCCAAAAGAAGAGCCTCCAGCCAATCCATATGATCCAACAGACCCAAACATACCATCATCCACCCAAGTTGAAATCTCCATGCCGCAAGCCAACCCAGCCACCACCACTCCATCCTTGGTTCATACCTCTCCGCTCCAAACCCCCTTTACCCAAAATAGCTCACCGTTCACCCCCTTCACTATTGCTGCTGCTGCTCCCCAAACTAGCCTTCCAAATCCACCCATCTCCCAAATCAGTGCTAGCATCTTTGGCCAACCTCAGCAATATACAACAGGGATGCCACCCATGGGGCCAAGTAATCAACCTTTCATCACCCCCAGCTTGTTCACTGCAGCCCAACACACAATCCCATCATTTCCATTAGGTCTTGGGAGCTCAATACCATTAGCCACAAATCTACAAGCTACTACCCTCACTCCACAAAGCTATCAAATCCCACAAGCTACTACCAATTTTCTACCAAGCTCCCAAGTGACCCCAGCCCCTGCCACCACTCTACCAAGCTTCCAAATCCAACCACAAAGCTATCAAACCCCATCAGTTCCATTCCCAAGCTTTCAATTCCCACCACCTCCACCACCAACTAATCCATTACCTCCAATTACCAACTACTTTTCAATGCCACTTCTAGGAGGTAATCCACCACCCCAGCCAACCACCAATTATTTGCAGATACCATCCCAAATGGGGGCACAACCCACATATATTGGTCAAACCCCACAAGCCCCCCGATCCTTTCCCCAAGCCTCTCAACCATCTTATACCTTACCTCCACAAAGCAATCCATTTATCCCACAGCCAGCTTCTGTTCCTCAATCCCAACCTCAAATCCCATATCAACAGCAACCCTCGCAGCACATGCAGCAATATGCGCCACCTCCCCCTCAGCAACCTGTCATCCATCATGCAACTGCCCAAACAATGTACAATCCCTATCAGCAAATCCCTCATAGCCATCCATATTCAGCGACCCCATCCAGCACATACCTACCTCAAGGCACTCCTACATTGGGGGCACCCCAGCCATCACCTATCAATTCAGAATGGGAGCAAATGAAGATAGCTCTGAAAGCCATCCAAGAAGGGAATGATCCGAAGACATTCAAGTTTGAGAATGTGTGTCCTTACCCATTTGACAGAGCCATTACCATGACACCATTTCCCAAACACTTTGAGGTACCCAAATTTGACAAATTCAGAGGAAAAGGAGACCCTGTCACACATATCAAAGAATTTTACATGCACTGCCAAGACGTAGCATACAATGATGTCTTCCTCTTGCGCCTTTTTCCCAAAAGCTTAGTTGGACCAGCTCTTGAATGGTTTTATAGAATCCCCTATGGCACAATTAAAAACTTTGCTGAATTATCTGAGGCATTTGTAGCCCAATATGCCCATCTTGTTGAAACAGAGCTATCAATAGTTGATCTTGTCCACACCAAGCAAAAAGGTGGAGAAAGCCTTGCCGAATACCTGCAAAGATGGCAAACCCTTACCACCCGCATATCCTGCACCTTGCCAGAATGCCATGTTGTGAAAATGTTTATTGATAATGCCCATCCTAGCTTGGCTCACCACATGACCATGAACTGTTTGCAAACCTACAAAGATATCAAAGAGAAAGGAATGATCCTTGAGCAAGGACTCATTAAAGATGGTGTGGTCAAGCTTTACAAGGAAGCCAACCAAAATCAATCACATTCCAATGACAAGTCTAGGTATTGGAACAAAAACAATCACGTTGCAACAGATGGCGTCACTGACACCAGACATGTGAATATTGTTGGTCCTTCTCACAACCAGTCCAACCCACCATATCAACCAAAAAATCAACAAGCTATCAACTACCAACAACAGAATAACCAAAGCTATCAAAACCACAATCCAAGACCCAACTTCCAAGGGTCTAGCAATCAAGCTAATGCCATCAATGTAGCTGCAGGACAAAAGCCTAGATTCCAACCTACACCTAGAAACTATACACCCCTTGGTGAACCATTGGATGTCATTTTTGAGAAATTAGTCAAAGAAAACCTCATCAAATTTCCTCCTACCCAGCAAATTGACCCAAGCCAATCCAAAGCTGCATGGTACAAAGATAATGAGTACTGCAAATTTCATAGGGTAAAAGGTCACACTACCCTCAGATGCACGAAACTAAAAGACTATGTGCAGGACCTCATTGATCGGAAGGAAATCACTGTTGGTGCCCAAACCTCTCCCAATGCAGGCTTACAGATCTATCAAAATGCTTTTCCTCCACACCACAACCAAAATCCTGGAAAAGCACCTATCCAAACCAACAACAACAACACCAACAACCGTCAGCCAAACCAACAGCATGGGAAGAACAATGACCACACTTCATCCTATATAGACTATGGTAGCCTTATAGGTTGTATATCCGAGAAAGAGCCTTCCGTCAATGTTATCAATATCCAAGGACCAAACAATGAGTGTGCAGTCACCACTCGAAGAGCGCGATTTAACATCGCAGGCCCACCTGTTACACCAACACCATCAGCTCCATCAAAAAGCCAGTACAATATCTTGGAACACCTTGGGAACATGCCAGCCCAAATCTCCATTTTAGACCTTCTTCGCACTAGTCCTGTGTACAAGAACATCCTTGATAGTTCTCTCATAGAATCTTGTTTCCCTTTTGATATCAATGCTACTGATTTTCGTAATCTTGTTGGACACCTCTCATCCTCATGTGCCCTATCATTCAAACCCACCGACATACCCGTGGTCGAGCCAGATCACACCCTTCCGCTTCGCATAGCCATCATGGTATCCAACTTTGCTGTAAAAAGAGTAATGATAGATAATGGATCAGCCTTGAATATTTGCACCCTAAAATTCATAAAACAAGCTGGGTATACTGAGGCAGATATCATCAGTGAGGTTATCACCATCAAAGCTTATGACAACTTGGAAAGAACCACAGAAGGAACTATTTTGCTGCCAATCAAGGTTGGGCCAGTCATCCAAGAGACACTCTGCCATGTTATTGATCTAAACCTACCATTTAACATCCTCCTTGGTCGCCCATGGATTCATGCCATGAAAGCCGTTCCATCCACTTACCATCAGTGCATCAAATTTCCGCATCAAGGCACTGAGGTAACCATCCATGCCGATCCAGAACCCTTTGCTTACTGCAATGCGGTTGAAGCTTCATATACAAACCATTGCCCTGGAATTGATATTGGCACATCCATCGCCAGCTCATCCCACACTTATAATGACCCAGAAACCATCCTCGCCTCTACCCTGTCTACCGTGAAGATCAATAACAAAGGTTGTGGAGAGTATAGTCTGTCAGATGCATTTGTTGTCGGGGCACTCCCACTTGATCCACATGCCCATGGACGACCGACATATCACAAAGCTAAGGAGGTTCCACCTCCTCGATACAAACAGTTTGGCCCAACAACCTTTGTATCCTAAAAAATCCCTCTTCATGAGGAGCTCACTCCAGATATCAACAAATGGTTACATAAGGATGCACCTCAAAGAAATCAAGCACGCCTTGATCACTTCAGCCAAAAGTATCCCCAAGAACATAAGCTCATCACTGACAAATGGAACTATCAAGGTGGTGGTCTAGGACCAGAAGAAAGAGGCATGCAGTGCCCCATCGATGCACATAAGTGGGAATCGAAGTCAGGTCTTGGCTTTGGCATATCCACAACTGGGGGCACCAATGAGAACGGTCACGCTTTTTCGAACATTCACCGCAACCTTGTCGAAATCGAAGACATTCCTGAGGAAGTTGAAAAGAGAGCCTACGACGATATCCTAGACCAAATCTCCCTCGGAGACTCTGTTCTCCAAGAACTATCCATCCACCTCATTGACCTACCACTCGCCCATCCACAACTCATAGATTGGGACCAACCAAGTGTCATACACATCGATGAGTTCACATCAGAGGAGGCACTTCTAAGATTCATGGGAGCTGAAACTCCTCACAAGAAAACAAAGCCAGATTCTACCTATATCTACAAGCTAGATCCCAAGGGGTATTTTGGAGAAAATCCCCAACCTAGTTCCGATACACCCAAAATTGGAACTAAGGTGAATCTGAGACTAGCTAAGGCAACGAAGAGAACCCCTCAGCAAGAAAATCCAAAGCCACAAGAAGAACATGAGGATTTAGCATTGCCTCCTCAAGATAATCGACCAGAGGTGTCTTCTATTCTAATTGAGGATACTCGAGAAGTCAACATTGGTTCTTCAGAGATCCCCAGACTTGTTCACATTGCTGCATCCCTATCACAAGACCAAGCTGACCTCCTCTTTGAGGTCTTAAGAGAGAATATTGGCCGATTTGCATGGTCATATCAGGACATGCCAGGACTTGATCCAAAGCTTGTAGTTCATCATCTTGCAGTTGATCCAAAGATCAAGCCCGTCAGACAAAAGCTTAGAAAAATGCACCCCAAGGTGGCATTATTGGTCAAAGCTAAATTAGAAAGAATGCTAGCTGCTAAGGTTATCCGAACTATCGACTACTCAGAGTGGATCTCCAACATGGTCCCTGTCACTAAACCTTCTGGTGACATCAGAATCTGCACTGATTTTAGAGATCTTAACAAAGCTTGTCCAAAAGATAATTTTCCCTTGCCCAACATAGATATGATTGTAGATCTTACAGCTGGACATGAAATTTTGTCCCTCATGGATGGATTTTCTGGGTATAATCAAATCAAGATTGTAGAAGAGGATCAGCATAAGACAGCATTCACTACCCCTTGGGGAACCTTTTGCTACAACATGATGCCTTTTGGCCTAAAGAATGCTGGGGCTACCTATCAAAGAGCTATGACAGCCATTTTTCATGATCTCATCCATAGCATTTTGGAGGATTATGTGGATGATATCTTGGTCAAGTCTCATACCTTCATGGATCATCTTGCTGACCTGGAGAAAGTCTTTGATAGGTTAGCCAAATATCATCTCATGCTGAATCCCAAGAAATGTGTCTTTGGGGTCACATCTGGCAAGCTTCTAGGTTTCATAGTTTCTAAACGAGGTATAGAGATTGACCCCAAGAAGGTCAAGGCTATCTTAGACATGCCTCCTCCCCAGACACTGCGACAGCTTCGCTCTCTTCAAGGAAAGCTCCAATCTGTTCGGCGCTTCATCTCCCAGCTTGCAGATAAGTGTACACCATTTTCACATTTACTGAAGAAGGATGAGAACTTCAAGTGGGATCCTTTATGTCAATGCAGCTTCGACCATCTCAAGCAATATCTCATCAATCCCCCTATCTTGGTTCCACTAGTTCCTGGTCGTCCCCTGATTTTGTACATATCAGCAACACCTACTGCTCTAGGGGCACTTCTAGCACAGCTTGATGACTACAACAGAGAAAGAGCCATCTACTACATCAATAGAACCCTAGTTGGTTATGAACTCAATTACACTCCTATGGAAAAAGCTTGTTTGGCAGTTGTTTTCTCAACTCAAAAACTTCGCCATTACATGCTAAGTCATACCATCCAACTAGTCTCCAAGATTGACCCTCTCAAGTATATGCTCTCTAGAACAGCACTTACAGGCCGATTGGCCAAATGGGTTATGCTCCTTAGTGAATTTGACATCCAGTATGTGGATAGAAAGGCAATCAAAGGGCAAGCTATAGCAGATCACCTAGCTGATGCACCTCTAATAGATGTTTATCCGTTGATCACAGAATTTCTAGATGAGCATATCTGTCTAATTGAAGAACAACCCCCATGGAAACTTTATTTTGATGGCTCATACACATCTCATGGATCAGGGGCAGGAATATTGTTGGTCACACCTCAAGGAGATTACATTCCAAAAGCCTTCAAGCTACAATTCCCTAGCACCAACAATATAGCTGAATATGAGGCCCTCATAGCAGGATTAAAGATAGCTGTAGAATGGAACATTGTTGAGCTACAAATCTTTGGCGATTCTCAGCTCATCATCAAGCAAGCCCTAAATGAATATCAAACCAAAGATGAAAAGCTATTACCCTACAAAGAGCTAGTTGATCAGCTAACCCAACATTTTACAAAGCTTCAGTTTACACAAGTGCCTCAAATACAGAACAAAGCAGCAGATGCTATGGCTACTATAGGCTCGCTCTTGGAAATTCCCCAAGCAGCTACACAATATGAGTTTTTAGTGGAGCAGCTCCTCACACCCGCTTATGCGAATGAGGATTCAAACCGTGTTTGTATCTTGGTTGGTCCCCAATCCCCTTGGTACCATGAGATTCATGCTTACCTTAACGATGGTATCATATCCCCTCACCTCACACGTACCCAACGCCAGAACCTCATCCGAAAATCATCCCGCTATGTTATCATAGCCAATACCCTATATCGTCGGGGTTATCACGATACTCTCTCTCGATGTTTAGACCAAAATGAGGCCGCGATGGTGTTAAAGGAAGTACACTCTGGACTTTGCGGTGCCCACACGAGTGGTATTGTCCTAGCGCGACAAATCCTTAGAGCAGGCTACTATTGGCCTACCATTGAAGAAGACTCTTGTGACTTTGTCAGAAAGTGTCTCCCATGTCAGCAGCATGCAAATCTTGTGCACGCTCCGGCACAGGATCTACAGCCTATTGCACCACCTTGGCCTTTCGCTTGTTGGGGCCTTGACCTAGTTGGAACTATCACACCCCTCTCATCTGATGGACATAAATGGATAATAACAGCTACAAACTATTTCACTAAATGGGTGGAAGCAGTCCCCCTAGTCTCAGCTACAGGAGTTCAGGTCTCCAAGTTCATCTTGTACCACATTGTTTGTCGCTTCGGCATCCCATCCACCATCTTCACCGACCACGGAGGTAACTTTGAAAATCTCAACATGGAAGAATTATGCACTTCCCTCCGCATCCATCACCGCTTTTCTAGCCCATATTTCCCACAAGGTAACGGCCAGGCAGAGGCAACTAACAAAACCCTCCTCAAAATTCTAAAGAAAGTTGTCAATGATTCTGGCCGTGATTGGCACCTACAAATAAATCCAGCCTTATGGGCCTATCGAACTTCCTTTCGTACATCCACAGGCACAACTCCATACTCCCTAGTCTATGGTGCCGAAGCGGTACTACCTATAGAGGTTGAACTTCCCTCCTTGCGCATATCTTTGCAAGGGCAAATATCAGATGAAGAATATAGAGTAGCTCGACTCACCCAGCTAGATCTCTTAGACGAGAAGCGACAACAAGCCTATGATCATCTCACAGTCTATCAAACTCGTCTCAAAAGAAATTTCAACAAGAAGGTGCTTCCACGACACTTTCAGCCAGGTGACATGGTCCTCAAAGAAAACATGAAAGTCCAAGTAGATCGAGAAAAGAAAGGCAAGTTTGAACCTACATGGCTTGGTCCTTATGTTGTCACTGCTTCCTTTGGCTCTGGAGCTTATCAGCTATCTACACCAGAAGGAGAACTCTTGAATGATCCTACTAACATCATTCATCTCAAGAAGTTCTATGCTTGAAGATCCTTGGTATACCTAGCTTTTGAAAAACACAAAAGAAAAAAATAGTAAAGAGAAATAAGCGTCCAATGGTGAAAACTTGGCAATTCAAGCACCTTGGATAGGTACCTTGGTGAAAACCTGGTAATTCAGGTGCCTTGTGTACTAAAGACTAATCCATTATCTATCACTATCCTATCCCTCATCCATTTACCCACCATCCCATAAGACACACTTGCTTGTTCCCTTGGTGTTCCAACCAAATATCCAAAATCTGATGAAGCTTGTAAATACCTCCTGTACAGCTTGTAAATCTTGTACCAAAGCTTGTATTATACCTTGTAAATCTTGTACCATACCTTGTCTATCCAAATCTTGTCCAACGTTTGTACCATATTCCAGCCTATAAATAATCCTGTATCCTAGCTTGTATACTATCACGTGCACACACAAAATTCCATTTTCCTTAAGCTTTTCGCAAACCATCTACCTATCCACCTATCACCTATTATAGACATCCCATCCTTCACAAACATTTCCATCTCACAAAAACCAAAACATGAACAAACTTGTACATTTGTAACATATCTTGGTCCATCAGCTTGTACATCCTCTTTAACTTAGTACCATTGTATCTATCCAGCGTTCATGTCAGTTTGTCCTTGATCAGCATCTTGCACCCATCACACATCTTGGTTAGCTATTCCAATGCATCCTTTAGCTAGATTTCCTGTCACCAAAGTGTTATCTTTCTTAGTTCAGCTTGCCAGATGCACCACTCATCCTGATCCACCAACTTAGGTGCTCTCCGATAGGTCCTTGCAGGATATAGCTTTCCTCAAGTCTAATCTTGGTCCGTTAGTACCTCGTCCTACCCATCTCGTTGGCAAACAACTCTCTTTTGGATTTTCACTTTCTTTTGATTTGGAATCTCCCCTTTTGGGTCTTGAAGTATCTTTTCCAAGCAATCTCCTTGTTCCCTCCTCAAGGTTGCCACGATCTTCCATATCATGGTATGCTGCGAATGGGGCAATTAGAGTGTAAGGTCTTGATCAGGTCTTTCGTTTGTTTTTCTTTTCTGCTTGTGGGTTCTCCAGTGTCGTTTCCACGCTGCTTCCTCTAGGATTCATGTGTGATGCTGGGGCAATCCTTGTGTGTTTGTTTTGAGTTAGTTTGTTAGTCCTTTGGACGGTTGGTGAAAAGGCCTTGATGTTCTTGGTAACCTTGGCAATTAACCAATAGTCCTATAGCAAATCTAGTGCTCAACTACATGGTGGTACTTCTCTTTGAAGTATCCCCCCGCTCAAAAAGCTTCAATGGTTTTCCTTCATCTCCATTATCCCCCACCCATATCCAGCATCTGTCTCTCCTACCCTAGCTGATGCATCAGTATCTCTTTGAATCACTCATCACTCTTAGCTTTAGGGATCCACAATCCTAGTCTTAGGGATCCACCAATCCAAATCAACCCACCAAGCCTCATCTTTCGAGATCCACAATCCTAGTCCTAGGGATCTCCGAAACCCATCTTCCACCAATCTAACTCTTTGAAATCCTGTTCCATCAGCTTTATAATCCCCTCATCCATCTCCCTATCCTGGATTCCTTTTTATAGCGCTCTGCTCCTTCATCCTCCACCTTCCCTAAGGTCTTAAGCTTGCTTCCTCTTGTGCATCTGATTCTCCTTTATCATTCTCCCATAGTGAGAGTTTGAGCTAATTCAGCCCCTTCTCTTTGCCAATCTAAGTCTCCTTGCTCATCCCATATTCTTGTACTTTTCAAGAAGCCATCGAGCCTCACTTTCTCTCCCCGCTGCCTTCTTGAGGGGGCATCTCACAGTCCATTCTCTCCTCTTCTGCTCTAGCCTTGGGCATCTTATTTTCTTATCTTTGATGTCATGCCACTTGCGGCATCACATCAAAGAGGGGCAAAATGTAGACACCTAAAAACCTTTAGAAAATAAAGTATTTTTATTTTCTGAAAAAGTCCTGATGACATCATCATTTATTAATTAATTAATTAATTAATTAATTAATTAATTTTTATGCCATTAAATTCCTTTATCTTAATTAAAAATATTTAATTAAGGAATCCCTCCCAAAAATGTTTAAATCTTATTTAAACATTATTTCCTTATTTATTAATTATTTAATTAATAAATTGACCAAAAATCCTAAAATAAATAAAAAATTTATTTTTTGCCCAAAAATTGGCCAATTTCCTTATGACCAATAACCTCTTCCAAAATCTTCTAATCCTTCTTTAATTTCGATTAAAGGCTAATCTCATCATTTCCTACCCCTAACCCCAACTCAAAATATTTAATTAAAATTAAATATTAATCCTCATGTTTATTAAAAAAGTTTTAATAAATATCTCCTCAACCCAAACCCTTGAAATAAATAAAATTTTATTTATTTCCTAAAAATCTAATTTATCCTCACCTTAAGAAGTTCTAGACTCTTCTAGAAAGTCTTCATCCTCATCCTAGGAAATTCTAGACTATTCTAGAAAGTCTTTATCCTCATCCAAAATCTAGAATCTTCTAGAAGATGTCTTTAAACCTAATCCTAATCCCCTCCTAACCTTGTCACATTCCCTAAACATGGGTTAAAACTTACTAACCCAAGCCAAAGTTAACAAATATCTCTTCTTTCACCCACCCTCATTAAATGCCATCCACTTGCCTATCCTTAAGCTAATCCTAAACCATCCTAATCCATCCTCTAATCATTTGCACAAGCCTAAACAAGCTTAAAACATTTCTAATCAAGTCCAAGTCGAATTTTCTCTCATCACCCTCAAAATATCTCAACCATAAAACTTTATGAAGTCCACTAGGTCATAAATGACTCTTACAAGCCCTTTTATTGCTCTTACAAGTCATTATGAGGGTCTTTATGAAGATTTTATCTCTTGAGCCTCCTTTGTTGACTCATCCTTGCCCTTTCCTCCATCCTCTCACCATGTGACATGTGTCACTCCTTGATTGGCTATAAGGAAGCACAATCCATGTGCTCTCCTCTCATGCAATCTGAGCCTTCCATAAGCTTTTTCCCATCCTTGCATCTTAGCCCTCAATCCCTCAAGCCTCTTGCCTATAAATTGGATCCTTCCCCTTTGCAAAATAACACAATCCATGAAGTAAAGTTATAATGCTATTTTGAGAGCCAAATCCATACTAAAGCCATCTATCCACACCAAAAATCCACAATCATCCATTGAAGCCTTTGGAAGCATATTGAGCATACATCCTATCTTTTTAGACAAAGCTACTCAACAAGAGAGCTTCTCATTGAGAGAGCCCATTAATGGCTCATATTTTCAATTGAGATCTCATCTTAGTCTATCTTGAAGTTTATGAATTTTGTTT
Organism: Cupressus sempervirens; assembly: GCA_028749045.1. Classification (NCBI taxonomy): domain Eukaryota; kingdom Viridiplantae; phylum Streptophyta; class Pinopsida; order Cupressales; family Cupressaceae; genus Cupressus; species Cupressus sempervirens. The sequence goes on from CM053786.1 coordinate 735,750,360, forward strand.
AGTTTGTAGAAGCTTTATTTAAATTTGGTTTCTATTAGCATACTAACATTGCTCATATACATATGGTAGTACTACTTACTTGAATTCTATCTTTGTTTTCTTTTGTATTTTTGCAAACTTTCCATGAACAGACAATTTCACAAATTCTGCCAGACTTCAACACACTTTCCTTCAGTAATTGCTTTTGCAGAAGAATGGCTCAAAATCTTTGCTCACGTAAGATGAAACTAATGAAATATTTCTGTATTATACTCTATTTTTTCTCATGAATGATGCTTTCATGTCTAATTAATATAGAGAGTGGCACCGCATTCTGTGTTTAAAGTTGTGCCATCGATCTTCAATAATCCTACGATCATGTGATATGGAGAGAACAACTAGGCGTTGCACTTGACATGTTGGTCAATTCATCCAATGAAAACTTACCATGTACATAACTCTTTCCTTGATGGCGCTTATGTCCAGACTGACTGGCAACTAAGGACATGCGTCAGTAGGTCACTACTTTGTTATGCATAAAGAACCAACACCTTGCCATAGCGAAGCAGCAGCAACCATTGATCTGATCTGAATTCGACAGATGATATGTTACTAGGCTTGCTCAGAAAGAAGGCGGTGGGCCCTATTCGCTATGTCACTATACATATCTCCCTTGCAACTCTTCATAGTGAGAAGACAATGGCCATTGATCATAGGTCTAATCAAAGGTGAGGAAATTTCACATAGTCTTTTGATTCATACTCGCTACATTGCATAGCTTAAATAACATGCAACTTTTCAAAGTGAGGTAGCAAGGACTGTTGATTTTGTTCTAATTTGATGCTCAGGATCTCTTGCACATTTGATCAGAAGGGCATTGATGAAGTACAAAATTCTACATAGTTGGCACCCTTTAAGATTCCTAATCATCATCCCACATCACCAAAGGTCCCATCAGCTCTTGATTTCACGGGGTCTCGCTACTTCACTAACGGCGAGATGTCAAATTTTTCCGATAGCGAGGTACTGAGCTTCAGCAACTTTAATGAATTTTGGCATCGTGAAATGCAAGGGTCCATCAGATTATTATTGCTGCTATTAACTGCTTCTAACAATGGCAGTTATTACTTATCATGCCACCTGGATTAGTCATGGTATTGACGAATTGCAATGTTACCAACTCTTCAGTTTCACGAGCCTCGCTACTTCGCTAACAATGAGATGTCAAATTTTATCGATAGTGAGGTAGCGAAACACCAAGAAAATCATTATTCCAGCTTTGACTTTAGACTGCTTTTGTTGGGTCCCTTTTCCTATTTTGACAGTAATTGTAGTGTGTACTAATAAATCAGCTAGAAAACAAAGTTCTGACCATCGTATCTTCATTTTGCGGTCCCATTTTATAAACTTTTCAGCACTCGTTACCTCGCCATACATAAAAAGTGCCCATTTTTGCAAAGCGAGGTAACGACAACAGTGGATCTACTTAGATTGGATGGTTGGGGAATATGAGAGGAAAGGTATCTCAGGAGCACAGAAGATAAAAGATGATAGAATATTCGCCTTATTTGAAAATTCAAATATTTTTTGCCTAACAATTTAAAAATAGAAAGAATGTAGGGTTTTGACAAGGTTTTTTCAAAGGCTAGCAAATGGATGAATTATCTAGAAACCCTATGTTTCACTTAGAATGAAAAATATGACTTTTCTATAATTGGACAAAAGACTTCTATCAAACAAAAAGTCAAACCAACAGTTGGGACATAGGACATAGTGCGACGCTATCAAGAGTAGATTTGTCAGGCCTCCCGATAGTTGGGAGATCTACAGATACATGTAGATGTCCACGATGCATAGTTGGCCGAGCGACAGTGGGAGATTGGTCAATGGAGAGAGTGTGCCAAGACTGTTGAGCAGAGGTCAGTGATGGTGTAGGATGAGGTTTGATTAAAGTCAGCCTAGGTAGCCTACTAATTTGCTGCATATTTAACAATGGTGCCTGATGAGGCTCTGCAGGTGCAGTGATTTTCACAGTATGCACAAGATTCTAGAGGTGCAAGACCTCCTGTGAGGCCGGACATGCCACCACCTCCTCCTCCACCTACTCCACCTACTCCTACTCCTCCTAGAGATGAGAGTACATGATAGAGTTAGATGATGTGGCATTTGGCTCTTGATTTTCATCTCTGGCTATGTATTGATTGGTGTGCCAGTGCAATTTTGTATCATTTTGATCGATAACACTCGAGTAGTGCCCATTTTTGTATCAACCCATTTTTTTGATAAATATATATATGAGATTTTTGAGATGAGTATCAATGTGTACATGTCATTGTCTGTGTCTATTTCACTTTGATGTACATGAGATATCAAGATGAAGATTATGAGATGTATGTTTTACTTTGATATGAATGCATATGCATTTTGATGTCATGTGATGTGATTATGAGCATGTAGAGTAGATATTATGAGTATATGGATGCAATGCATATGGAAATGGACTGACATCTCATGTAGTGTTATGTGTTTTGCCTAATAGTGATAGGTATTCCATTGAGGAGTGTGAATCAATGAACCAAATGCTTGTGTAGCCATAGAGAAACTTGATATGTTTGAAGATGCCCCCAATCCTTCATCACACAGGGGAGGAATAGAATCACAATCAAATTGCACGTTTATGCAAGTGAAACATTGTAATCCAAGACTATATTAAGTGCAACCCTAGGTCTAGTTACCAAGCCTTGACAATTTATCATCACTGGATATAGAACAAAGCTCGTATGTTATACAATTCCCACTGACATTACAATCATGGGAATATGAAAAGAACATACGTTATAGGTTTGTCAAGATTAAATGTAAGCATTTGAGGCATAAGAAGCCAGAATGACCAGAACATTTGTTCCTTTTAATATAACAAGTTAACATAAGCATCAGAGCATAAATGCTAGGATTTTAATTTTTTTTTCTACCATGATGCCTATTTCTAGGTTTTCACCAATGGCACTTTTTTTTTTTTTTCAATTTTTTTGTATTTTTCTCTTTTTGAATTTTTTTTTGTATTTTTGACTTTGCACTTTTTTTGGTGTTACCAAGGTGCCTATTGCTAGGTTTTCACTAGGGTAACAATTTTTTTTAAGACTTTTTCTAATTTTTAGGATTTATTTATTTTTTTAGGACGTTTTCAATTTTTGGAACTTTTTCAGAGATTACTAGCTCTCAAGCAAGATTACCTTGATTTTGCTCTAGTGTCTAGAAAGGTGTAAGACAATATGTAGTAGTAAGTTGGTGGATAAATGGAGATGGATAGATAAGGAGTATGAAGTGGTGAATATTACCCTCAAGGAAAGCCTTCACAAGATTACCCATGCTAGGGAAAAAAGATATAATAATATAAGCTCATGGTGTAATGAAGGGTATCATGTAACTAATCCAATAAAATGACCATGTCACGAGATTGCTAAGAACTGAGTTTTCTTCTTTCTTTCATTGATCAATACCAAAGGGTTTACTGAATAGGATAGCAAAGTTTTTTATGGAGGTTGTGAGTGAATGACTTTGGGAACGAGGACATCTACAGGATAAGCAAGATCGTGATAGGATGTCATGGATGGAAGAATTATGCATGATGCCTATTTACCAGGTTTTCATCATGGTACTTGTCCAAGGTGCCACAAGAAGTGGTTTTCACCATAGGACAAGTTTATTTATCTTTACTTTTGCTACCAAGGTGCCTGTATCCAATTTTTCACTGAGGCACATTTTTTCTTTTTTCTTTTTTTTTTTTGAATTTTTAGAGTTTTTGGAAAGAATTCAATCCTTTTGTCAATTTTAATAGTACTCCTATAAGAAGGATAAGTTATGATAAGCCAAGGCCATAGAAAGGTATCTTCAAAGATACTGATAGGGTAATGGAAGGGAGATAGTAGAGAAGATATATGGAGGATAAGGTTTTAGGCTATGGATGAGATAAATGGGATGGAAGGATAAAAGGGGGAGGATAGAAGGTGGAGTGGATAGGGTATTGAAAGGGATGTGCAAGGGTAGAAGAAAAAGTGGGCACGATCAACATTGACAGACACCTTGAAGGGTAGTGGAATGATGGAGGAAATATGGATGAAATAGTATGAGCTTTAGATTTATGTGGTGGTGGAATAATTTTGGAGGAAGGTGGAGTATAAGGTTTTGAAACCTGTTTAAGAAGATGTTTGGAAGAAGATGGAGTGGAAGCATTTGGAAGCTTAAATGTCAACTTTGATTTGTTTTCAATAGTCAAGTCCATCAAAAGAGACTTGGGAATCCATATAGCTTTTGATTTTTCATTAGATTCTTTTGAATGCATTTCTTCAATAATAGATTTAAGAACCCATACTTTCTTTGGTTGAGCTCTTTGAATAGTGGACCTTTGCAATCTCTTTTTTGTTTTTTCCTTCTTGACATTCACATGTTGATTAGAGGAGACATAGTGAAATTTTGAGGATGGATTCATGCACTTATGTTTGAGTTGATCATCCAAATTGCTTCCAAAGGACTTGGGAGTTATGTATGAATGAGGCCAATATGACTGGTTTAGATGGAAAGGTGAATGTGAAGAGTTCAAGCATGTGTATCTCTGTTGATCTTGGGGTAGGGTAGGAGGAACGTGTAATGAGCTGATAGTGGTAGTAGGAGATAGAGGAACATAAGGTCCCAATATGGATGGAATACTTGAAGGTTTTAGCTTAGATGGATAGGGACCAAGGATAGATTTAGAAGATGTGAATGGACCATAACTAGGGATATCAGCATCTTTAGAGTGAGCAACATGACTAATTCCATCAATAGTATTATGAGTAACTGTTATATGAGCAATACCTTTGAGAGGAGTATTTAAAGCTTGAGAATAGTTTTGAAGTGAATGTAGCGAGGTAGAATAAGAGGGTGAGGGAACACTTTTCTCTTCAAAAGTAATTTTAGGTAACATAGGAAAAGTATCCTTCTCTTGGTCTTTTAAAATTTTCTTAAGGATGGTGGAAGGAATATCTTGATCTTGCTTAGTAGAGGTGTGTGACATGGGAGATGGAGGACTATGTGACTCTTGAGATGGAGGCACGACATCTTGGAAGACTTGAAAGGGGATGAAGGAATCTTGGTCTTGATCAACACTTGTTTCTTCATCATTTAAGTGGTCCTCTTGATATGAAACTAATTTCAAGGATGAGAGAGTATTTGAATCTATATTCAAATATATGTCTAGAGTCTCCATAATAGGCTCTTGAAGGGACAATGGAGGAATAGTTGGAGTGGGGATAATAGGTGAAGCAACACATGGAGGTTTTGGATCTTTGGTTTGAGTAGTATGGGAGAGGTTTGGGGCTAAGTCAATATTAGCTTGAGTTTCCTTTAGAGGCAACCCTTGAGGGTACACATAGTCAACTGGGGGAGTAGTGAGTTATTTTGGTGAATATGTGTTGGAAAGGTTGGACAATTTAGAAGGTGAATGCATGTTGAAAGAAGTAAGTGTCACATTTAAACCATTACTAGACTTGGTTTTATGATGTTGATCCTTCTTAAGAGTAGAATCTTTAGTATATGAGAGCTTAGATTTTTGAAATATGCCTATATCAAAGAGATCTTGGATCTTGTTTTTCAGCTCCTTACAATGTGAAGTTTTATGTAAATTATGTCTGTGATAGGCACAATAGTTACTCATAAAGTAAACTCCCACCAAAGTGACCTTAGGTAAAATAATGAGTTTTTCTTCAAAAAGTTCTTCCAAGGTTAATTTATAAGATTTTCCCAAAGGTGTGAAATCACACTTTGGTTTAAATTCCCAAGGTTTGTTTTCAAAGATATTCCTAGATTTCTTGGGTGTTTGTGAAGTGTTCTCAGATATCTTGGATTCAAGATCACAAGAATTTGATTTTTGGTTGTCATAGGAGGAAGGGAAACTTTCTCTCAAGGAGAATTTGTTTGATGATGTTTCATCTTCCTCCTTTAGTCTTTGAAGTTGAGCACTCATTGATTGGATTTGTTGCTTCATGTTTGCAATAAGTATCTCTTCTTCCTCGCTAGGAACATTGAATTTAGCACATTGGTTATTAGCCATTTTGATGTACTATGTTTCAAGTAGTGACAACCAAGTTTTAGAGCATAAGCCAAGTTGGCACAATCATAGACAATGACAAAAAGAAAAAGCTTAGACAAGGACCACACTAGAACATAGTCTCAGAAAAGCAAGATAAGAGTGCAGTATACCAAGGTGCAAATAGTCTGATTTGAAGGCTAGAACAACCAAAGATTATGACTATAATGACATGGAGTAATACAAGCACTAAAGGACAAGAACAAGATAACTGAGAGACAAGACTAGCTAAAGTATGGATCGCAAGTCATTAGGTAAGTGGGATGCCACTATTTGGGATTTTTTTCAGATAGAGAAATAGTAAACTGATGTAGGAAACAAAATTGGTATAGAGCACATATAGCTCTAACAAACTAACTTGATAGTTCAGACTCAAGATCTTGCATGAAGATCCTTTGAGAGGCCCATGAGAAATTACATAGGGTCATGCAAGGACTTAGGACAACATAAGAATTTTGCACAAGGATATGCTCCAGGCTGTGCAAAGAAGTGCAAGGTTTGACAACAAAATAAGGACACTAAGGCTAGATCTCACATGGAGATGTGCAACTGTTCACACAAGAATCTGGATAGATTTGCACGAAGAAGTGGTAGGACAACAATTATTTGCACAAAAGTTTGCAAACTGTGTGTGAAAATGGAAACCAAATTGACAACTGAATTGGATTTTGAAAAGACTTTGAAGATTTCAGACAATTTTGGATAGATTGTTGATTCATTTGGAAAATTTTAGACAGATAGCAAGGTTGATTTTCAAGTGTTTAAACAACATTTGGGTTTGAACAAGGCAAGTTTTTTCAACAAGACACGAGAAGCAAGCAGTAGTCGAATACAATCCAACTGAGGGAAAAGCAACTCAAAGGGATATGAGAGTCTTGACTTTCAATTTATTTGAGCAAGTCTGGACATGTTTAGGACTCGATAAAAAACACACTTTATCCCTAGAAAAAAAAATGGTAGAGAAGATAAAACCTTTGTCCCACATCTAATGTGCATCCATGTACCTCACACAGCCATGTCAACCCCTAGAGGGCACCCGTGTTTTTGGTATATTCAAAGGACTCAATAGTATACACTAAACGAGCACCCTTGTGATAGGGGATGAGTGCATATAACACCTTCAAATGTCTAGTAGCATGCCTATGGTGAGTTCTATAGGAGATATTCTTCCCCCTCGTTGCACAAAGATTATGCCTCCTTTTGGAGGTGAACCAGATAGCTTCTAACTAAAAGGTTTTTACTTGGCTTTCATTTGTATTAATTCCCAATGGCTTCACAAGCAGAGTTTAGACTAGTTGCCCACACCAGCATCTAAAAGTGCACACTACTTTCTTAGCAAGCTAGGGGCTAGCATTGACCAATGCACAGACAAAGCCTCTCCTTGATATGCAATATCAGGAATAAAGGAGAGGAAATTAATCCAGCTTTGGAGTCTTTCGCTCTACAAATCTTCTTTATTATAGTGAGTTGGAATCTTTTCTAAAAGGAGTGTGCTCACTTGGGTCATTCTTGGATGTTGGATCACTTCGGTAGGCCCTCTAAAGGATTGACTCGGACTGGTGGTTTGATCGCAAGGGTCAAAGTTTCAGATTTCCCCTAAGGGGAAAGAGCATACTCCTCTACCTTACTTTCTCACCCAAACATGCAAAACAAGTTGATTTACTAACTTAGCTTAATCAATCTAGACTTGTCCTTTCTCAAGATCCTGACTCCCTAAAAGAAAATCATCATCTCTTCATAGAAAATGCCTTGTACTAGAGAACCACTAAGTTGCTTGCCTTCTTCAGAATGTCATCTTTTAGAAGCATCTAGGTTTTTGATTCACCCTTCGTCATGACCTCCAAGTGGTGAAGAGCATAATCCCCTACTCTTCTATCTTGCACCCTAGGAAGTTCACAAGCCCTTAATTAGACTATGTTTAGAAAGCAAGAAAGAAAACACATTGTTTAGTGAGTTTTAATGTTGATCTTTGACAAACATATCTTTGATAGCGTCCTGCAAACACATAGTCAGTTCATGTTTGGGAAAGTTTGTGTAAAGGAGTCTTTGTCAAATGTCCTATAGACAATAGTCAGACTACAAAAAATTAGAAAAATTGAAATGAAGATGCTTTAGAGAAAACACGTTAGTGAAAACAGAAGCTTAACTATGGGAAAATAAAATATAACTTTTTTTGTACTTTTTTTATACCCATAAAATATCTTAGAAAATGTCAAAACTTATGACAACATCAAAAGTCAAAATTTTTACTTTATTTTATCTAGAAAATTGGGAAAAAACTGTCTTCAATATTGATGTTGCAAAATTTCATGCGAAATCATGCATAGACCTGCGCAAAAAAATGGTTTGAGTCACACGAAATCATTCACAAGTCCACATGAAGTCTTTCACCATCTCACGTAAAATATTTTATTGAGCTGCATGAGAAAATGATGTAACGCATGAAGATTTGTGCAATGGAGCACTTTTTTGTGCGATATGGTTTAAAACTTCGTGTGAGAACTTCAAATCCTCGTGCAAAAATGGAAGGTCTCGAGTGAAGATTCAAGGTTCTCTACAGAATAGTACAAACATAATGCTAAAATAATAGAAAAAAATATAGATGAGGCAAGAGAAATTGATTTCCTCAGCCCCATAGTGGGTGCTAGAAATGTACTTGTGAAATGTGGCCTCTGAAACTCATAGACACTTCAACATGGTCTTTATTCGCGCATTCATCCTAGAATGAACATGAGATTGTTCACCCAAGAATAGTCTGGCAAGGCAACCTATTGCCTTCTCTCTAAAGGGAATTTTCTTATTATATATCCTTAGATTCAAGGTGTGAGCAACCAGACCCTCTAAGAATGAAGGATTTGAGAGATGCAACTAAGCTAGATGAATGTGCAAATTTACTCTAAATGTATAATGCAAACTAATTTGAGAACTTGTAAAAGAAGTTATACTAGATGCATACATTCTAAATGCTAAATGAAATTAAGCTAAATGATGAAAATATGTGAGAATGTATTGAGCTAAGTGAGTGCAAAATGCGACAACAATTCGATAGCAAATAAAAAATCCTCCACCCAAAATGAAGAAATGAGGGTCTCTTAAATAGAATTTCCTAAAATACTCCAATGGTTGAGATCAATTTCAATCAACGGCTAGGATTGAAGATGAGGTTCAGTTAAGGTGGAAGATTCCCAAATTAGAGGGAGTTAATTGGCTCAGATCTAAGTGTAAAAGTCAGTCAACTCAGATAAACTTTAGTGTGAGAGTAAGTGATCTGGGTCACTTCTAATTTGACTAGTAGTGAACTAGGAATTAAATAACTTTGCTTAATTAATTAGAAGTAGCTTCTCCATTTAATTAATTTTTTTTTTTTAATTAATTAGAAATACCTTCCCCATTTAATTAAATAATTCCTTTTAATTAATTGAGATAGGCGTATTTATTAAATTAAATAAATTTAATCCTGTAGTACATTAGCCTTAGGAGATAATTTAATTTAATAAAGTATGAATACTTTAGATTAAATTAAATTGAAATCAAATAGGTTTAATGTGGCTAATATGAGTGTGTACTATAGGAATAAAATAATGAGCATGATAAATGTAGATTAGGGTTTCAAGCATTTGACAATTAAGTCAAGTAGTGAGTAGCAGAATAAGAATTACCTATTAAAATAGGTCTTAGGATTGGTTAGAATAGACCAAAATTGGTGATCATGGCAATGAGCCAATTTTGGGGTATTATAGTGTATACTTGAACTGTGTTATCATTGCATAGACTGATTCTTCTATTCTATTTTGTTCCTCTTTAGTGAACTTATTGAAATCAATCTTTTCCATGTCACTTAAGTCTCCATTCCTAATCTTTTCACATAATGTATCAATTGAAGACTTAGGAGGATGACTTACGTTTTTAGATTGATCTTCCTCATCAGTATTAGGTTGAGCCACATATCTTTTCCTTTTTCTTGGCTCTTCTTGTGCCTTCTTGGCTATCTTATTCTTCTTCTTTGTAGCTTCCTCTTTGGCTTTTTGTGTGGAGGCCCTTGTTGTAGCTCTGGTTGTTGGCTCCTTGGGTGTTGGCATGGCAGCTTTCTTTGATGTAGACTTAGAAGCAGTAGGTATCTTTGCCTTCCTTTTGATGACCTTGCCTTTGATGGGTGCTTCCTTGGCTTCTTCTTCCTCAACATCCTCATCTTTGTCTTCACCTTGGCCTTGTGTCAATTCAAGTGGCCCTTGTTCTGGCTCATCTTTATCTTCACTAATTTCTTTTGCTTCTCCTACTGCACTTCTTTCTTCAACACCAAATTTTGTCTTTATTTTCTTTACTAGTTTCTCCTTCTTCTTGACTGCTATGGCTATCTTGAGTTCTATAACAACTCTTGACCTCACAGTGCCATAAGTTCAAAATGCCTTGGCAATTTTTTCCATTTCCTCTGAAAGTAATGGTGTAATAGCTTCAGAAGCTTGATCTACATTGAGCTCATATTCCAATGGTCTAAGCCATCTTACTCTTGGAAGGACTGCTTGGATGTAAGTATAATCAATGTCAATAAGAAAACATATGTCATTCTCATGTTAATTCACCAATGAGACTGATATCCTCATTCTTTTCTTCATTGCATTCTTAAAATCATCAAAATAGATAGTCATTTGATCATCAAAGCTATCTCCCATTTGTGCAATAAAATCATTTAATTGATCAACAATTGTTTTTTTCTAACTCCAGTTGACTTTTCCAAATGAAGGGAATTCCTTCATCACATAAAAGAACATGCATACCAATGTTGACCCAAATTTGCATTATGCTCCCTTGGAATTTCTTATTACTCCAAGATTTTCATTTATCTGCTGTAACATGAGCTTTGCAAGGGCATAGGTGTGGTCTTTCTTTACAAGCTTATATGCCACATCCACTACTATGCATGGTACACTATTCAACCTATTGGATTGATAAAACTTATGTGATATGATCCTTACAACAAAGTCTAGAAGGCGATCAGTTATGGTGTCTATGGTCATGCCTCTATTGTTCCACTTTGCTCCTATGTTTTTCTCTATTGTTTCCTTCTTATCACTTCTCAATTTCTTTGGCTGATCTAGGGTTTGAAAACCTATGACCCTATGAACCATCTTCTTAGTAATTTTAACTGGTCCTTGCTCTAACCATAATGATCCATCATGGATTCTGCTAAGTACTATGCATATCCACTTAGTTTTGAATATGATTGGAAAAACTAGGGCTTTGGTTAAACCCTTCTTTTCTACAATTGAAAACTCATCTTTTAATATACCATTATCACAGAGTTTATCATAGGCGTTGAAGATTTCTAGGTCTCCTATGGCTCCAATCTTATAGTTGTAACACTTACGCACATCCTGAACCATAACAACTTTTTTTTGAATCATAGACAATGCACCTGCGGGATCATTTTTGTATGCTACCTTTGGTATGGGCCTAAACTCAGGTTGTTTAACCTCATTACTAACTAGCTAAATCTCATAGCTTTCCTTCCATTTGGTGAACTTTGAACCAAATGCCATTTTTAATTGAACTAGGGTTTGACATTTAATGTAAACTTCACAAACTATACAACTTGGCAACTAAAGGAAATACCTGGTTAAATGCTTGAAATTGCTTGGGTTGATCCTGAATTGCTGCAAATCACTAGTTGAATACTCAAAAATAACTCAGTTGTTCTCCTAGTAATCGTTCTTTGTTTGAATGGCTCAAAATGAATCAATTTTCACCTTTAAGCAGCTCAAAAAACCTTGCATTTAATGCATTCTTGTACCTTCACCCGTCAGCTTCCAAAGATTTTCAACTTGGCATCCACTCAATTTTACTTGGCAGCCATTCTCACTTGGCATCTACTAAATTTGTTAATAACTTGGCAACCACTTACAGGCTTTTCTTAGCTTCCACTTGAGTTTTTAACTCGGCTTCCAAAGCAATTTTACTTGGCAACCAAAGACATCCTGACATCATCAGTCAAATTTTGTCTTGGCATCTTAACTCATGTAGATTTATACTTTGCAATGCTTCTTCTGTATTTAGGGTTAATGTATGATACTTCCTTATATGTATCAGCCCCATAGGCTCATTTTGTGATTAGTTGGATGAGATATGATCACTTGACCTCTTGGGTGAAGTGACCCTTCCATTGGATGTACTTGGTCCACCTTTTTTTTGCCATGTCTTCTTCATCTCTATTCTGATGTGTGCCTCCTCAACTTTTTCTTTGCCCTTATTTACTTCAGTCTTGGGTGCCTTGGCCTTTGTTGGACAATTCCTACTAACATGTCCAATTTTCAAGCAACTAAAGAAAGTAGTTTGGTTCAACCATCTTTTATAGTTCCCTTTGAAGTGTGTTCTTATGAAGTTCTAAGGTATATGTCCATACTCTTGACAATAGTGATAGCTTTACCTTGTATTGTAGTCCCAATTGTAATGGTGTACATAGTTGTCCCTCCTCACATGTTGATTTGGTATCCACATAGGCTTTGATCTACACTCAAAGGCTCTATGTCCGCACTTATTGCAATTGTGGCCATGTCCATCAAATATTTTTGTCCTTGTAACTTTAGACTTGTAGTCTTGTGTCATATGACCTTGCATATTGCACTTGTGATAGTAACCCTTGCTTTTGGGTGTGTTTGGTTGATTGATCCTTCTACTCTTGCAAACATTAGCAGTATGCCCTTTTTTATTACAATAATCACAAGTGGGTTTAGGATCCTTACCTTTCTCACTCCTTTGCTTAGTACTCTTCAATGATTCACCAACTTTAGTGCTAGTGTATCCAAGTCCTGGTGTATCATGGGCTAATCTTGGGGATTTCAACAACTGTTCAAAGTACTTGATAGCTTCACTTGACATGTTGAGATTCTCAGCTATTTCTTTTTCTCTCTTCAAATAATTCTATGGTTGTTCATTCTGCATCATCAAAGTAGAGATCTCAATATCTTTCATATTGAGTTCATGATGAAGATTCATCAGTTGGCCAAGTTTATCCATCTGCATGTTTGAGATCCTTGTTAATTTAGTACATTTTTCTTCAAGTCTTTTTGCAAGATTTATTTTTTCATCTTCCATCATGACTCTATCCTCAACTATTCTTTTCTTTTGCTCAGTGATTTCACATAGCATCATGGCCTATGATTCATGCTCCATCTTAAGAGTTCTTATCTCTTCTACTTGAACTCTATTTTCTCCATCAGTTATGCTATTGTTCCATCAAATTCTTTGGAATCTCCTTTAGAAAATACTTGTGTGGTGTCAATCTCCTTCTAGTGAATATTATTTTCGGCTATAGCTATTTCCTTCCTTCTTTTTAAGGATTTTCTTAATTCTTCTCTAGCATCCTCTACCTTGTGTAGAGCGAGATGCACATCTATCACCTGGTTCTCAATGATCTTCCCAAGTTTGAAGACTTCCATCTTTAGATCTTTTCCTCCAAGCTGTTAAGCTTCTTCTTAAGAGAATTTGGCTCTGATACCAATTGTTGGAATGTCTTAATGGGAAGAGTGCTTTTGAGAGGGGGAGGTGAATTAGAAGTACTGGCCTTTTCACCTATTTTGAATCCTATATAATTGAAATTAACATGCATGCATATAAACATTAAACAATCATGAGAAGCAAACATGCATCACCACATAACACTTGAGATTTTGGTGACCCAGAAACCCTCCAAGAATAAGAAGGTAAAATTGGGGTGGGGATGATACCCACAAAATTACTACAGCAATTGATTTCAACCACTTTTGATAGTTTTCCCTATCAAAGGCTATAACACACTATTAAATGTGACCCTTTTAAAGGATTTCTACACCTTGTTAGGAGTGTGCCCTGATAGAGGACATTCAACTTAGAATACCACCCTATTAAAGGATTTAGATAGAGCTATTAAACCCACCTAACTCAATAGGATTTTGAAATTCCTAATACAATTGAGAGAGTATTAGAATAATACACCTGATCTAATGCAATCTCTAATGTTGATCTCAGGTACTTGATCTTCTCTTCTATCACTGATCTATTGATTATGTTCCTTATTCTATTCTAATCAACTAGATGTGTAAATGCAGTCCTTTCCACTAAATCTTTGACACCAATTTTCTGCAACGACCTTAGTAATAGGCTCTGCTTTTCCTTCTTCTTTCCATGCTACTCTCTATGTTCAATGGCATCAAGAATCCCTTATAAATATTAGTGGTTCATTATGCATCCTTGATTCAAGTGTTCCTGCTCAAACCCTTGAATTTCACCCATTGGCTGCATACAGTCTCCAATTTTTTGATTGGCTGCATGAGGATCGCATAGGTGGTTGGAAGGATTTGATCTTATTCTTTTATCCTATCATGAGTCATGCATAACTATTTCACATCATGGTTTGTATTGGCACAAACACTTATGCTAATCCTACATTACTTGACACATGAAGTAATAATGAAGCTTGGCACCATCTATTCTAGATTGCTCGACATCCACTATAGTTCCTGCATTACTCGACACTTGAAGCTTTCCTGTATTGCTTGGCTCTTGTTGGATCTTGAGTTACTCAGCTCCTATAGAATTACTATGTCACTTGACACCTATAGAATTCTTGTGTTACATGACACCTATTAACTTCATGTGTTACTCGGCACCTATTAGCTTCCTATGTTACTCGACACTATCTGTGACTTGACATGTATTAGAGTTCTGGCTCAACTTCAATTGTATACTTGACATGTATAGTGAAGATGGTTAAGTGTGTTGACACTCATTTGTCAATCTTACATATTTGATCAATAATGTCCAAATACTAGATAGCTAGATATCATCATAAAACACATTGTCATCTCAAAATGACATCATCATACAATATGATCAACTGAGCAACATAGTAGTCTAACATCTATGATACTGAAATCAAGGTATAACAATTGACCTTTGGGTCATCTCAAATTTAAAACATAACATAAGTAGATATCCCCAACACATAACCAATGAATCCAACATGGACAATCCATTTCTAACTATTTAAGCATTTAATAATGGTTGTTTAAACAACATAAAAAGGCACTTAAAAACACATAAGTGAACACAGTCATAAACATGACTAATGATTGCTATAGGAACCTAGTCCAGTGTAGCATGGTAATAGTATATAGTGTAATCTCTACACACATCTCAAGGTAATCATAGAACAACCTCATGATACCACATCAATCTTGGTAACTATTGGCACAAACCTTAGGGAACCATAAATCACATCATATTCTCAAAATCAGCCATAAGCATAATCAAATCAACCGATATAGAAACATAAACCAAATCACCTCAATGGTGTAGACCACTCATGGTCACAATCATGATCCATCACAACAAAAGATCAACAAGGTTGCATCCATCAGGATGACTTATAGAAGTCAAATGGGAGAGGCACTACAAGAGTAAAACAATACACAAAAGACTCAATACATTTATACTAAAAAACCATTCCACTTGATGGGAAAAACCCAACCACACCAGAAAAATATCTCTTTTATTAATAATAAAAATGTTTGAGTACAAGTCTTCCACTTGAATAATTCACAATATACCAAGCAATCCCATAAATAGATTGTATGATAATCTTCATCTTTCACATGAAGGTCTCTTTGAATATAAAAAATAAGACCTTTTGTATTTCCATATATTCAACACTTCATATTTCCATACACATCTTCTTACATAACATTAATTTAAATATAATAACAAATATTTCTTTCAGATAAAGATGACCATAATGGTCATAAAAACATATTTCTATCTCACAAAATCAGAGATAAAGATCTCTATCACATATACAATCTTCAACAACTTGTTAAGGAGATCTACACAATGTTGTGCACTCCTCCTTCCTTGCTTGTCATTGTCTATATATGTATGCATATATGTCCATACATACATACATACATACATACATACATACATATATATATATATATATATATATGTATATATATATATATGTATATATATAGGTGTGTGTGTGTGTGTACATAGACACACACACATATGTGTGTGTGTGTGTGTGTGTATGTATATATATACATAGATACATACAATGCATACATACATACATACATACATACATACATACATACATTATATATATATATATATATATATATATATATATATATATATATATATATATATATATATATATATATATATATATATATATATATATATATATAGGCACACACATACATATATACATACATACATGTATGTATGTATTGTATATTGTCAGTTGATGATCAGGTGTATACAAGTTCTAGACATCGACTCTACCTAGCCATCAATAACTTTAAGAAACCTCCCTTTGGAAAAATGTATGAAATTTTGGTGAATCAAACATTATTTCAAGGGAAAAAATTAATTTCTATTGGTGAATTAAATTTTTTAAGTAGAAAAAATTTGATTTTACTAGATTTTTTTAACAATTATTTAAAAATTCTATAAAATCCTAGTGAATATTTCATTATTGAAGACAAATGAGGATAGAAGTACACATATCTAGAACCCATGATTTATTATTATTATTAATTATGGAGCCTAATTAATTATCAAACTTAAGGGCTAAATTTAGCCCACTATTATCATTATAATTTCACTCAAAATTATTCAATGGTGGTTTTGGGAAACATCCCTATTATTTATAATTGTTGGCTGATCATAAACCAATGGCTTGAATCCTATTTTAGGCCAAAGTTTTAAAAGGATACTAAGTTTTAAAGAAAGTCCTTGAAATAAAGACACATATCACCTAATCAAATCTATTTTGAGCCAAAGTGAGAAAAGATCAAAAGTTTCATTGAAAGTCTTTGGAAAAAAAAACACATGCAAAATTTATGTACTTAACCTAACTTAAATTTTTACCAAATAATTGCAAGTATGACCATCGATTAGAACAAGTCTTGGAAATTGTAGGAGAAAATATTTAATTTAGCACATGGAAAAGTTAGATTACATTGGTGAAGTCATCACTAAAATACAAATACTTGTGTATTATTATTGGCAATTGACCTAAGCATGGGATCCAATATTTTTAAAGTGTAGGCAACATGGCCACCCCAAAAGTGTAACAAAATTAGCCAAATTTTGGGTCCCTAATGAGTGAGATTAGCTAATTGGAAAATATTAGTCACTAAAGTTATCCTTGTTACACAAGTTTGAGCATGCCTTAAAATCTTCAAACCAATGGTTGATTAAAGGAGATGGAGATATGATCCATATAGGCACTATAAGCTTAGAATACCTAATTAGGAAGTTAGCTACCCAACTTGGGGACTTTAGGGTTATTATCTTGAGTTTGATAAAGTTGATATTTCCATTTATGATTTATATATAGTTTGTGATCTTGATTTCATGATACTCTCAATAGTCAATCAGGTATGTTTATCTGAGTATATATGGGTGCACACATATATGCCAAAATAAATATACATTTACTATTGGTTGTATGCATGGCATTAGTTTAGATACAATTATTTATAAGTCTTAGTCTAATTGTATAGTTCTTATGAATAAATAAATAAAATTAAATAAATAAATAGAAGATAATAAAATAAACTTACTTTTACTCCGTTCTTAAGATTTCACTTTATGCACTTTGTATTTCCATTTAATTATTGATTAGTAATTGTTAAATGTCATTTATCTCTTTGGGTTTCCCTTTTAGGTTTTTGATCTCCTTCTTTAATGATTGATCTTTTGTAAATATCTCTCATTCTTTTTAGTTTTATAATACAATTTTCATTTTTTCAAAGAAAAATCCTTTTCTTTTCTTTGCTTTTTCTTCTCTATTTTCTTTGCTTTTTCTTCTCTATGACAGGTTCTTACATGTAGGTATTCTTTGAGCTTTGTGGATTTTTATTGCTCAAATCCTTCATGGTATTAGAGTTAGATCTATTGTTTCTTGTTCAATATTTGGAGAAAAAGAAGAACAAGTGTTTGAAAAAATAGATCTGACATTTTTTGGTGCACCTTCTATGAAAATAGGGGTTTCTAATTTTTGAAGTACTTTGAGGCCAAACAAACCTCACAATTAGATTTAGAAAGTGTCAAAACCCCCATTTTCATATAAAGTTTGTTGATTTTGGCCAATGTTGACCTAGGAGGAAAATTTTATTTTCATATTAGGCTATATAGCATCTAGCACATAAAACTAGATGAAAATTAGAATAAATTTTTTTTAAAAAAATTGGGGTTTGTGAGTGCACATGGTTAACAAATAACTACATCAGTTACAAAAATTGCTAGCAATCTTGACAACCATAGTGGTTATTGAAACCACTACCAGTCTTAACAACTGCCATGACAGTCACAAGCAATCATCTTGACCGATGTGACCCTTTCTCTGTCAGTTGCTCTAATCCTGCCTACGCACCACTACTCATCAACCTATGCCCCAACTCCACCAACAGTGCCTCCTCACAACCTTTGCTTGGTCACTACCACTACTACCCCTCTATTGGTGTGCATCTAGTTGCTTCATTATTAGACCACTCTACTCCTCCCCACATAGCTTGTAGTCACATGTGGGGCCAAGGGCTAAGTTTTAGCCCCTAAGGAATTGTTTTTGTGGTTTTATTTTTTTTAATCATTCTAGAGGCCTTGTCATCTTTTGGCAATAGCTTGAGCATACGAGGGTATTTTTTGGATCTAAAAGAAGTGCTAGAAAGATGATTTAATGATAGAGATAGTGATACATGTATTTTTATGGGTTTTTTTTCCATTTTTATACTTTTTTTGTGCCTAAAGTCCAATGATGTCTTCCATCTTTCAAGGGGTGTAACTTGTTCTTTATAACTCTATTTTTCTATTCAAAAAGAGTGTCAGAAATCTCTACTTGAGAACTTTCTAGATTCTATGTCATTTCAATAGTATTTTATACTAGGTATTTGTGATACACATCTAAAGATCTTTTTTCTCTTTTCTTGTATATGCACTCCTTCTGCAAGCTGGGGTTCAATTATTTTGCATTGTAGGGGGTATTTTTTATTATTTTTGGTTATAATATCAGCATATCAAAAAAATTCAAAACCCCTCCTTAAAACAATGGTCAAGGTCTCTTATTTTCTAGTACTTCTTTACCCACATAACTATCATACATGGAAATCCCATATACAATGACTTCTCCATTCAAAGGGTTTTCGGTCTTGTCTAGATATAGTGTAGCTAGTTTTTTAGAGTTAATGCTAGACTTTGCAACATATGAATAAGATGGATGAAGGCATGGGTCTAATTTCTTTAAGTGTTTCAAATAATTTACAATTTCATCATGATGAGTGTTCCATACTTCAAGAAATGTGGGGCAAGTTTAATGACTTGTTTGGCACCATCAATGAGTTCAGAGAACTTCAAATTGAGGTAGAGCTTACTTCTCTTGTACCTCATGTTTTCCCCTTTATTCGGGACTTTCTTATGAGATTCAAAAAACATAGGACTTTGTTACAAGGATATAAAAAAGAGAATACAGACAAGGAGTGCATCTATTAGATTCTCTCCAAGCTTCAAGGAAACTTTCAAATTTTCTCACATACCTTGCATTCCACTATGGATGCCTTGGGTCCTAGATTTTTCATGCCCACTTTTGAGATCTTTTGTGATAGCTTGACTAGAGAGTAGTCCAAGCTTACATAGTTGGATACTATTACATTCTCAAAGACATGTGCATTAGTTTCTCAGACATATATAGGGAAGCCAAAGAAGAAATCAAAGCACAAGATAGATTTAAGAGGTAGTGAGAGTTCCTCCAAGTCTACTTCTAAATTAGATGCTTAGGAACCCTTTTATAAGGGTAAATATTCTAAGTTTGGTGAGTCTTCCTCCAAGACTAAGAAGTATGCATGTGATCCTTGCAATTTTTGTGGTAAGGAAGGACATCTAGTTTCCATGTGTTGGAAACATTGCATGCTTTAGAGGATGCCATGCAACAACATAGCATTGCTTATTTGAAGCCACCAGCTCCTTCAAGGAAAGGAAATTCTCTTTCTAGATAAGCTTTTTCTTTTAAATCTACTTGAATTTTTTTATTCTACAGCTTCATACCATATGGCACACTCACCTGATTTGGTTACCTTACCTGCTTAGAGTGTTACTACATAGATTGTAGTTGGTGATTCTACACAACTTTTAGTCACATGTTCAAGAACTATCTCTTTAGAAGGTGGTTCACTACATGATTTTTTCTTTGTTCCTACCATTTCCATGAACCTCCTATCTATCTTTCAAATTTGTGATTTAGGCTCTAGAAAGATAGTTGATGTCTCACCACATGCTATGATTATTCAAGACCTATGTGATCTTGACTTGATTGTTTCTCCTAGGAGTTTTGATCTTTAGTCTCACTTATATTAGTTTGATGAATTTGAGAGCTCTGATTCTATAAGTGTTTCTCTCATTTCTCATATAGGAATAGTGAGAAATCTTTGGCATAATCATTTTTTCCATGTCAACTACAAATATCTACAATAAATGAGTACACAGGAGCTAGTGATTGTGCTACCTCAGATCTCTTGTATTGATAGTGTGTGTCAAGGTTGTGCACTTGGAAAACATCATAGGGATCCTTTTCTAGCATGTAGTTCCATACATGCTAAGGCACCATTAGAGTTGATACATACTGATCTTATGTCATTTACCATTACATCTTTTTTAGTTGCTTGATATGTGCTCACCTTCATAGATGACTTCTCTAGATGCAAATGGGTGTACTTTATGAAGTACAAGTCTAATGTCTTTGATTTATTTTAAATCTTTAAGACATTTGTGGAGAAGCAGTCTAGTCTTTCTGTTAGGTGTATGCACACTAATAATGGGGGGAATATGTGAATCAATCTTTCATAGATTTTTGTACTAAACATGGTTTACAACATTAGTTCACAGTTCCCCATACCCCTTAGCAGAATGGGATCATAGAGAGAAAGAACATGACATTACAAGAGATAACCAACTGTATGATATGGTCTCAAGCTATGAATTCTTCATTTTGGGCTAAGGCTATCATTTGTACCAATTATATTAAGAATCATATGCCTTACAAGGAATTGTGACACATGACTCTTGAGGAGGCTTGGACTCATGTCAAGCCAAATGTTTCTACTTTTTACTTTTTTGGTAGTGAGATTTGGGAATTTATTCTAGATGCTTAGGGGAAAGCCATAGATTAGAAGAGTCAACCACTTATCTTTTTTGTCTACTATGAGGATGTGAAGACATATAGGTTGTTTGATCCTAATTCTAGAGATGTCTTATTTTGGCAAGATGTTCAGTTTGATGAGCATTATCCTCAAATGAAACCACCATCACCAACTTCTCCCTCACTATCTAGTACATCCTCTACTCCTCCACAAGATTAGGAGTCATTAGAGGAAGATATTAATATTGATCCCCCTTCACCACCTCCACTAGTTGTTTAGTGAGTTCCCAAGTGGGATTGGGCTACTGTTGATGTAGCAGGACTTATGGTAGGTGATTCTATAGATTCTTGTCACACTCATGCTCAAAATTCTTATACTAGACTCTTGAGTCATACCATTTCAAATGATCCATAGATTTTTTTCATAGGCCATGAGACACTTAGAGTGGGATAAGGCTATGGATGAGGAGTACTATTCCTTGATGAATAACCACACATGGAATCTATGTCCTCTTTTGAAGGGAAGAAAGTTGGTTTGATACTGGTGGGTGTACCATACCAAGTATGTTCCATATGGTTTGATTGACAAGTATAAGAAATGTCTTATTACAAAAGGATTTTCATAGGTTGAGGGTATTGATTACTTTGAGACCTTTGCTCCTATTGAGAAGATAAATCCTTTTTTCCTTGTACTCGCTCTTGTAGCTTGGATGGACATTTTTTAAGATGGATGCGAAGAGTGTCATTTTTCATGGAGACCTTGATGAGGAGATCTATATGGAACAACCTCATGGTTTTGTGTAGGACTCTTTATTGGTGTGTAGGATTTATAGATCTTTATATGGTCTCAAATAGGCCCCTCAGGCTTGGTATGAGAATATGAACTCCTTTCTTTCTTTACAATTCACTCAGTGGCATTCCAATCCTACAATTTACATTTAGCACTGTGGGGTTGACTTATTGATACTTGTTCTTTATGTAGATGATCTCATCATTATAGGTAGCTCACCCTCCATGATACAAAGTGTTCAACAAGCCTTAAGAGAGAAATTTAAGATGACAAACCTTGGACTTTTGTACTAATTTTTGGGCCTATAGGTTGTTCAATCTTCAGATGGGACATCCATACTCTAGCAAAAGTATGCTCTTGATATGCTTTAGAGATTCAATATTCTTGATTGTAAGCCTTCTCCCACACCTTTTCAGTTAGGTGTTGTTTTATCTACCACTTGCACTACTACATTGGATTCCACTGTATACAAACAACTTGTGGGTAGTTTGCTGTACCTGACACACACACATATCCTAATATTTCCTTTATGGTTAGACTTGTATCATGATTCTCACATGATCCACATGAGAGTCATTTGAAATCTTTCAAACATATCTTGAGGTACATTAGGGGCACTTTATGCTATGACATTCACTACACATCAGGTGATCCTTACATTATTGGTTACACAAACTCAGATTGGGCCTATGGTATTGATGATAACAAGTCTACTTCTAGATTTGTCTTCTATCTTGGTTCTAGTCCTATCACATGGTCTTGTAAGAAGTATCATGCTCACACATTATCATCTACTAAGACATTGTACATGGTAGGTGTGATAACTACTCAAGAGGTTTTGTATCTTTGACTATTGATGACAAAGTTTGAATTTCCTCCTAATAGTCCCACCTTTCTATGGTGTGACTATCAAAGTGCTATAAAAAATAATTTGCAACCTAGTTGAGCATTAGAGGACCAAGTACATTGATTATCACATGCATTTCATTAGACATCTAATTCAAGATGGCACTCTAAGCTCAGAGTACATTCCCATTGCTAAGTAGGTTGAAGACATCTTCACTAAATATTTTTTATCCCCGCAGTATCTTTAGTTGTGTTCTATGCCTAGGGTGAAGGAATTTGTCCTTCGGGGGTCTCAGTGATGAGTCCTTCCTTCCTTCTTTTCTAGTTATCTCTTTTTGGAATAGACTTTCTCCCACTAGGTTTTCTCTATTTCTCCATTTCATTAAGTTCCAGTTGTGATTGGGTACCTGCATTGTTTCTCATCTTAAGGGGGGGTGGGGGTGTTAGAGAAAAGTATTATTTTATTTTATTAAATTACCTGTACTCCCTTCTTAAGATTTTACTTTATGCACTTTACATTTCCATTTAATAATTAATTAGTAATTATTAAATTCCATTTACCTCTTAGGGTTTTCCCTTTAGGTTTTTGATCTCCTTCTATAAGGATTGATCTTTTGTAAATATCTCATTATTTTTAGTCTAATAATACAGTTTGCATATTTTTAGAGCAAAACCCTTGCCTCTTATTTTCTTTTTCTTCTCTATGATAGGTTCTTGCATGTAGGTATTATTTAGGATTTTTGGATTTTTATTGCTCAAATCCTTCAAATAAAAGGAAAAAACATTCTTGAGAGTTGATCCCATGACCTTCCACTTTTTCAACCCACCATCTACCATCTCACCTAATGAGATCTTCAAGAACCATAGTAAAGGAAAAAAATCATAATTTATAAATAGGGGATAACTGAGTAGATGCAAATTAGTAAAAGGGCATGGGATTTGAACCATTGACCCCTTATGTGAGATCATAGAGACTTGACCATTGTTCTATAGGATTTCTTTGAGTAGGTAATTCTTGGTAGCCTAGAAAACTTATTAGCTAGTTATAACTTAAAAAAATAATAATAATAAATATAATATGGTTTGACTTAATTAATCAAACCATAATAAGAATTCATCTCCAATAGATGCAACCAATTAGAACTGGTATCCTACTCCTATAAATAAGGAGCTCTCTTAGGTACCCAAAACAATATATAATAACATTGGATAAAATTTAAGAGATAGTTCATAGCTTTGTCTTGTAGATTACTATAATTAAGGCTCCCATGTGGGTTAGCATATTGTAATTTTAAATTCTATAATTCTATGTTTGTGGCAATAATAATAAGCCCATATTTTATTCTCACAAATTTATGTTATTCTTTATTTTTGTTACATGTTTAAGGTATTAAGGGGAGCACACTTTATCAAATAGTATTTGAGAAGGATTTACTAAGTGTGTAAATAGATCACTTACTATGAAATAGTTGCATCAAGACCATGGTTTGGGCTATGCATGTAGCCAGATTTTTGATTGTGAGGTAGTTTGCACTACATTTTCCATAGAAGCATGAAGATTCCTCCACAAAGAGAGCTTGGTGAGAGAGTCATAGGTGTTATACTTGATGGTTTTAGAGTCCTAAAGAGGAAAATTCAAGCATTGCAAGAACAAATGCATAGAGGAATGTATATTTCTATAGGAGATAATGAAAGTAGGATGAAAGAGAAGAAGAAGGAAACATTGATCAAGTGGTAGTAGATGAAGTTCTAAAACCAAAGGAAGATAGTATTTTTAAGGATATTTCCAAGATTGAAAAAATATGTAAGTTTGATGTTATTATATTTTTGGGAAATCATAACCAAAAGGAATTGATTGATTGGATCAATGAATTGGACAAATACTTTGAATATCAAGATATTGAAGACCTGGATAGGGTCAAGTTTCCAAAGGCTGAACTAAAAGGGTCACACGAAGATACTGTGGAAAAATATCCAATTGGAGTGAAATAGAAGAGGGAAGGAAAAAATACCAGATGGGATTGAATGATAGTTAAAATGAAGAAAAAAAATCATTCCCATGGATTATGAGCTTTATTTTCTAGAGAAAATGAAAGGGATGAAGAAAGCAGGAAGATTTGGTCAAGAGTGTACTGAAGATTTCTACTACATTCTCATTAGAACTAGCAATGCAAAAGATAATAAGTAGAAAGTTTCTTGTTATCTTAATGGATTAAGGTCAAGCACTCAAGAGGAGATGAGTTTGGTCCAAATGACCATTATTGAGGATGCATACAAGTTTTCCCTAAGAGTTCAAGAGAAGTTGAGAAAAAGGTTTGATAACAAGAATAGTGGAAGAGGTCATAGTGGATGATCTGGTAGATAGTCTTATCGAGGCTGAAATAATGGTCAAAGGATCAAGGATGAGGTGAGTAGTGGTAGTCAAAACCAAATGGGAAATAATTCTAATAATTTCCATGAAAAAAATGACAGAGATCAGAGAGGAAGAAGAGGGAAAGGATCTAGAAGAGGAGGTTTTTGTGGAAAATGTTTTCACTATGGAGAGGAAGGAAATAGAGCATTTGAATGTTCCTAGTGCCAAGAAAGGACACATTGAAGAACTAAAGGCTAGGCCAGAGTTGTGCATGTTGATGAAGATGCCAAATCATTCCATTTTGAAGATTTTGAAAGAGGAGAAGTCCTAGTTAACAGGAGAGCCTTGGTGAGTAGTGAGAATGAACCTGATCAAAGGAAGATTTTTTTCCCACTAGGTACAAATGTGAAGATAAGTGATGTGATGTGATCATTGATGGTGGAAGTACTAACAATCTAGTGTCACATAAAATATGGTCACCAAGTTAAATCTCAAAAGGAAAAAAAACTTATGTCCATATCGTATTACCTGGGTGCAAGATGACCACAAGGTCATGGTCTATGAGCAGTGCCTAATGAAGTTTAAGATTGGAAGCTACTAGGATGAGGTGCTTTGTGATATCATACCTATGGACATATTCTATATGTTTCTAGGGAGGCCATGGTAGTTTGATAGGCATGTTGTACATTATGGATGAGAAAATACCTACACTCTAACAAAGAATGGAGTGAAATATAAGTTGAAGTCATTAAAGGAGAAAAAAGAAAAGGTGTGTAGTGATTTTGGGATATTTTTTATTGATGGAAAAGAGTTTCTCCAAGGTATGAAGTATGAGCATGTGTGTTTTGATGTAATCCCAAAAGATGGTAAAGAAGAAGTAGAGGAGGTACCTATAGAGGTTGTAGATTTGTTGGGAGAGTTTCTTGATAGTGTGTTAGATAATGTAACTAATGGATTACCCCTAGTGAGGAAGATGATCCACTAGATGGATTTGATTCTAGAAGCTAGTTTCCTAAACAAGTCAGCACATAGAATGCCACTAGCAAAAAGTGAAGAGTTGAACAAACAAGTGGATGAGTTGTTGTAGAAGGGGTTGATTCAAGAGAGGCTAAGGCCATGTGATGTACTAGTAGTATTAGAACCAAAGAATGGATAATGGAGGATGTGCACAAATTCATAGGCTATCAACAAGATCACAATCAAGTATAGATTTACATTGTCAAGGATGGATGATATTGTGGACTATTTGAGTGGAGTTTTGTATTTCACAAAGATAGCTCTAAAGAGTGGGAACCATTAGATTCACATTAGAGATGGGGATGAGTGGAAGAATGTCATCAAGAAAAGGGAAGGATTATAAGAGAGGTTATTCATACCTTTTGGGCTAACTAGTGCACTAATTAGTTTTATGAGTCTCATGAATGAGATACTAGAGGAACCATTGTTTACCTAGATGATATATTGATCATTAGTAAGACATTGTAGGAGCATTTTATGAAAATTCATAAGGTGTTTCATAAGCTGAGGGAAGAAAAGATGCTAATAAATTTGAAAAATTGCAATTTTTTGAAGAAAAAGTTGGTGTACTTGGGATTCGTAGTATCAACAAAAGGTTTGAAAATGGAACCTAAGAAAGTGAAGGTTATTGTTGAATGGCCTACTCAAAGGAGTGTAACAAAGGTAATATATATTAGAAATTTTTAGAATAACTAAGAGGGGGAGGGGGTGAATCAGTTACTCAAGGTCCATAAGTACCATTTTAACAATCAAATAAAAACATTCACTATTCTTATCTTGTTGTAACTCAGTCTCTACTAAATAATGACAAAAAAAGTTACTAGCAGTTTACTATCCTATTATAAAAAACTTTGATGAATGTAAACATGTAAATGTAAAACATCATAAAACATTCAGCACAAGTTTTACACTACGATTATATTAGAATCCCAATTTGGGAAAAACCACCAACATGTCACCATTTTTTCACTCTTTCAAAGTGAGCTCTGTTAGGAGCCAACCCTATTAAAGGTTACAAAGTAGACCATTAAATGTGACTTGGTTAGAGAATTTAATCACCCTATTATGGGTGGCCTTATTAGAGGACTTTAATCATTCTATTTAGAATGTCACCTTGCTAAAGGATTTACACAGATTCTTAAGTCCAATGACTGTTAGGTAAACCTTTGACTAAAGTTATATGAATACAAACTATTTATAATGATTAGAAAGAAATTAGTAGGTTTTTGATCTATATGATTTACAAATAATTTTTGTAGGTTTTGATCATTGTTTGGCTCATGTGTTGATTTGTTGATAAATCCCCTTTTCAACTCTTTCTCTTAACTCACCTGGAAACCCTTCAATTAGTCATCCCTCTTCATATAAAACTTAAGCCTTCTTCTCATATTCACTTAACAACTTCAGCAACATTTGTGCAAACATTCCTTTCTCTTTGCTACCACAAATTTTCATACACTCACACACCTTCTCATTGAATTTATGCCTCCTTAAATAGGTAATTTTGATCTTTTTCCATTTTTATGATCACCATAGATCTTATGGTTTAGGATTGAGTTCATCAAGTTCATTGTATTTGTCCATCTTCTTCCTTTCTAGAAACTTCTCTTCCAACAAATTTTATCTTATATAATCCTCTCCTTGAATTTAATGATCCAAATCATCAATCTTATCTTCAACATAGTTTCTATATCATAAGAAATCAACTGAGTTGGTAGGAAATCACAATTCCTCAAATGCATTCAAAATACAATTACTTAACAATCACTATGTTCTAACACTTGATCATCACTTCATCACTCAATCGGTGTAGAACTCTTGGCTCAACATCAAATAGCTTGCTTAGTTGATACTAATTCTTGGTCAACATTAAATTTTCTTGGCACTTACTATGGCTTGGTTGACACCAACATCACTAGGCAATCTCTAGACTTTTACTGTATTGCTTAGGTAAGCTTTACATCAATGATATAAAAAATCACTTTGTCTTATCAAAGTCTAACTAATGAAATGTATATTGTAACTTCTTTTTCATAACTCAACCTTTCCTCTAGATGCTTTTTTAATGAGAAATCTCTCAAATCATCTTTATCATTCAAAATAGATATGACATTTAGATCAGATATCAACATGTCTCATTTGTAGATTTGACACCAATGACAAAACAACAATTGTTCCAATTGTAAATTTCCAATAATCTCCCTCTTTGGCATTGATGGAGACATCTCAATGCATCTTACAATAAAAGAATACAATCTCCCTCTTTGTTACCATGTAATCCAAAATAATTCTTCCTCTGAGGTTTATCTCTTTCTTTGTAGTAAATCTCTCCCTCTTTGACAATAATGCCAAAGAAACTAGCTTTCTTGGCTTCAATTACTTCATACATCTAGTTTATGTAGATATTTGTATGTCTAGTTGCATTCTATCATCTATTTATGACTAATTTGTTATGCTTGTCTTCTTCTTAACTTCTCAACCTTAGGCATCTCCTAAAGTAGAACTACCGACATGAATGTGTATGGTATTCTGATTAGCACATTTGATGCAATGCACCATATCTCCTTAAGTTCCTTTTTTGAGGGAATCACCCCTAATTTACCCCTATGATATTCATGAGCATCATTAGGTAAGCCTTTAATTGAATATGTAAGCAATTTGTTCTTTGGTGTTCACATATTCTAACTTCACTTCTTTGTCTTGAACTAGTTCTCTCAACTAGTGATACTTGATAGCAATGTGCTTTGTTTAGGTGTGCATCACTAGATTCTTTGATATATTTACATCACATGTGTTAACACAATAGATAACCATTGGATCTATAATTTTTTCCTTCATTCCTTTTTGTAAGTACTTGATCCACATAATGTTTGAGAAGTTCATTGCAGCAACCACATATTTAGCTTCAACTATTGATTGGGAAATATAATTTTGTTTCTTACTTGTCTAATATCTTTCCTAAAATGAATGCATCTCCACTAGTTCTTTTTTTATCATCAATAATTCTTGCCCAATGAAAGTTAGTGAATATCTTTAGTTCAAACTTATCACTTCTCTTGTAATACAATCCATAATCTTATATACCTTTTAGATATCTTAATGTCCTTTTTATTTCCATAATGTGATTCTCTTTAGGATTTGCTAAAAATTTAGAAACTATTCCAACAACTAATGCAATAGCAAGTCTACTATGAATAACATACTGCAATTTTACAATCATTGATATGTATAATGTCTAGCTAGTTCACATCAACAGATTCATCATTTTTAGATAACTTATGTCCTATAGATATAGGTGTGCTCATTGGTCTTGAATCTTTGATTCCAAAAGTTTTTAGTATCTTCTTGATATATTTGGACTATGTAGTGAAAATACCAAACTTCATCTAACATACTTGCAATCCAACAAAGAATTTGATTTCACCAAACATAGACATTTCAAATTCCTTCTTAATTTCATTAGCAAATGATTTTCATAATACTTTTTTACCTCCAAATATAATTTCATCAAAAAATATTTTAGATAATACTACTTCATGGTTCTTACCAATCTTTAGATATAGGTTACTATTATCATTTTTCCTTTTAAAACCAATTTTAACTAAGTATTTATGCAATCTTTCATACCATGCTCTTAGGGCTTGTTTCAATCCATATAAATCTTTGTTTAGTTTACATATCATATTCTTCTTGTCTAGGTCTACAAATCCTTTAGCTTGTTCAATGTACACTTCTTCCTTATGTATACCATTCAAAAGCATAGATTTGACATCCATCTGATATATCTTGAAATTCTTGTAGGTTATGTATGTAAGCATGGTTCTCACTCCTTCAAGTCTTTCCATAGGAGAAAAATTTTCTCCATAGTCAACTCCTTCTTGAGCATATTCTTTGCATACCAATCTTGCCTTGTTCCTTGTTACTTCACCATTTTCATTCACCTTATTTCTAAAAGCCACCTTTGTTCCAATAACATTTTTATCCTTTGGTCTTGGTACTAGGGTCCAAGTATTGTTCTTCTCAATTTGTTCAATTTCTTCATTCATTTCCTGAATCCAATCTTCATTGTCTATTGCACCCTTCACTAATTTAGGCTCAAATCAACATAGTAAGATGTATCATCTTTCAGTCTTTTCCTTTTCAAAACACTTGATTTAGTATCACCAATTATTTTCTTAGGTTTGTGATGTCTTCTTACAAACTTGGCTAGCATAGGTCATTTCCTTCTATGTTCTTCAATAGGTTCATCTAGAAAGATAATCTTAGGATCATTAACTCTTTCTTGTTTAGGCTATAATCTAGGCTCTGCATGATTAGTATTCTCTCCCTGATGATCAATATTTCTTATCTATGACTTGACATCTTCATCGTGTTGCTCAACACCCATTATCTACTACTTGGAAACCTCTTATTGCACCTTGTCATTCCTTGTCTATTGGGAAATTTCAAATTTGTTTGTTTGTTCAGTAGGAGTGCTTGGAGCATCATCATCCACATAGATGACTAAGTTGTAATATTTAAGTTCTTCCTTACATGTAACATAACTTATTTATACAAATTGATCAACTTTCACATTTTTAACTTTTACATGACTCAATATCTTCATTGTGTTGCTCAACACCCATTATCTACTGCTTGGCAACCTCTTATTGCACCTTGTCATTCCTTGTCTATTGGGAAATTGCAAACTTGTTTTCTTGATTATTAGGAGTGCTTGGAGCATCATCATCCACATAGTTGACTAAGTTGTAATATTTAGGTTCTTCCTTACATGTAAAAACATAATTTATTTATACAAATTGATCAACTTTCACATTTTCACTTTCCATAACTTTGTTAGCGTTAGAGCTTAAATATTTATAAGCTTTACTCTTAGTGGAATATTCTAGGAATATACCTTCATCACTTTTTGCATCAAGTTTACTGTTCCTATTATCTTTGAATATAAAACATTTTCTTCCACATATCTTAAAATATTTTACATTAGGAGCATATCCACACCATAGTTCAAAAGGTGTAGCATTTGTACCATTCTTAACTTGTACTCTATTTAGGGTATAGACAATAGTACTAACAACTTATCTCCAATACTTCTATGATACATTCTTCTCCATCATTAATGTTCTTGCATAGTCTATTATTGATCTATTCCTCCATTCAAATATCCCATTTCGAGGAGGGGTCCTGGGTGATAACATATGTCTTTTAATTCCTCTATCATTGTAGTATGTATTAAACTCATTGGAAACGAATTCACCACCTCTATCAGATCTTAAACACTTCTTACTCTTCCCTATTTCTTTTCCAACTCTAGCAAAATACTACTTAAATAATTGAAAAGCATCATATTTAGCTTTAAGAAACATCATAGTCATCAACAAATAGAATGAAATACTTATCTCCACAATATATTTGAACATCAATAGGTCCACATAGGTTAGTATGAACCAATTCTAGAATATTACTAGATGTGTATGTTTTTCTCTTGAAACTAGACTTGGTAATTTTTCCCAATTGACATTGTTTACACATACCATTGTCAGAATTCTTTAGTTTAGGAAACCCTCTTACTTTCTTTATTTTACTAATATTTATCAAATTTTCAAAATTCACATTATATAACCTTTTGTGGCATAACCAAAAATCTTCTTGTTGTGCAAACAAACATGTCTCATAAGATAAATCTAGATAGAACAAGTTACCCCTTGTCTGATCACCACTTCCAATTAGCTTACCATAAACATCATTTATCTTGTTCTTTATATGATGGAATTGAAATTTATATCCTTATTTATTTAGATGTAAAAAATTCAATTGATTATAGTTAAGTCCTTTGACCCAGTAAATATTGTCACACTTGATCTTGTCAGTCAGTTGAATAGTTCCTTTACCTTTCACAACACATGGAATATCATCACCAAATTTATTGCATCCACCTTTGTATGGCCCAATATCCTCAAAAAATAATTTATCATCACTCATATGGTTAGAGAAACCATTATCAAATATCCAACCATCACTCTTGTTCACATAAGAGATTAATGCAGCTTGCTCATCTTCATCATAATCTTCTTTCATAGAAACATAGAAAACTTCATTATCATTACTTTTAGATTCAATGTCATTTTCTTCTTCAGCAATATAATAATATTTCTTTCCTTTTTCATCCTTATTCTTCTTGTAATCTTAGTCATCTCTTCTTCCTTTGTACTTTCTTTCCTTTCTTTCATCTTTGTCTTCCCTATCACAACATCTAGCAACAATATGACCAAACTTGTTGCATAAAAAAAAAGGTAATTTACCTTTGTATTTAGCTTTTCCTCTTCCAAATATTTTTGCAATAAGTGCTTAAAGTTCATCAATCTCATCATTAGAACTATCACTATCACTCTTCACATGTTTACCTTTTTTCTGCTAAGAATCAATTATGACTTGAAGGAAGATTCAATCATAGCAGGTGTGTAGTTATCAAAATTAGACATCTCAAAAGTGGTATATCTACTAGTTACACCTTCTAAGGTCAAAGTATTACCTAGACTACATTTCAACTGTTATATTATAGAAACTCTAATGGAATATATAGGTAGTAGAGTCTTAATACCTTTCTTATCATTGTTTTTTCTATTCTCCATTTCCCTCTTGTTAGCATTGGCAACTTCTTTAACTCTTGTGCAATATTGTACTATATTCTCACCTTCCATCATTCTCAATTCATCAAACTTTCCTCTTGGGCTCTCAAACTTGGTTCTCAAAACATTGTCATCTCCTCCATATATGGTCTTCAGTTTGTCCCAATTCTTCTTTGCACTATCACATTCTTTCATATCATCAAACTCAGCTTAGCTTAGGGTTAAGGTAGTCACAAACATAGCTTGATTATGTTCTTTCTTTTTCTTTAATTGTTTAGTTGTTAGAGGAGTAGTCATTATTTTTACATACTCATTGTCTACAATGTTTATAGCAACATCACCTATATTGGATATATGCAACCTCATCAAGGATTTCCATGCAAGAAAGGTCTACTTGTTCAACTTTGGTACCTCCCTTTTGTGTGTCATGATATTTATGTTTAAGTAATTTCAAACTTCTCTCTATAAGTAGTGATGTTTTGATACCAATTCTTATAAATGTTTAGAATAACTAAGAGATGGGTGGGGGGTGAATTAGTTACCAATTGATCTTACCTAATACTATCCTTGAATTTAAAAATCCAATTTATCAATCTTATCTTTAATTGAGTCAACTAGAAATCAAAATTCCTCAAATGCATTCAAAATACTATTACTCAGCAATCACCAAGTTCTGACACTTGTATGATGTAGAACTATAGGCTTGACATCAACTATCTTGCTCAATCAATATTGATGTTTAATCAACACTAAATTTTCTTGGTACTTACTATAGCTCGGCTAACACCAACATCACTTGACAATCCTTGGACTTTTACTCTATTCCTTGGTTAAGCTTTACATCAATGATATAAATAATCACTTTGTCTTATCAAAGTCTAACTAATAAAATGTCTTTTGTAGCTTCCTTTTCATAACTCAACCTTTCCTCTAGATGCTTTTGTTATGAGAAATCTCTCAAATCATCTTTATTATTCAAAATAGATATGGCATTTAGATTAGATAGAAACATGTCTCATTAGTACATTTGACATCAATGACAAAACAAAAATTGTTCCAATTATAAGTTTCCAACAAGATATATTCATGGACGGGTTATTTCTTACAAAAAGTTTATCAGAGGTTTTAGTAGTATTTGTGGGCCTTTGACTAAAACAATAAGATGATATAGGAAAGAATGTAAGTGGACTATAAGAGTAGATAAGACTTTTAATATGTTTAAACATAAACTTATAGAGAAAGCCATTTTAGCACTTCTATATTTTAACAAAGTGTTTAAAGAAGATTATGATGCTAGTGGTATCACAATAGGAGTTGTTTTGAGCCAAGAAGGTAGACCTATTTCTTATTTCAGTGAGAATTTGAATGATGCCAAAAGATTTTTTTTTTTTTTTTTTTTGATTAGAAATTTTATGCTATAGTTCATTCATTAAAAAAGGAGGACACTATATTCTTCCTAAGGAGTGTTTTTTGTATACTGATAATTAAGATTTTTAATATTTGAATAGTCAAGGAAAATTAAACCAAAGGCATTTGAAGTGGGTTAAGTTTTTTTTAGAGTTACACATTGTTTTTGAAACATAGGAGTGGGAAGTCTAATAGAGTTGCAAATGTTCTTAGTAGAAGACAACTTTATTGACAAAAATGTAGATTAAGGTGGTTAGATTCAAGGAACTTAGTAATTTTTATCCAAAGGATCCTAATTTTGGTGAAGCATAGAAGGATTCTACAAAACCTATTACACTTGACAAGATGAAGTTGTTGGATTTCATAATCAAAGATGTTATGTTGTTCAAACAAAGCTAGTTGTGCATTCTAAGAAGTTCAATGAGACAAAATGTCATTAAGGAGAAGAATAGTAGAGGAACGACTAGACACTTTTGTAGAGTTAAATCCATTGCTTTAATTGTTGAGAAGTATTATTGACCATAGTTGCAATAAGATGTCAAGAAGTTTGTACAAAGTTGTAAAGTATGTTAGATGACGAAAGAAGTGAAGTAAAATATGAGGTTGTATCAACCATTACATATACCAGAGAAACCATTAAAGGATGTCAGTCTAGATTTCATTCTTAGATTATCAAGGACTCAACAAGGGATTGATTCTATTTTTGTGATGATTGATAGATTTTCAAAGATATCACATTTCATTCCCTACAAGAAGACTAGTGATTTTATTCATGTGGCAAAGTTATTTTTCAAAGAAGTGGTGAGACTACATGGTTTGCCAAAGAGTATAGTTCCAGATCAAGATGCCAAATTTATTAGGTATTTCTAGCATACATTGTGGAAGGAATTCAAGATTTGAAGTTTAGTTCATTACATGATCCATAGACTAATGGATTAAAAAATTTGTGATTCAAAGTTTGGGAAACTTGTTGAGATGCTTGGTTGTAGATAAACCAAAGGGTTGGAATCTGATTTTACCACAAGTAGGAATTTCATATAATAATTCTATCAATAGGAGTACTAGTAAATCACCATTCCAAATTATATATCGGAGCAATCTTAGAAATACTTCTAAATTAAAGTAATTGGATCAAATAAGTAGTGTTGAAGCAGAAGAATTTAATGAAAATTTGAAAAATATCCATGAGGAGGTGAGGAAGCATATTATTAAGATGATACATGTTAGCATGAATGTTGATGAGAGAAATTTTGAGGATTTTTCTAAGAATTGGAGAGTATTGACATGTTGGATTCATGACTATGTTGCCATTAATGCCAACATAGCATGGTTTCTATAAAGATTGTTTGAGTAGAAGATAGAGAACTTAATGGTATGGACAATGTTTTTATTTTTCTGGTGACATGCAATCATGGACATGTTTTAAACTATGTCCTTATGACTTGGTCAAGTGCATAGAGTCTAAGTCGAAGATGTATGGAAGTTGTAACTAATTTATAGAGAGTAGTATAGAGATAGAGTATTGGGAAAGTAGTTCTTGATGTTTGTTTAGTATCTTACATATGAGATGTAGAAATAAGATGCATAGTCAAGAAGTGAAAGAGGATATTCTATTGATGATATCAATGAGTGCACACGCCCTAATATCACACGTGTGAAGTTTTGTACAGACTATGAGCCAAAAATACTATTGTAATTGTAATTAATTAGGAAAGCCTCAAGGCTAACTCAAGAAATTATTATGAAGATATGGTATAATTTTTCCTTGTTTTTAAAGTGAGCATGATTGTCATGATCATTGTATGAAGTTTGAAGTGTGAAAAGGAGAAGACTGCTTACTGAATGTGATTAAGCAATCCTAGGGATAATTGGATGTGAGTGTTTTGATCTAGTTACAAGATTAGAAGGAGTAGAGCTCTAGTTGACTGGATAGAGGAAGAGGAAGGAAGTACATTTCATTTCTATTATTCTACAAGGAATAATACAAAGATCATTTGGATAGTGGGTACATTGGTCCTACCCTTGAAGCTATTTGGGCAATGGGTCCAGCTATCTTCCACAACTCTTAACAAGGTTGACACAACTACTAATAGGGATAAAATATGATAATAGGGATTCAAAGTCTCCTAAGAGGGACTCATATGTATAGAATGTATTTGTAGACTCTTAACAGGGTGTAAACTCTAACAAAGAATATTTATATTAGTATATCATCTTGTGGATACCATCCCCATTGGGGTTTTCCCTCTAATAAATGGTTTCCCTAGTTAACATATCTAGTGTTATTGTGTATGAGTATCTTTTTGTACTTTCATTTTATATTAGTCATATGGTTAAGTTTGTTTAAGGTTGATAATTCTGATAATAGTTTTATAACTAATTCACCCCCCCATCTTAGTTATATCAGTGGACTATATATTCTAACAATTGGTACAAAGCATCAGGTCCTTTAAGGATAATCTTAAGATGAAGACTCATTTATTGTTCCTAGGTCTAGGTTATTGGATCTTGACAAATAGTAACAAGAAAACCATTGAAGAATAAAAGATTGAAGGATTCAATGAAGAAGAGAGAGATCTATTCATGCGTAACATGAGAGCCAAAGAAGCTCTACTATTAGCTCTTCTAGAGAATGAATATAGTCACATAAAGTCACTTGAAACATCTTATGAAATTTGAAAAGCATTAGAATGTAGTTTTGAAGGTGATACACATGCAAAGAGAATGAAATTGTAGAATTGGATATGTGCATTTCAAGATGCTAAGATGATCGAAGATGAATCTGTAAGAATTTATATTGGTAGAATATCATAAATTGTTGTAGGAATTTGGTCTCATGGTGGAACCAAGGAAGAAGATGAAGTAATATGGAAGATAATGAAAACATTGACACCACCATTCAAGCAAGTAGCTCAGATGATTTAGCTAGTAACTCCCTACACTAAATATTTCACAAAGGAAATGTTGCTTGGAAGATTAGAATCTATAGAAGTAGATCTAAGATACTCTAGAGATCTAGCTAGAGTCAAAATAGCTTTTTATGCTCGAAATATTTGACCTAGTTTGATAAGGAGTGCAAGCACACATGTATATTTTGTTGGTAATATTAGATTTGATGAAGACAAGAAGATTGAGGAAGGAATAGCCCTTCTTGTGAGAAGAGAAAAGCATGGTAAGTAGATCTTTAAATGTTGGACTTATGATGAATTTGATCATTATGCATATATATGTCATAAAAGAGAGAAAAAGTATAAGAGAAAGTTTCAGCCTAGAAGAGATAGAGATATAAATTGTTTGTATGTAAATGAAGATGAAGAATCTGATGAGAAAGGTCAAAGTGAAAGTGATGATAAATTGTTATTTGTGGCTATCAAGGAAGATGATCTTGATAGAGAAATTAGAGAAGAAAGATCTCTAATTTCCCATGTGGAAAAGAAATCTAATTGGATAATAGATAGTGGTTGTTCACATCACATGACTAGTGATATGAATAAGTTTGGTAAGTTCAAGAATCATGATGGACGTATTGTTAGAGTTGGTAGCAATGCTACCTATCATATAATAGGAATTAGACTATTACTCTTTATGGTAAAACTAAAACTGATGATGTTTATTTTGTTAATGGATTGAAGCATAACATGTTGAGTGGTTGAAAATTGGTGGGAAAGGGTTATTAGTTTCAATTCACTAAGAAGACCTATTTTATCAAAGGAAGAGATGGTAAGCTGATTGGAATAGGCACAAGATCTAGACATAATGTATTTTAGTTGAATCCTACTGAAATGAAAAGTTTGGTAGCTAAAGTGGACAATAATTGGTTGTGAAATAAAAGATTCTATCAAATAAACTTTGATAATATTGTCAAGGTTAGTTGCACATTTGTAGTTAAAGACTTGCCTAAGATTACAAAGCTTACTAATTTTGTCTATAAAGAATGTATTTTGGTGAAATAGAAGAAAGTATCATTTCCTAGCAAGAAGTTCACTACCACAGAGAAGATAGAGATTATTCACATAGATTTGAGTGGTCTTTCTATAATAAGAGGATTATATGGAGAAAGGTGCTTTATCATTTTTTTTGATGATTTCACTAGAATGATGTGGGTAGAATTTCTTAAAGATAAATCAAAAGCTTTTGATAAATTTAAGATATTTAAAAATAGAGGTGAGAATGAATATTGTGTTAAGATAAAGTGTTTGATATTTGATAGAGGAGGAGAATTTATCTCTAGAGAATTTAACATATTTTGTGAAAAGAATGGGATCAAAAGACAACTATCTTCACTAAGAAAACCTGAAAAAAATGGGATGTCTAAAAGAAGGAGTAAGTTAGTAGCAAAAGCATTAAGAGTGATGTTGTTTAAGAATGATGTTTCTAAGACATTTTGGAGAGAAGTAGTCAATACAATAGTATACACTCTAAATAGAGTACATATCATAAAAGGTATGAACAAGACATCTTATGAACTATGGTTTGGTCATTCACCATGAGTTATGTATTTTAAGTTATTTGGGAGCAAATGTTATATTAAGAGAGATGATGACATTGGTAAGTTTGATCCAAGAAGTGATAAAGGTAAGTTTCTTGGTTATTTGTTGAAAAGAAAGGCATAAAAATGTTTTAACTATAGAAGTAAGACAATTGTTGAATGCACAAGTAAGGCTTGGAACTAAGGAAAATATGGTAGATTATAATCTAGATGAAGAAGACAATAATTATGGAGTTGTTGGATAGAATGCTAAAGTTTTCTTTGAGACTAATAATTATTTGCAAAATGATGTACTAATTGTTAAGAGGAGAGAAGAGATAAGATTTGAGATGTCAACTCCTACCTTTAACGAGAATATGACAAAGAGTCAACCTCCTGAGTAGATAATTGCAAGCAAAGACAAAGGTGTGATGAATAGAAAGAGAGTAAATGAGGAGATATGTTTGATATCTCAAGTTGAACCTAAGAGCATAGATGAAGCATATAAATATGATCATTGGATTCAAGCAATGAAGGAAGAATTAGATCAGAATATGAGGAATGATATTTGGGAGTTAGTTCCTAGACATAAATACAAGAATGTGATAGGAACCAAATGGGTATTTAAAAACAAGATGAATGAGCAAGGACAAGTTGTGAGCAACAAGGCTACACTTGTATACAAGGGATATTCATAGAAAGAAGGAATAAACTATGAGGAGACATAAGAACTTGTAGCTAGAATGGAAGAAGTAATGATATTCTTGTCTTATGCAACAAATAAGAAGTTCATGGTTTATCAAATGGATATTAAATTAGCCTTCTTGAATGGAGAACTTGAAGAAGAGATATATATTGAGTAGCCTAAAAATTTTCCTTTATCACAAGAAAAAGACATGGTACACAGACTAAACAAAGGTCTATATAGTCTAAAGAAAGCACTAGAACCTTGTGTGCAAGATTGGATAGTTATTTGGTGAATCTTGGATTTGCTAAAGGTATGACAAATAGTAACTTGTATTTGAAAGAAGTTGAGAATGTGATGGGGACACAACCCAAGCACATAATGGACACAACAGGAAAGGGAAAATTTTATTAACTGTGAAAATATTCTAGTACACTTAGTGCAAAGAAAAAAAACTCCAAAACATGCCCTATGGGCTTACAATAGCATAAATTTGGAGATAAATTTTTCTCCCAGTACCTTCTCTCAAACTCCACTCTGAACTGCCTTTTGCAATGCTAGAAATGTTCTTCAATAGACCTTGAAGGGTTAAAAATTAGAAATACATTATAGAAAGTGCTAGTTAGCATCCACTGACCAAATAGAAGGCTCCAGGAGTCACATTAGAAGTTGGCACAAAATTAGAAGAATCCAGAAATGGTAACCAAACTTCTGGGAGGCATAACTTTTGAACCGTAGCTTCGATTGATGAACCGTTTACATTTTTTAAAAGCTCTCGAAGCGTTCTATAGTCCTATGGAAAAGATTTTCTTCTCCTCCATTTTTTGGCCCTATTTGAGGTCATTTAATTCCCCTAACCTGATTTTGAAGCATTCTTAGGATGTCTTTAGAAACTGAAAAACTACGATAACTTTCAAACCGTGGGGCCTTTTGACCTGATTCTTTTTTTGGAATGGTCTAAATCACAATTACATTTATCTAACCAATTTACACCTTCTAATTTACCAAAATTATGGCTCAATTACATAATCCTATTTTTTTGACGTTTACATGTATCCCAAGGTGTTCAAATGCTCTAACCTAGAACACTGATAGTGGAACTGTGAGAGTTGGAACCTTTATTTGACCCAAATGGGTATCCAAAAATGAAAACACATAAAATAGAAACTAAGTCTAAGTACACTTTTTTGGGTGACACGGGATTGCCCTTATACCTCTAGATGCTCCTGCATCAGAATGGTTTGCTAATAATAGTAATATTTGTTGATGAAATCACTTTTGGAGGTAATGAAAAAGAAAGTGATAAGTTTTCTGAAGAAATAAAGAATAAGTTTGAAATGAGCATGATAGGATAAATGAAGTTTTTCTTAGGATTGTAGATTATACAAAACAATGATGGTATTTTCATTTCACAAGCTAAGTACCTAAATGACTTTTTGAAAATGTTTGGTTTAGAAAGCTATAAACCTTTTATTACATCTACTATAACTAGTCACAAGTTATCCAACAAAGATGAGACACCTGTAGTAGAGCAAAAGAAGTACAAACCCATGAATGGAGCTTTGTACTATTTGACTTACACCAGATTAGATATATAGAAAATGCAGTTGGGATTGTAGCTAGATTTCGACCTAATCCTAAGGAGTATCATTTTATAGTAGT
Organism: Cupressus sempervirens; assembly: GCA_028749045.1. Classification (NCBI taxonomy): domain Eukaryota; kingdom Viridiplantae; phylum Streptophyta; class Pinopsida; order Cupressales; family Cupressaceae; genus Cupressus; species Cupressus sempervirens. Next base: position 735,791,492 of record CM053786.1, read on the forward strand.
AAAGAAAATATTCAAATTTTTGAAAGGAACATTTGACTATGGAATTTGGTATGATAGTTCGAGTGATTTCACTCCATGTGCATATATTGATGTGGATTGGGTAGGAAACATGGATAATAGAAAGAGAACTAGTGGTGGAGCATTCTTTCTTGAAGGAAGATTGGTTTCTTGGCTAAGTAAGAAGCAAGATCACATTTATTAGAGTATGACTAAGGTAGAGTATGTTATAGTAGAAAATAATTGTAATCAACTTATTTAGATGAAGAAGATGATGAAAGACATCATAATTGAGTTTGAAGAACATGTTATCATTTATTCTGATAACACACATATAGTGAGTATATCTAATAATCCTATATTGAATTCTAAGTCTAAGCATATATCTATTAGTATCATGTTTTGAGAGAGAAAGCAATAGAAAAAGAGATCATATTAGAGTATGTGAGTACTTAAGATTAGATTGTAGATATCTTTATGATGCCTTTTCCTAAAGATACCTTTGAGTACTTTAGAGGTATGCTTGGGGTTATGCTCCTGACTACTATTGAGTAGATGATGCAGAGAGTGCATCAACCTAGTGGTACAAAACACTATTGTTAGCTTGGACTAAATGTTGATGCTTCCTATATGGGGGAGTATCCATGATGAGTAGATTTATTGAGGACTCCTAGTATTTGTTTTTGAATAGTCTCTTTAGACGCTCAATCTGGTTGAAGACTTGGAGCACTATATTAGTAATTGGTATTCAACAATTTGTCAATGTGAGAGAGAATATGCATAAAGGAGAGATAAATCTTTAGAGAGATTCAAAAAGATTCATGAAATTAAGTAGAAATATGCACCTAATGTATTGTGAATTATTTAGTGTAAAGTAAAAAATTGATATCTAAGAAGTAGGAGTACCACCTATTGTATTGAGATTTTTTAGCATGTAAACAACTACTGCCAGTCAGCAACAACAATAGAACACTATTTGGTATTCTTGAAACTTAAATATGTTTCATCTATGTTACCATCAATACCAAAGGAAGAGATTGCTAGCATGAATACTAATGATACTACTTTAGGGGACTATTCTAATCATTGGAGAGTATTGAATTGTTGCATTCATTACTGTTTTTGTCATTGATGTCAACATAGCATGGTTTCTGTAAAGATTGGCTGAGTAGTAGACAAAGATCCTAATGGTATAGACAATGATTTTATTATTTGGTGATGCATATTCATGGACAATTTCTACACTATCTCTTGATGACTTGGTCAAGTGCGAAGAGTCTAAGTCAAAGATGTACAAATGTTGTACTTGATTTATAGAGAGTGGTTCAAAGATAGAGTATTGGGAAAGCATTTCTTGATGTTTGTTTTCTATCATATTTTTGAGATACAATAAGAAGATGTATAGTTAGGCCATGAAAAAGGAAAATCTTTTGATAATGTTAGTGAGTGTGCAAGCCCTAGTATCATACATGTGAAGTTTCATGTAGACTGTGAGCTAACAATGCTATTGTAATTGTAATTAATTAATTATCTTAGTATAATTAATTGGGAAAGCTTCAAGGCTGGCTCAAGGAATTATTATGAAGATATGGTATAAATGAAAGATGTTTTATATGTATATGAAGTGAGCATGAGTGTTATGATCATTGTATGAAGTACAAAATGTGAAAAGGAGTAGAGTGCTTATTAAATGTGAGTAAGTGATCCAAGGCATTATTGGATGTAAGTGTTGTGATCTAGTGACAAGATCAAAAGGAGAAAAGGTCTAATTGATAGGATAGAGGAAGAGGAAGGAAGTACATTTCATTTCTATTATTCTACAAGGAATAATGCAAAGATCATTTGGATAGTGGGTTCATTAGTCTTTCCCTTGAAGCTATTTGGGTAGTGGGTCCAACTATCTTCCACAACTCCTAATATGGTTGGAATCTCTTAACAGGGACAAATAAGCATTGAATGTATTCATAGACTCCTAACAGGGTCCATTCTCTAACAAGGAATATCTATGTTAGTACATCATCTTGTGGGTACCATCCCCACCAGGTTTTGCCTCTGATCAAGGGTTTTCCTAATTAACACATCTGGTGATATTGTGTATGAGTATCTTGTTGTGGTTTTAGTTTTTATCTCTCATATGGTTAAGTTTGTTTGAGGTTGATATTTGTGATAAAAGTTGGAAAAATGATGCACACCCCCCCACCCTAATTATATTAATGGACTATATATTCTAACAATACATAGTATAAATCTAAGGTAAATCTGAAAAGGAGGTATAAGGAATTTCAAATTGGAGATGCAATCATGGTTCATTTGAGAAATGAGCATTTTCTAGTGGGTACATATAATAAGATGAAAATGAAGAAGTTTGGATTGTGCAAGATAGTGAAAAGGCATGATTTTTGAAATGCCTATGAAGTGGAGTTTCCTACTAAATTGAATATTTCATTAGTACTTAAAATTTAAAATTTGACAGAATATTATGAGGGAAGTGATGGAGATGAAGTTGTAGAAGCCTAGTAAAGTATTCCAGCATCTAGTTCAACTACAAAAGAGATTGAGGAAATACTTGACAATCATGTTGGTAAGAGTACAAGGAACAAAACTTATGAAGAGTACTTGTTCAAATGGAAAGGGAGGCCAATAGAAGACTTATCATGGCTAGAAAGGAAGGAGGTTAACCATCTTGGTTTTCCTCTAAACACCTAAGACTTGATATGGTCACTTCTCAAATTTCCTTAGGTATCTAATGTAGGAGCATCAAAAAATATTTCCTTTCTGTTTCTTGAACAAGGGTTTTCTTAGTGTCAAGTTATCACTTCTAGACACTTACTACTTAGTAAGTCCATCATGCAAGCTCATAATATCCTAATTTCAGAACTAGATGTTCATCTTGGATATATTAGCTTGCTAATTAAGGCTTATTGCCATATCATTAGTATTAATGGATTTATTGCAAATTTTTGGTGCATAATTTTAGTATAAAATCTTAAGGCTCACCATTGAAGTCCTTAGCGGCCCCAAATGATCTCCAAAATGGGGTCAACTAAATCTTGTGTGACTTGAGCCCTATATATCAGAAGATGAGGAATCTGAAAGGGGTTATAATGGTCAATCGAAGAAATGGTTAAAAAGTAATGGTCTTCCAAAGTTGGGAAAACTAAAAGTTCCAAAATAAATGTCAAAGGTGTATTTGACCAACACTATATGTATTTTTAGGGTCTATCAACCCTAGGTATTAAGTTTGAATGTCTAGAACCTTTCCGAGTAGTGGAAAAATGCCTATTTAAGGAATGCTCATACATTATCTAGGATAGCTTTGGTAGATAGTTCATAGCTTTGTCTTGTAGATTAATGTAATGAAGGTGCCCATGTTATTAGATTGTGGTGATTGATCAAGAAAATACTATACATACTTCATAAATTCTTTGTGGCCAGCATGTAATTATTAGTTATAACCCTAAAGAAGTAAAAATACTTGTATAAAAGGGCTTAGGGTTAGGGATTGTTTCATCAGGTGGTGCAAAAATTGGTTCTTGCGGCAGTATAGAGTTGTAAGGGATTAGGATTATAATCAAGTTGTAATAACTAGATCATAAAAATATTGGACTTGTTATTTGGTGGATGTAGCCTAGGGTTTGGGTGAACTATGTTAAATTTTGGTGTCTTGTGTTCTTTTCTATGTGATCTATTATTTTCTAATATTGGTTGTACTTGCATGTAATTGTTATTTTTGTTTGTGGTTTAATCCTAACAAGTGGTATCAGAGTGAGGCTATTCTTTAGTTATCCTCTATAGAAAAGTCTCACAGTTGAGTGGGAGTGATGGTAGATGAGGGTAAGCTAAGGGTTGATAGGTTTAATGGGCAAAACTTTTAGTTATGGAAGATGCAAATGGAAGACTATTTATATCAGAAGGATTTATGGAAGCCATTGGAAGGCAACGCCAAGAATTAGGGATCTATGTCAAATTAGATAGAAATGAACTTGGAAGTATTCAATTATGCCTTGCACCATTAGTGGCATTTAATATTACAATAGTGAAGACAATAGAAGAATTGATGCAAACCCTAGTGAAACTGTATGAAAAGCCCTCCACTTCAAACAAGGTATTTCTCATGAAGCATTTATTTAATATGAAAATGGCAGAAGGTGGATCTATTGTAGATCATTTAGATGAGTTTAATACCATTACTAGTTAGTTATCTTCTATGAGTATCAATTTTGATGAAGAAATTAGAATTCTCTTGATTTTGTGTTCTTTGCCTGAAAGCTGGAATGGCCTAGTAATGATTGTGAGTAATTTTATTCTTGGATCTAGTACCCTAAAATATGATGATGTGATCGATGTTTTTTTGATTGAGAAAACTTGTAGGAAAACTTCAAGTGAATCTACATCAAGAAGTTCTTTGAATGCATAAAGTAGGGGCATAATGACTAAGAGAGGAAGTAATTCTAGAAATTGTGGGAAATCAAGAGGAAAGTCAAAGGGGAGGAGGTTTCAATTGAGAGGACCAAATGACTATTGGTACTATGGGAAACCAGGGCATAAGAAGAAAGATTATTGGAATCAAAAGAAAAATGAAGGAGATAAACCAGATGGAGAGAAGGAGGAAAATGTGGTAAGTAACAAATTCAAAGAGGATTCTTTGCTTCTATCTTTCGAAAGTGTTGATGATTCCTGGTTTTTAGATTCTGGTGCTTCATTTCATGCTACACCTCATAGAAGTTATTTAATTGATTATGTCCAAGGGGATTTTGGGCTTGTTTATTTGGAGGATAATGAACCCTATTAGATTGTTGGAATGAGAAAAGTTAAGATTAAGTTGCAAAATGGGAATCATTGGCTACTACATGAGGTAAGACATGTTTCAAGGTTGAGTAGAAATTTAATTTCAGCGAGACAACTCGGTGATGAGGGTTGTGTAGTTACTGTTAATGATACAAATTGAAAGGTTTCAAAAGGTTCCCTTGTAGTAGCAAAAGGTGTGTAAGTGGGCACCTTATATCTTTGTAAAGTTCATATCATTCTTTCTACTTTAATTTGTTTAGAGAAAAATGAATGTTCAGGAACAATTGCTATAGTTGAGCAGGGAGAACAAATAGTTGTAGATTTTGATACAACACTGTGGAACAATAGACTTCGGAACATGAGTGAGAAAGGTATGAAATTACTTCATTCAAAAAAAGTATTTCCAAATCTAAAATGTGTTAATATGGATTTTTATGAAAGTTGTGTGTATGGAAAACAAAAGAGAGTGAGTTTTGTGAAGATTGAGAAGGAAAATAAAAAGGAGAAATTAGAGCTTGTGCATATAGATGTATGGGGACCAGCTCAGGTATCTTCCCTTGGTGGCTCTCATTACTATGGTATATTCATTGATGATGCAAGTAAAAAAGTATGGGTTTATTTACTTAGACAAAAATCTAATGTATTTCAAACTTTTAAGAAATGGAAACGCTTGGTTGAGAATGAGATTGGTAAGAAATTAAAATGTCACAAATTTGATAATGGTGGTGAGTATTGCAGTTAAGAATTTGAAGATTATTGCTCCACTAATGGTATTCATAGAAAGAAAACTATTCCAAGGACTCCATAGAAAAATGGAGTGGTTGAATGCATGAAGAGGACTATAATGGAGTGTACAAGGAGCATGCAGTTGCATGCTAGGTTACCCTTACACATGTGGGTAGAGGCTATCAATACTACTGTATATTTGATTAATAGAGGTCCCTCTTCTCCTTTTGGTTGTGGTATTTTAGAAGAATAATGGACTAGTAAGAAGGCGAGGTATTCTTTTCTCAAGACCTTCAGTTGTGAAGCATTTTCTCACATAGATTTTGAAAGTAGAACCAAGCTAGAAGCTAAGTCAAAGAAATGTGTATTTGTTGGATATGGCATTAATGAATTTGGTTTTAGGCTTTACAATTTTGAAAATCATAAAATTGTAATAAGTAAGGATGTCATATTCAATGAGAAAGTGTTGTACAAAGATCTATTGTAGCAACATGAGAAGAAAGAAGATGATTATGTAGTGCTGGATGATACTCCAAAAGATGATGTTCCAACCATTCCTCATGACGTGCAATAATTGCAACAACAAATGCCATACACACCGGTGAATGTTAGATGGTCAACAAGGAAAATTAGACTTCCAAAAATATTTTCTCCCTCTTTGCATTCAATTTTACTTACTCATGCTGGTGAACCTAAATGTTATGATGAAGTTGTCTGCAATAAGACATGGGATTTATGCAAGTTGTCTACAAGTAAAAAGGCTTTCTAGAATAAGTGGGTTTATAGGTTGAAAGAAGAGGAAGGAGGTAAGAAAAGATTTAAAGCCAGGTTAGTTCTAAAAGGATTTGCACAGAAAAAAGGTATCAATTTTGATGAGAAATTCTCTCCTAATGTTAAAATGACTTCTATTTGTCCTATTTTAAATATTGTGGCTACTGAAGATTTGCATTTAGAATAGCTTGATGTTTAAACAACCTTCTTTCATGGTGATTTGGACAAAGATATATATATGTATGTATGTATGTATGTATGTATGCATATCTATGTATACATATACATATATATATACATATATGTATATGTATATATATATATATATATATATACATATATACATACATATATGTATATGTATATGTATATGTATATATATATATATGTATATGTATATGTATATGTATATGTATATGTATATATGTATATATATATATGTATACACACACACACACACACATATATAGGGTTTTGAGGTCAAAGGTAAGGAGAATTTAGTGTACAAATTGAAGAAAAGTTTATATGGCTTGAAGCGAACACCTCGGCAATGGTATCTAAAATTTGATAGTTTTATGCATGAGCATGGATACAATAGGTATCATTTAGATCATTGTGTTTATTTTAAGAGGTTGGATGATGATAGCTACATTATTTTATGTTTATATGTGTATGATATGCTTGTAGCTAGGTCTAACATGGATCATATTAAGGGCCTAAAATGTTAGTTAGCACATGCATTTGCTATGAAGGATTTGGGGGCAGCAAAAAAAATCCTTGGTGTGAAGATTTTCAAAGATAGGAAGAACAAAAAATTGACACTATCTCAGGTTGATTATGTTGAGAAGGTGTTTCAACATTTCTCTATAGAAAATGCTAAAGCTATCAGCACACCTTTACCTAGTCATTTGAAGTTGACTAAGGAGATGTGTCCCAAGACACAAGAATAGGAGGATAAGATGTCTAAAGTACCCTATGCTTTAGCTTTAGGAAGATTGATGTATGCTATAGAATGTACCAAGCCAGATATTGCACATGTAGTGGGAGTTGTTAGTAGGTATATGAGTCATACAGGAATTGAGCATTGGAATGCAGTCAAATGGATTCTCAGATATTCGAGAGGAACATCCAATAAATGTTTACACTTTGGGGGCTCTACTATTGATTTATAGGGCTATGTTGACTCAGATTTGGCAAGGGATATTGATACTAGGTGAAGTACTACAAGTTATATCTCTACTATTGGTGGGGCAGCTGTGAGCTGGGTTTGTAGGTTATAGAAGGTTAATGCTCTATCTACTACAGGGGCATAGTTTGTAGCTACTACAAAGGTAGCCAAGGAGATGATATGGATTTAGTTCTTATTGGAAGAATTGGGACATCCTTAGAAGGATAATTATTTATTTATTGATAGTTAGAGTTCCATTCATCTTGCAAAGAATTCAGCTCTGTATTCAAAGACCAAACACATATAGTTGCAGTACCATTTCATTCGGTTAGTTTTGCAAGATGGATAGTTAAAGCTAGATAAGATACATACAAATGATAATCTAGTAGATATGTTGAAAAAGGTAGTAACAAGGGAGATGCTGAAATCCTCTTCAGCTTTGGTTGGTCTTCTAGACTAAACATGAAAAAAGAATAGTAGGGTCCAAGGTGGTTTGATCTAGTGGGAGCCTCATGGAGTAGCGACATAGCTACAGTATTAGTCTCCAAGTGGGAGATTTTTGTTTAGTGTGGAACTTCATTAGTCCCCAAGTGGGAGATTGTTAGATTGTAGTGGCTGATCAATTCTTTGGGGCTTAGTGCATCACCCTTCCAAAACAAAATTGGGCCTTATTTTATTGAGATTTTGGGTCGACATGTAATTATTAATTATTAGTAAAAATACTTGTATAAAAGGGCTTAGGGTTAGGGATTATTTCATAAGGTGATGTAAAAATTGGTTCTTGTAGTGGTATTGAGCTGTAAGGGATTACAGATTGTAATAAGGTTGTAATCACTAGATCGTAAAAATATTGGACTTGTTATTTGGTGGACATAGCCTAGGGTTTAGGTGAACCACGTTAAATCTTGGTGCCTTGTGTTCTTTTCTATGTGATCTATTATTTTCTAATATTGGTTATATTTGCATGTAATTTTTATTTCTATTTGTGGTTTAATCTTAACACATGTGGGTTAGCATATTGTAATTCTGAATTCTATAATTTGGTATTTGTGATTATAATAAGAAGGCCACATTTTGATCTCACAATTTTTTTCTATTTCTTTGTTTATGTTATGTATTTAAGGTATTAAGGGGAGCACCCTTAATAAATTTATATTTCAAAAAAATTAAGGAAATCCTCTAGGAGCCATTTTTTTCATGAAATTAGTTGAACTAGACTTTGATTTTTATCCATAATTTTCCAAATTGGGTTTTGGGAAACTAGTTGGTCCCACTTGTTTCACATGGAAGATGAGTAGGAAGATACATATTTTGTGTTTGGTTCATGAAATTGGAAATGGAATTAGACTTTTTGGAATTGCATGATTTCCTTATCATGCTTCTGAATGCTTCACCCAATCTTCTCCACAAAAACACTCATCACTATCCCCACCCAATGCCATGATCATTTGGTTCATAGGGAACCTTGGCAATGATAGAATATCCAAAGGTGGTGATGTGAAAGGAGATCTACTAATGCCAATGCTGATACTTCTTCTCCTAGCTTCCTTGTGAGGATTATAGTAGTAAAAACATGTCAACCTTCCATTGAGTTCTTGGTGGAGGAAATTTTAGTGACAATTGCAGTTGGAACATTTGAGAGTCTCTAATGTGTCATCTTTACCACTAGGAATGAAATCCCAACCCCCATCAATGACATGCCCATGAATACTAGAGGCATGATTCTTCATATATTTTCTATACTTTACACTCTTTTCCTAGTAACTAATTTGAGTCTCATCCAAGGAAGTTCCAGTCCCAACACTACTACTTCTATTATGGTGATGTTCAATTGGAAGCTTGAGCTTATAAAACCTAGAAGCATGATAAAATTGAATTATATCATTACCTTCTTCTAACCAAACACATAGATGTAAACTGATATAAAATAGCAAAATTTTGAATGTTATAATGGTAAATGAAATTGTGTTACAAATCAATGGACTTGAAAAGATAGTAAAGAAGTAAAACCTAGAAGTCAATTTCAAATTCCACCTATCTGGATGGAAGAATGGTAACCTCATTTCAGGGCTGAATTATAATTCCAAAATTTGAATTTCACTTTAACAGTTTAGACACAAATGACAAGTTTGACAAAATAAATTTACTACTATCCTAATTCTAATCCAATTCCATGAAACGAAAATGCCCTAGGAAATTTGGGGAAAATAGGGAAGGAGGTCCTAGTTGGATGATTTTAGGAAATTTGTAGGAGGAGGGAAACTTGTGCGGCTCACAAATTTGCACCAATACACCTTAGGAATATTAATCAAGTAGGAATATATTATTCTCCCTTTTAATTTCCCCATCCCTCTCTCTATCTCTGACATGAAAAGGAAATTAGAAAAGGAATTCCAAATTTGAGTGTGTATGAATAATTTCTTTCTATTTTAGTAAGTTGGTAATGATAAATCATTTTTGTAAGATTTTTCATTTTCTTTTAGAAGGCCATAAGGAATTTGTTTATGTTTTAGGTTAGAGAATGTGATGAATTGGTTTCCTAGGATTATGGGTAACTTTATAGTCCCAATATGGAAATTTAATTCCTCACATTTCTTATATATTTTTAGTGTTCTAAAATAAAAGTGTAGGCATATTACACACATCAATAGGGAGACTATACATATTCATAGATATACACTTCATATACAAAACATTATGTGTTTTCTAGTTGATCTAGCCTATTAACATTTCTTGAACAAAATTGTAGCTTTATGTCATGAAAACCTAGCAATAGAATACACAAGTATAGATTTAGGTCATGAAAGCACATAAAGAGGAATACGAAGTGTAATACTACTTTAAAAATGAGTATTTTTAGAAAGTTGAACACACATGTGACAATATTGAACCAAAGCATAATGATACTAAATGAAAACATAGCAATATGACATAGATGCTCAATAATAATGAACATATGAACAATTATAATGAACAAATCCATGTCATTAGTGTTAACATTATCAAATGTGTGAAATTTGAAGTCCAAATTTGATTTTAGTGTTAGGATAAAACATAAAATGAACATTTAAGTATATTTTTCTTATACTTTAGGTTACATTTTATGTTATACATCATGTACCTTTTGAGATAGGTTTTAGCCTCATAGGATTTAAACTAGATTTTTTCTTTTGTATTTTTAAAGAAATTTCAGCCTTAGTCAGATTTCAAGAATAGAAAATTCAGCATGACATTGTATATATTGTGACTTTGTATTTGGACTACAAGTATTTTACTCTCTTGATGTGCTACTCATTCCATTATTTATTAACAAAGTGTTTGAGATATATTTGTTGCAAGTTATTGCTTATGTAATGATTCAAGATTTAGTGGATAGACATAGGGGTATGGGCCCCTAGAAATATGCCCTAAAATAGTTTTCCTTCATGACTAATTGATTTGGATTTTTTTTTTAAAACTATTTTGGTCACTAGAGGCTTATGGATTTTTTGGCTCATTAGAAAAGAAAGCTTCTCATTTTGTTGTAATTTTATGATACTATTTCATATGAATATGGTTTGATGTATGAGTTAGAATTTGGGACTAGGGGTATGTGACCCTACACTATTGTTCCCTAAACTCTTTATAAATTTTGGTTTCTTTTTGTGAGTAGTGAAGAAACCCTGGGTGAGTGGCTCACCATAGGTGTTGGGCCCCATAAGTGGTTGTTGGGGGGTCTTATGCATGTTGGCTTTTGTGAGTTTTGGAATCAAGAGGATAAATTATTAAAGTCAATTTATTATGGGGGTTTGGGTTTCCACATTTCTAAATAAGATAATAAGGATGTATTATTGGTACTCAAAGAGAGGATATTCTATGTGGAAGAATGGCCATTGGCTTGAGGATTGATCCCAATACTACAAGATAGTACATATCATGTTGGAGTACTTTAGGAGAACACATTGTGTATGGGAGAATTGTATTTGGCTCAGGGGGTTGATCCCAACACTATAGGGATGTATGATGACACTCACCTAGATGTAGTTGAAGCCCTTACTCTTTCTTTCACTTTTGGATGTCCATTTACATTATGAATTTTAGTCTTCCTTATGCTTTCTGTGGCTTGATATTATCTTGTACATTGATTTTAAGATATAATCCTTAGCACCTATGTGTATCATGATCTTATCTCCTATCTTGAGGTAGTGGACCATTTATGGCTCCACACAGTAGGATGGTAAAAGATTTTTGAGGTACTTTTTGAGGTTTATAGATGGCTTTAAACATGGATCCTTGCTAAGCACATGCTGAAGATTATTTCTTAATGTCTATATGTTGTGTTTCCTTGGAATAAATCTCTGTAATGCTTTTCTTATGTATATGTATCTTGAAAGATATGTAAACAGGTAAAGGCTATTCATAGGAGAAATGAAGGGATACATGAACATATTGTATTATTCAAAAGATGAATAAAGTAATAAATATGATGACATTGTATATTCCTTGTATTCAAATGATAGTAATGATAATATATATGATGAATAAAAGAACCATGTGCCCTTCAAAATGTTATCAAATGAATGATCAAAGTAATTATTGAATATAATATGAATAGGTAAAGATGTAGAGTTAATGGTTTAAAATTGTTTAGTGTATCTTTAATGCAAGTTAGGTAAATACACTTGATTTATAAAGCTTAGGACATTAGCTCCTAATTTAGGAATGGTAAAAGTAATAAAATGAGGGTGTATAAATATTGTTTTGGATTTATAAGCAAATTCTTAGGATAAACTATCTAAGTGTTTATTATCATACCCTAACTTCTGTAAGAATGAATGTTAATTAACTCGATTAGAAGTGGTTAAGTCAAACTTGATATCTAAGAATAGAGAGTTACACAATGAAATGGATATTGGGATAAATATGCTATCAAGTAAGAAACCATAAGTAGACATAAACTAATAGATAACTTAAGTAGTGAAATGTTAAAAGGATATTAAATGAGAAACAATTAAGAAATACTTGTTGAGTTGGTTGGATGAGTAAACATAACTCTTGAATTTGGAAACTAAGAAATGTGATTAATAACAATGTTAGGGAAAATTCTAGGACTCTTGCATATAGAGTTAGATAAGAAAATCAAGAAAATTGGTTCAAAATAAAAATAAAAATTATCCACTAAACTTAGTAGCTTTTAGTCTTGTCCTTCCAAGTTCCCTAGCTAGACATTACAAATGTGGTCTCCACCTTTCAACTAGGAGAACCATGAGTAGAGTGAGTAGTAATATCCTTCTCACCTATAGGCCCACGAAAAAAATTCTAATATTTAACATTAGAAACCATAGTGTTATTAAGGCCAGAGATATAAATAACAATTACATGCAAATATAACCAATGTAAAAAATGGAATAAAGCAAATAGAATAGAAAAAAAGGCACAAATATTTAATGTGGTTCACCCAATCCTTGCGCTATGTTAACAAAAACTAAGTATAATATCATTATTATCCAATAATTTCAACCTAATTAGAATATGCAACCCCTTCTAACTCAATAATGCTATAGGACGTACTAAATCATCATCTATTATAAATCCCTAAACCTAAGACATTTTATATAGGATTGTATTGCTTACAAAATTAGGGCTAGAATAGTCAAATCTAATAGAAAAATAAACTCTCAATTTCATTTTACAATAGTAAATTAATTTTTGGCTTTGGGGGCATTGCTCCTTAACCCTGCCTTCTATTGCAAAATGGAGCACACCTAGGGCATGACCACAAGACCATTCCTTGGGCATTTTACTTTAATGTCCCCACTACCACTTTATTAATTAGGGAAAATTATTTAACTAATGTTGTTGTATTGATAATTTCTATATATAAATTATTTCTACTAATTTGTAAATATTGACCATGCCAAGCATTTCACTCAAATGATGATGTCTTGTATTTCTTAGTCCCCCTTAGTAAAGGATTGATTTCTCATGCAATATATATCTTGTTTCACAAAAGGTTGTATCTATTAGAATTATTAATATATTATACTTATTATTTAATAAATTATTCAAATTATTATTGACTTACATTGTGATTATTGTGTTAATTTATGAAAAATCTTATTTTATTCTTGTGATAACATAATCTTGGAATTACAAATGGGAAACGTATACTTCTTTGGGTGGGGGGGGAGGGGGTGGTGACGAGACCCAATTATGTCCTATTCTATATCACCTTTTATACCCTTTCATACACCTTCCTAACCATTTCTACATTCCATTTCCTTTCCATTTCAATATTATTTCATGATTTTTACGTTGCATATGATTCAATATATAAGACATAATTAATATAGTTTTAGGATTAAAATATGGAAAATAATTATTGATTGTCTTTATTAGTAAACATTGTTATTTGATGCCTTGGAGAATATAATTTGCAACAAGTATATCTATCAATTAATTGTTATTGCTATCACATTGAAGTTGAAAGAGCTAATTAAGGAGAGCCTATAATGTATGTGCCAATTGTTTGGAAAAAATCAAAATCAGTTGGAGCCATTTTTAATATGCGTCCACTTTACAACAGTTAGTTTTGCGTTTCAATTTGTGAGCCAATGAGGACGAATCTGGAAAATCGAAGACATGGGTTTTGTTCAGAATGGCCCCAATTAAGTTTCCATGCAGAAAAATATTCAAAAATAGAAGGAAAGGAAAGATAGAAGTGGTTTTCTCTAGGCAGCATTTTTTGGTTTATTGTTGCGGCCAGGATTACATGTACACCAGTATTTTGTTGGTCATAGGCCAAAATAAGTTATTTTGTTTTACACTATTTTAGATATTTGTTGTAGCCATGGTTTATAAATAAGTTTATAATATCAGCCTAGGGAGAGGAGAGCATATTTATAGCATATTTATATATTTTAAAAAAAAAAACTTCTGCACATAGATCTTCCTGTAGCAGAATTCTATGTAAATTCTTTGTTATATATGGATGAATAAAATATCATTTTTTTGATTGAAGAAGCGTAGAGGATCATCTATTTCCATCACTTGGCATACTAAGGAGATAGGATCCACTTCTTAGAATGACTGCTGATTTGTTTTAGATTAGAGTGTGTTTTATTTTATATATGTTTTGATTTGATTTCTTATATAAAATTCTTATATTAGCTTACTTGTTTTAATTCATGTTATTGTAATTGATTATTGATTCATGTATTGTTTAAGATATAACTGTGAATTCAAATTTCTATGGTTTCTTATTTATTTTATGCAATATTAAATTCTAGATTAAATTTTACATGTTATCATGCCTTCTAGTTTTTAGAATTGTTTTATTTTAGATTTAAATGTTTAATTCATGTCGCAGGAAGTGATAGTTCCTATCGCTAGTTATGTTTTGATTTATTGTAGGTTTCAGCTTAGCTCCTATCACTAGTTTTGTTATGATTTGTTGTAGGCTTCCTTCCACATGTTCTTAGTTGCATCCATCCCCACTTGGCATGCTATCTTCATCCCTTGAGCATATAGCTACTATACCTTTCACAAGTTTATGACCGAAGATTGATATTTAAATGTGAGATGAATTGGCTCTTAATCTTATTGTTTATCCTTAATATTTGTATCACAATTTTGCCCAACATTTTGGTGCCTTTTCTGGGGAAAGGTATTAAAGGTGTGAAATCATAGGAAGCCAAGTTAGTAATAGTGCACCTTTGGGAGTGTATGATCAAGTGTCAACCTTGGTTAGTCCGATACCATAGGTTTGCATTATAGTAAATCATTTAGGTGCATTGTTTTTTTTAACGTTGCAAATAGGGTTTAGAAGTTAGATATATTATTTATGTTATAATCTTTTTTTGTGAGTAATTGGTAAAGAAAGGGAAATTTGAAGAAAAATGTTTTAAATGATGCATTTTCAAGGTAGTCCAAACACATCAAATTTGGAAACAAGAATTGGTGAACGAATTACATCAACCAAAGGTGATGCTTTTACACACTCTCTACCTAATGAATGCAAGTTAAATGATCTTGATCTTCCATTGTCACAGGTATGTCCAATTATTATTTCTATGTCTGAACAAGAGGATATAATTGATGAATTTTTAGAACAATACAACTTTGAGAATGGCATATTAACCATTCATTGTTCTATTTGTTACAAGCAAGGTGATAAATGCATATGCACAAACAACAAAGAACACATGGTGAATGAAGTACAAGATCTTTGTGAACCTCACCACTCTAAGGATGTAAGTGAACATGTCTTCCTTGTAACTGGTGAACAATTTCATACACCAAATCAAGAAGATCAAGGTATGGATTACTCTATTACATTAGAAAGAAACAATATTTCTTCAAAACATAATTTTCCACCTGGTGTGAACAATGAATATAATCATGCATTCTCACAACAACCTATTTATGCATCTTATATTCTACCATCTCCATTATTCCCATCCTACTCATTTCCACCTACTATATATCCAATACAACGTTTTCAATTATCCTTATTCCATTCATTTCACCCACCATCTACCCTAGCATATCCACCAATGGAATTCACAAGTCCTAATAAAACATCACATAATAAGGTGGATCAATCTACATACGGTGCTAAGATCTTACTGATATTTTTTCATATGTATGAAATCAATGAAATGGATAAAGAATGTGATTTTAGTTTCAAAGAAGAAGAGGAAAATATTTACCAATTTAAAAATCATCAATTTAGTTCTTCTTATCTACTTCTTAAATCACAAAATTTTGAAATATTTCACACACATAAGGAAACAAACCATTATGATTTCATCATTGGAAATGTATTTATTTGTGTTGGAATCAATCATGCACTACAAGTTGATTTAATAATCATTCCAGAGTTGTGTGTGATGAAAAATGATAACTTACAAGATCTATTCTCTAAAAATGTTTTAATATACAAATACATAGATCTTGGGAGGACTATGATAAAAATGCATATTCCTCACACACTTATTGTTTTAGGTCCAGCTGATTAAACAAAACTTGATGGATTTGAATGCATTAATGACCAAATAACATGTGTTGCAAATGGATGTTCATTATTCTTAATTGTTGATTCTTTATATTATCCTAAGATGACTAAATACACTATGGATGGTTCATTCATTTAACAAGAACCAAGGTATTAATATTTATATATTTCTCATTCTTGGTTGTTGTATCTTAAGATGATCATTCATAAATAATAGGTGATGAATCACTTTCTTGATTCTTTGGATGGTTTGAATGCTCATGAGACATCAAGAAAGAATCCATAGAAATACTAAAACTTAAAGATATTCTTAAATTTTCCTACTTAAAATTTCATTGATGTTCTTATGACCTTTTAGAATGAAGTTAAGTTGGGGGGAATCCCTCCAACTTTGTGATTCTTGGATGATTTTCAATCAAGCTTCATTGATTGTTTTGTTGGTCCTCGACATGTGACATATCAACAACTCAAGGCATGTGTTCTAGTGTTAATTAGAATTTCTATTATATGAACACGGGATTTTATCCATTCTCTCAAGTATCTATTCATGTTAATAACTCTACCTATCATTAGTGAAAATGCATTACTCACTTAATGGTGGGGTTGTTAACTAGATAAAAATTACTTTACTATTCTTGATATGCTTGGTTTTTGAGAATATGATTACAGGTCTCTTGTTGTGGTGACATGATCTTAGTACCATTACTAGTTGATGATGCTTTTCTACACAAGCATTTCATAACACACTTTGTTGGCTTTGTTAACATTGTGTGGACTTGCTCACTATCGGTGCATCTCAGTTTTACTTGTGGTTTACTATTGGAGATCACAAGAAGATTGTGGTATAAGGTGTTCCTCACCTTGAGATAAAATTAATTTTCTTTGATGATTTATCACATGGAGGAAAATGTGCAACTTGGTCTATAAGATTCATGATTCATTTTGAGCTACACATCCAGAAAAACTTTGAAGACATTGTAGATCATCATAGTCCTTCCTCAAGTTGTGTCTCCTCCTCTTTGAATTTTTATGGACACATTGGAGACTATCATTGGTATTTCACTCTGTACTCCTCTCTTTGGTAATGAAGGTGTGTCACTCATAAATTTGCATTTTTCTACAATGGATATTTCACAGACTTCAAAAGCATAGGGTTTCATATCTTCATGTGATGTCATCCTATAATATCATAGAGAAATGTGAGTAGCACCATCACTACGGGTGATTCTCTTACCTCAGTGTGCTCGTGTGTTCCAAAGTTATCGAAGAATATTTTAGATTCATTGTTGTGAGATACATGGATCAAGGTTGATCTATGAAGTGTTTTAGTATTCTCAAGTTTGTGGAGATTATTCATAGTCATCATTCCAAGTTCATTATGCAATCAAGATTCAACAAAGCCTTTTTCCTAGTCATGGACAAAACTTAAGTTTTGGATGGTATCATTTTCCATCATCCATATCCCAATTTCTTGTTCTTTGGTCATTCTATGTAGTTATTAAAAGAGAAAGAAAAAAAAAGCAATAATAGATCCAACAATGAAAACCTTTGGGCGTTGTTGGCCAGTTAATATTTGAAAACCAATTTTTGGTGGATATTAAGTGCAAAATAAATTCTTAGTGGTGAAAACTATTTTTACAATGCCATTAAGCGGTGAGTGATTGAAAACTGGCTTGCCAGCGGTCACTTGTCGTTATCAAAAATTGAAAAAATGAAAATTTTAAATTTAAAAAAGAAAAAGAAAAAGAAAAAAATGAAAAAATAATTTTACAAAAATGACAAAAGAAAATGCAATAATTGGTGTTCTTATTTTTCTACTAATCATTCTTTTTAGGAACACTCATTGGCTTTAGTGGTTCTTTCATTCTTGGCACCTCCTATCACTTACTCTTGTAGCTTAGTGTGATCCTCAAATCTTTGATTGCCTATAGTATGTGTTATACATTCAGTTGAGGTACTATGGACAATAGATTCAACTCCTTTCAGTGTGATCTATAATGTTTCCATTAGATGACAATGGCTACTGGAGTTGCAGTCTCAGTCATAATCGTGGTTCCTCCTAATAGGTTACTCTTTAGTGCCTTCATTCAGATGGTGATCTTTTGTGGTGCTATTTCTCTTGGTAGAGTTCTTGGTTACTTGTTCGCACTTCATAGTTGCTACAATCCTTTACTTTTGGACCTTGGCATCCATGGACGTGCATGTTGGTAATATAATCAATTTTATTTTTTATTGTTTTATCTCTTAACTTTATTAATATTTCTTATTATATTGATCATATGTGCAACATACCTACCTTTCCTCTTCTTGTTTCCTACAGATGATCAACCATTCTAGTTGGGGGGAGGTATACCATGTTTATTACATATATTTTCATTCATTATCCTTTATCCTTGTTTATCCCATCTTGAAACACATCATTTCCTACTTCATATTTTTCACCCATCATGTATGACCCCTATTATTTTCCTTTGCTAATCATTTGCATTGCCTACCATTTCACCAATTCTAGCCAAGCTCAAGTGTCTTAAGAAATTTTTCAAAAGACCTCCTACATCTAGCATTTGAGAAATATAATGCTATGAAAATTGAAAATACAATGTTGGAGACATGAATGTTAAAATCAAAGATGCAAAATGGAAAGTGCAATGAAATAAACATGAGCTATAAAAGTTAAAAGTAAAGAAAGAAAATTCTCTAAATTCAAGGTTCCCTCTAAAAGTTAAAAGATTGCACGGGGACATGAAATATGTTAAGTTGGGGGAAATGATGAGACCCAATTATGTCCTATTCTATATCACCTTTTATACCATTTCTACATTCCATTTCCTTTCCATTTTCATATTATTTCACCATTTTTACATTGCATATGATTCAATATATAAGACATATTTAATATAGTTTTAAGATTAAAATATGGAAAATAAATATTGATTGTCTTTATTAATAAACATTGTTATTTGATGCCTTGGAGAATACAATTTGCAACAAGTATATCTATCAACCAATTGTTATTGTTGTCACATTGAAGTTGAAAGAGCTAATTAAGGAGAGCCTATAATGTATGTGCCAGTTGTTTTGAAAAAATCAAAATCAGTTTGAGCCATTTTTAATATGCATCCACTTTACAATAGTTAGTTTTGCATTTCAATTTGTGAGCCAGTGAAGACGAATCTAGAAAATCCAAGACATGGGTTTTGTCCAAAATGGGCCCAATTACATTTTTGCTTGGCAAAATCTTTAGAAATATAAGGAAAAGAAAGATACAAGCAGTTTTCTCTAGGCAGCATTTTCTAGTTTATTGTTGTGGCCAGGATTACATGTACACCAGTATTTTGTTGGCCATAGGCCAAAATAAGTTTGTAATATTAGCTCAGGGAGAGGAGAGCAGATTTATAGCATATATATATATATATATATATATATATATATATATATATATATATATATATATATATATATATATATATATATATATATATATATATATATATATATATATATATATATAACACTTCTGCACACATATCTTCCTATAGCAGAATTTTATGTAAATTCTTTGTTATATATGGATGAATAAAATATCATTGTTTTGATTGAAGGAGTGTAGAGGATCATTTATTTCAATCACTAGGCGTACTAAGGAGGTAGGATCCACTTCTCAGAATGACTGGTGATTTGTTTTAGATTAGAGTTTATTTTATTTTATATATGTTTTGATTTGATTTCTTATATAAAATTCTTATATTAGCTTACTTGTTTTAATTCATGTTATTGTAATTGATTATTGATTCATGTATTGTTTAAGATATAAGTGTGAATTCAGATTACTATGGTTTCTTATTTATTTTATGCAATGTTAAATTCTAGATTAAATTTTACATGTTATCATGCTTTCTAGTTTTTAGAATTGTTTTATTTTAGATTTAAATATTTAATTCCTATCGCAGGAAGTGATGGTTCCTGTCGCCAGTTATGTTTTGATTTATTGTAGGTTTCAGCTTAGCTCTTATTGCCAATTTTGTTTTGGTTTGTTGTAGGTTTCTTTCCACATGTTCTCAATTGCATCCATCCCCACTTGGCATGCTATCTTCATCCCTTGAGCATATAGCCACTATACCTTTCATGAGTTTACGACCTCGGATTGATATTTAAATGTGAGATGAACTGGCTATTAATCTTATCGTTTATCCTTAATATTTATACCACAGTTTCACCCAACAAGGGGGGTTGGGGGGGTGAATCAAAAGTTCAAACTTTATGATGCAGGAGCATCCAGAGGTATAAGGGCAATCCTGTGTCACCCAAAAAAATGTACTTAGACTTAGTTTCTATTTTATGTCTTTGCATTTTTGGATACCCATTTGGCTCAAATAAAGGTTCCAACTCTCATAGTTCAACTATCAGTGCATTTAAAAATCCCGAAAAAATAGGAGCATGCAATTTGACCATCATTTTGGTGACCTAGAAGGTGTGACTTGGCCAGATGAATGTAATCGAGATTTAGAGCATTCCAGAAAAAGAATCAGGTCAAAAGGCCCCACGGTTTGAAAGTTATTGCAGTTTTTCGGGTTTTGGAGACCCCCTAAGAATGCTTCAGAGTCAGATTTGGGGCATTAAATGACCTCGAAAAGGGTCGAAAAATGGGGGACGAGCAAAGCTTGTCCATAGGGCTATAGAGCGCTTTGAGAGCTTTCCGAAAATGTAAACGGTTCGTCAATCGGAGTTACGGTTCAAAAGTTATGCCTCCCGGAAGTTCGGCTACCGTTTCTGGATTCTTCTAGAATTGCAACGACTTCTAACGCAGCTTCCGGAACCTTCTATTTTGTCGGTGGATGCCTACTAGCACTTTCTAGAATGTACTCCTAGTCCTTAACCCTCCGGGGTCTATTTAAGGAGATTTCTGGCATTGTAAAAGGCAGTTCGGATTGGAGCTTGAGAGGAGGTGCTAAAAGGAGAAATATTCTCCAGATTTATGCTATTGTAAGCCCGCAGGGCATGTTTTGAGTTTATTTTCGCTGCACTGTTTGTACCAGCTTATTTTCTCAGTTAATATAATTTCCCCTTTCTATTGTGTCTATTCTGGTTGTTGGGTTGTGTCCCCATCACTTTAGTACTTAAAACTCTTATACCATTCATTAGATGCATGTAATAAATTGAAATAAAATGTAAATAAAATGCATCAAAACATATAAACATAAACACACTTGACTCCTGATATGATTACTCTGAAACCCTCCAAATGAGAAGGTAAAACTAGGGTGGGGATGACATGCACAATTCTTCATAACTACAACAATAAATTGTCACCTATTAAGGTTACATAGTTTGACCATTTTCATGATCTTTCCTATGAAAGCCCTACCTTATTAAAGGCTTACAAAGGATGATTGGATCTTACCCTATTAAAGGATTTTGAAAACCTTATTAGAAGTGTGCTTTGTTAAATGACTTTCAAAACATTCACTTGGAATGTCACCTTGTTAAAGGATTTTACAATGACTATTAAGTCAACCTTAGTCCAAAGGATTTCACCTTGTTGATATAGTTGTTAGAAAGTAATAGTAGAATGTTTGATCTGATAACTTATAACTTTGCCTTGCTGATTTTAGATCACAATTCTATCCATCTTGATCCTCTTGATCTGTTATAACAATGTTATATTGCTTCTTTGTTCTGCAAACTAATTTTGTAATTCTATCACTCTTCTAAGTCACGTTGAATGCATTCAAATCAATTCACCCATTTTCTTCCTTCTATTCTTCATTCACATCACTTCTTGAATCATGGGGCTTCATCTCTCTTATAAAGACTTTGGTGGCTTAGGGTTAGGTATGAATCTATGACTGAGATTCATTCATTTTTCTACTTAATCCCTTCCAATTTTTTGATTGGTTTCATGTTGATTGTATAGGGAATCCAAATAGATTCTTTCTTATCTTCAAAGCTTAGAGATCTATCCATAAGTGAGCATAAAAATGGTTTACATAGTTGTTTGTGCCATCAAAAACAACTAGGTCCATTCTATATTACTTGACACTTATTGTAATTCTATCTGGCTTGGCACCTAAAATTTCTTGGCATCAACTATATGCTCAACACTTGAATTACTCAGCACATGAGTGACTCAACACTCATTACAACTCAGCATCTATACATATTATACTTGGCATATATTACTATCTTGGCATGAAATTTAGTAAATATCTTAAGTGTGTTGACACTCAATTGTTAAAACCAATCAATAATTAACAATCTCCTCCTTTAACATGAGTGTCAAAAAAACTTGACTATATATAATAGATCTAATCTTCTTGAGTATAATAAATTCACATCTCAATATATACACAAAACTTCAAAAAAAATCAAAATTCTAGAATAGACTTACATACCTCAAAATTTTGTAACTCCCCCTGAGTAAATGTGCCTATTTTGTATACAAAATGTCTTCTCTTCTCTAAGTAGATTTGCTTCTTTTTTATACTCTTTATCTATCTAATATGCTCTGTTTCTACTCTTTTGATGTTTGCTCCCCCTTTTTTTTTCTCTCCCCTTTTAGGTTATCTGCCTCTTTCTCTTTGTCTCCCCCTTTATTCTTTATTATCTTTCCCTTTTTGACACTAATGTCAAAGGGTCTATACACTGATTGTGTATTTGTCCAAAAAGTTCTTGTGGACTTCCATTATAATCTAAAGAGAAATATCCTAGTTGTCTAATGCAACATCTAAGGATTTTATTTGGATAGCTATCTCTACTACAAGGTGAACTAGTCCATCCAAATTTGAAAGATTAGGATCTTTCTTTATAACTATTTCTATAAAAGCTAATTCCTTTTGGAGTATTCCCATATGAGGGGTAAGGGAGGCTTGTATATTAATCAAATTGGCTCTTATGTTATCCTCTTTTGCTATTAACACAGCTAGCTGATTTTGTGTTTGAAGCATTGAATGAAAATGCTTCTCACTTTGAGCTGGGTTCTTAGGTAATTGCATACCTAAGAGTTTCAAATTATTCTCCAAACTTATAATCCTATGGCTCATTTCTTGTGTGAAGAGTGTGGGATCACTCAATTTTGTGTATAATGAGAATATGTTCTCAAGTACTTTCTTCACTCTATCAATTTTGGTAGCCAATTCAACTTGTGATAGTGTTATTTCACTAGATATTCTCTCATTAACTTTCCCTTGAAATTTCCTCTTAGACCATTCCATAAGTTTAGTATTAGTATCATGGTCTTCATTACTCACTTGTTCTACAACTTTTGATAGTTGTTCTAATATGCGATTGGATTCTTTAGGTGTTTGCAAGCTAAAAGCATCCAAAAAGATGTCCTTAATCTCTTATAATGCTTGCCTTTGTTTATACTCTTTTTTGAGTATTTATTGAGTTTTCTTTCTCTCCAAGGCTTCTTGCATTATACTTATCTATTCTAATGGCATGGTTGCATAGTCATATTTAGGTATCACTATCTCTTCATCTAAAATTGCATCACCATAGTGAGATACCTTGGAAACCTTGGATGAGCTAGAGCCTAGTGTTGAAATCTATAGTGGTATTACATCAGTGCTCGACCTTTGAAGGACTTTTGTTGGAGTGCTAGATTTTGGTAGATTTACTAGTGTTTGTATGGCTTCCTACTCCTTCTCCTTTGGTGTGTCCTTGTCTTTATTCTTTCCTTGATCAATTATTAATATCTGACCCACTCTTTGTGTTTTTGTATTAGGTACAGGTACCTTTGTCTATCATGTGTGTTCTTTTGAAGTTTTATCCTCTTGAGTAGTCTATGTTTGTTGTTCAACCATGACATCTTTTATAGTAGTATCAACCTTTGTAGATGTATCATCTGATGTTTACACTAGAGGTTGACCACTAGTAGCTAAAGGGATGATAGAAGGTGGTTCTTGTATATTCACCTTGTCCCTTGTTATACCATATACTGCTTTTTGAAGTTCACCCACACTGACCAACATAGGGTTCTCACATAATCTAGCTTGCAGTGTGGTTTGGTAAAGGATCTTCTTTAGATCCTTTGTAGTTAATGGATTGGTGTTTTGAGGTGAACTATCAGGAACATCCTTTACTTTTATAGTTTCTACAGGTGTGTTTGTGTCATGTGGACGGCTCATGGCTAGCATTTGTGTGTCTTGCACATTCTATTTTGTTTGCTACTCTTTAGCAGTTGCTATTTCATCTAACTTCTTTAGTGTCTCCTCGACAGTGGTTTTTTCCTTTTCTTTATTCTATCTCTTCTTCCTTGTCCTCATCTTCCTCATTATTTCTAACCTCAAAGGGATCTTCTTCTCCTGCTTTAGTTGTAGTTGTAGACACCTAAAAACCTTTAGAAAATAAAGTATTTTTATTCTCTGAAAAATTTCTGATGACATCATCATTTATTAATTAATTAATTATTTAATTTATTTATTTATTTTTATGCCATTAAATCCCTTTATCTTAATTAAAAATATTTAATTAAGGAATCCCTCCCAAAAATGTTTAAATCTTATTTATACATTATTTCCTTATTTATTAATTATTTAATTAATAAATTGACCAAAAAGCCCAAAATAAATAAAAAAATTATTTTTTGCCAAAAACTTGGCCAATTTCCTTAAGGACACTAACCTCTTCCAAAATCTTCTAATCCTTCTTTAATTTTGATTAAAGGCTAATCCCATCATTTCCTACCCCTAATCCCAACTCAAAATATTTAATTAAGATTAAATATTAATCCTAATGTTTATTAAAAAAGTTTTAATAAATATCTCCTCAACCCAAACCCTTGAAATAAATAAAACTTTATTTATTTCCTAAAAATCTAATTTATCCTCATCCTAAGAAGTTCTAGACTCTTCTAGAAAGTCTTCATCCTCATCCTAGGAAATTCTAGACTATTCTAGAAAGTCTTTATCCTCATCCAAAGTCTAGACTCTTTTAGAAGATGTCTTTAAACCTAATCCTAATCCCCTCCTAACCTTGTCATATTCCCTAAAAATGGGTTACGATTTACTAACCCAAGCCAAAGTTAACAAATATCTCCTCCTTCACCCACCCTCATTAAATGCCATCCACTTGCCTATCCCTAAGCTAATCCTAAACCATCCTAATCCATCCTCTAATCATTTGCACAAGCCTAAGCAAGCTGAAAAACTTCCTAATAAAGTCCAAGTCGAAATTGCTCTCATCTCCCTCAAAATATCTCAACCATAAAATTTTATGAAGCCCACTAGGCCATAAATGACTCTTTCAAGCCCTTTTATTTCTCTTACAAGCCATTATGAGGGTCTTTATGAAGATTTTATCCCTTGAGCCTCCTTTGTTGACTTATCCTTCCCCTTTCCTCCATCCTCTCAACATGTGAGATGTGTCACTCCTTGATTGGTTGTAAGGAAGCACAATCCATGTGCTCTCCTCTCATGCAATCTGAGCCCTCCATGAGCTTTTTTCCATCCTTGCATCTTAGCCCTCAATCCCTCAAGCCTCTTGCCTATAAATTGGATCCTTCCCCTTTGAAAAATAACACAATCCATGAAGTAAAGTCATAATGCCATTTTACATCAAAACCATACACTCACACCCAAATTCCAACTCCATTTGAAGCCCTTTTTGAAGCATAAGCTTGAGCATACATCCTACCTATTTAGACAAAGCTACTCAACAAGAGAGCTTCTTATTGAGAGAGTCCATTAATGGCTCATGTTCTCAATTAAGAGCTCATCTTAGTATATCTTGAAGTTTATGAATTTTGTTTAGTTTGTAGAAGCTTTATTTAAATTTGGTTTCTATTAGCATACTAACATTGCTCATATACATTTTGGCATGCCTAGTGGGACCCCGCATGGGTCATCTTCATCAAATTTTTTAGTCAAGTTTTGTATGTCATTTGCTAATTTTGGCTAATTTTTCTTGTTTTTGTGATTGGTAGGATTGTATAAATTGGTTTTCTAGGTCTACATGAGCATGAAGAAGACAAAGGAACTCATAGTCTATCTCATAGTGTTTGCAGATTTTTCAAGCTTATAGGTGGACAAAGCACTTGGAATTCTTCTTCCTCTTCTTGTCTATATTCTTCTTATTCCATATACTTCTTCTTCTTCTTCTTGTGGGAGATCTTGGCCATTTTTTTTTAAGGAAGAAAAATCATACACACTTCTTTTTAGTGCTTAAAATGAACTCCCAAATCATACTTAAATCCATTAAAAAATTAAAAATTTGCAAAAAAGAAAAAATCTTTTAACAAGTGAAACTAAACCAATCCAATCATTTGCATCCTTGCAACATCAAGGTTTTAGATGCATTCATGCAAAGTTAGGAACACTTTATTTTTGGGAATTTAAAAGAACTTCAAGTTTCCATTTCAAAAGGTTCAAAATCAACATTAAGTGCACACTAAAATCTAAATCAAACTCAAAGCATCAATCAAGGATAAAATGAACCTCATTTGCAAATATTTTAAAGTTCTTTTAAAAATCTCATGAAAACTAAGAGTCCTAAATGGTTGCCAAAAATTTTCCTAAAAACTTTGTTATTTGTTCCAAACAAATGTCTTGCTGCAAAATCTTGAATGTTTCTTAGGTTTTTCATGCATCAAAACAATCTAGGAATATCATTTTTGGGCTTAAAATATGCAAACTAGAACACAAAATCTTGAATGAAAACCAAAGTCCAAAGAGTCATTTTCACTTTTGAGTCCAAAAAAATATTGAATGATCTAAGGTTAAAACAAAGCACTTCAAAGTTCTTAAAACAACACACAAAATCTCAATCTTGAATGCTCAAAGGAAAAAACTTGAATGTTTAATCACTTGTCTTTGAATGCATGTTGCTAAAATCACTCTTGAGTGCCATGGATTAAAATCAAAGTTTGTTTTTTTTATGAATGCATGATTAAAACAACAAATCCAATCTTGAATGCCATAGATCAAATAATCATCTTTTGGGGTATAAAAAGAATCCACATTTTTGAAATCTTTAAAGTTATAAAAACTAATAAAGATGCTTTGAGTAAGTTTGTAGTTGGACTCACCCTCTTTAATCACCCATCAATTTAACCATTGGTTGCAATCTTAGCACCATCTATGGGGATGGGTCTACCTAAGAGGGTGTTAAGTGCTCCACAAAGATCAAACTCCACTCACTTGGGTCTTTAGTAGTTTTTCTAAGTTAGAAAATTTCTTGAATGTGCATTAATATTGCTCACACTTCATTTGGGCATAAAAATTGGACAAATCTTGATGTGGAGGGCCTTTGGGCATGCGCTTGGCAATCGAGTTTCACACATCTTTGTTTTGGGCTTAAAACAAACTCACACTCAATCTTGAATGCCTAACAATCAATTAACATTGCATGGTTTGGATGCATTTTCAATGACGCTTGCATTTCTTAGGTTGACGATCTCTCAACTTTCATTATGCTGATGATGCTATCAAATTGGAATGAACATTGTATGTCATAATCACAAGTGTCTTCAATCATACCTTACAAAATCTAAATCATCAATTGGAATAAACGCGTGTCTTTTGAAGCCCAAGATCATGTATGTGGTCTTGTTTTACACTTTTTAGGAGGCCTACTTGGGGATTTCATCACCCCTTGGGATGACCTCAACTCTAGCATTTTGAAAGAGTATAAAAATTGGGAGGTGAATCCAAAGACACCTCTCTTGGAATCAAGATTTTTTCACTCGGGCTAAGCCTCCAGGAACTTTATACCCTTGAGAAGTGAAAGAGGAGAAGTGGGTTACCGCTCCTCTCGGCTGTGTGACATCTTTTTGGTTTCATCTACAAATTTGGGCCTCACTTACCTTGCATATATCGAGGACTCCCTAGCTATAACAAATTTCATCCTTGTAGAAAGCTTCCTAGGATGTTGGTGTGTTTGACGTGCTTGCTCCAAAATTTTGTCTGCTTGTTTGTTCATAGCTTTTGAATGAATGTTTGCCAACTTTGGTCAAAATCCCAAAAAAGCAGAAATCTCCCAGCCCAAGGCATACTTAGCATAGTCATTGCCTCATTAGAAAATCATCCAAGCTCCCCCGCTGCAACCGAATCTATCTAGTTCCTTGCTTTAGAACAATCCCAAATCCAAAGTCTCTCCAAATCATCCCCCCCTAGCTAGCTAGCAACCCAATCCAAAATCACACCCAAGCCTTTAGAGAGTTGTTGTCATTCTGTTAGAATTTTCTATCCAATCAATCCGACCAATCCACCAGCCTCACCAAGGTTATCCCTTTGATAGAGCTTTGTCTAGGGTAATCTAGCTTTGTCACTTGTTATCCCTCATCACCTTGAGCTAAAGGTTGGGATCCACAAGTGGTCAATCTCATGTCATGCCCATAGGATCATTAGTCTATCCTTAAGTTGACACAATCTCCACCAATCCAGTGCATAGGAAAGAAAAACTCTCACTTTTTGACAGCATGCCCTTGAAGTCTTCCATCCACAGGAAAGCCAAAAATCTCCAGCCAATCCTCCTTAGGTCTGTCATACAGCTTTGAATCTCCCTAGGAAATCCTTCATTAGCCAATCCAAAATCTATTCTTAATCCAAATCCAACCATGAGCTTCCGTGTTCATCCATATGCAAGACCCCATCCCCATCCGACTCATCATCAAAACATGAAATCCCAAACCTATCATGATGTGTTTGGTCATATTGTCCTTGCTCCTGCCACCTCCTATTCCAATGATGATGAAAAGCTTGTTGACTATGATAGGTATATTGAAAGCCTTAGAGGCCTTCCACCAACCATCCCCCAAAATCCAAGAGTTATTTCAAACTATCTAGTCATGCCATCTGATATCCCAGCTTCTCCTCCATCACCCAATCAACCCAGTTCCAATATTCCACCCTCATCACACCAGCTATTACTATCAATCCACCACCTCCACCTTTGACACAGGAGTCTCCAAGGAATCTCCTAGAGGAAATACAAGAAAATCTGCCTCCAACAGTCGATAAACCATGTCATCTAATCCAACCATGTGAAGTAGTCAGTGATGAAGCCTCCCCATCTATTATATCACCCCCATCTCCCATAGCTATCATCCCCATACCATCCATCAAATTGCTTAAAATCCTTCCACTTCCGCAAGCATCAAATTCCCACCACCCATCGAATTGCTCCAAATCCCATCCACATCTCCTCCTCCAAGCATTATCCAAATCCCATATAATGAACCTCATGCATCCACTCCCATCCATTCCTGTCAAGATCTTGTCCAAAAGCATGTTGAAATATCCTTTGATAGAATAGCAAATCCCACCATCCCACTTATTCCCCTACATGATCCACTTTTACCATCCCCTCCATATCTAAATCCTACCATCTTACTTACTCCATCTCAAGATCCCTTTCCCTCAGCCCACCCAACTCAAGATCCTATCCTCCCATCTCCTCTGCTTCATGATCATACATCTCCCATAATCCATGATGATAGATCCATCGAAAAAGAACTAATTATCATATCCGAAGCTCCAACTCCTTCAGCTAGTAATGGACTTACATCTTCTGTTCCAAATAATGAACATCATATTGAAAAAAGAAATGAAAATGTATTTCTAGATGTTGGTATCCCCGCTATTCCTGCATGGTCCCAAGACCTTCCATCTCCACCCCAAAGTTCCCATCCATCTTATTTCGCATCTATTTTGGGCCCTCATCCTACTCCTTATCTCCAACCCTCCATTTTGGGTCCATATAACCCTTATCTAAATCCCACACCCTTCCCATCCATTTTGGGTCCTTACATACCTAATATGAATCCTTTATCCCCTCCATCTATTTTGGGACCTACACCTTCCCCCTTTCCATCTATTTTGGGCCCATATCCTTCCTTCCCTACGTCCATTTTGGGAAATTATATCCATCCATATCTTATGTTCCAATCTATCCTTCCATCCCCTCAAATTCACCAGCTAGATCATCAAAGGCACTCACCCTTAAATCCCTTCCAACCTTTAAACCCTATCACTCCATCAATTATCCCTCCATCTCCTCCATGCTCTTGTTCCCATCCCATGGCTAATAGAAGCATATTGGATGCCAAAATACAAAAGCATAAATCCAAAAATCCACAAAAATCCAAGTCTCAACATGTCCCTTCTAAAATACATGTTCAAAACAAGAAACATTTAATCCCAATCAAAGAAAAAGTCAAGAGGCCACAAAAGCCCAAGCTAAAAAAGTCAAAAATCATGTGGATACCCAAGATGCTCATAAAAGAAATGCATCTCAAAGAAAAACCTCAATTGGCATCCATTCATGCTACTCAAAAAGCCTCATCCATCCATCCTTCATCCAAATCCCCATATAAGCACCCTTCATCCCCCCAATCCACTTTTAGTCCATATGCTTCTTATCCTGAATTTCCCATCCTCCATCTTCCAACTCTACTTTTAGTCCTTATCTTTCTCTTCCTCCATTTTCTCCTCAACCTCGCTCAAAACCATCTTTCCCACTACTTTATCACCTTTCAAGGTGTGTGCCAATGATGATCTTTCCATTTTCCTCATCCATTTACCCACAAGCCTTCTGTCTTCGCATCCATTATCTGTCAAACTCCCACCCACCATTCCACTTGTTCAATCCAATCCTTTTTTCATCCATCCTACCAACATCTATGAGCCAAAAATAGCTAAAGAAAGCCAAAATCATTCTAGCTAAGTTGAAAGTCAAAAAGTCAAAAAATAAAAAATAAAAATAAAGTGTCCACTGGTGAAAACTTGGCAATTCAAGCGCCTTGGACAAGTACCATGATGAAAACTTGGCAAACAAGCATCATGCGTAATCCTGCCATCCCCAGCTTAGCCTATCACCCTCATGCTTTTGGTCATCTCTTGACATCCAAATCCATCTTCCAGTCTATCCACCTATCCTCCACCCTCCTTCTCCCATCTCACACCATCCACTTATCTCCTGTAGCTTCAACCAACCATCCCAGCTATCATCCATCTGTCTAGCCCCTTTAGCTTTTTCCATCCTAGCTTCAATCCTATCACATCCATCATAAGACCTCCTTCTGTATGTTATCTTCTGATTGGGGGCACTATATTCCTTGGATATCTTTTCTTGTCCATCCTCCCTTTTCATTGGTATCTAGCTCTAGGCTATCCTCATGCAAACCCAATGTCATCTCTTTATATCCATCATAATCCTAGCTATCTACCATCCTATCCAACCATCTCATCCTACTCCTCTAGCTATCCTTGGTCACAAAATCTCTCATCATCATTGGATGCATCCTACCAAATCCATATCTTTCGCTATCACCCCACCCTTAGCTTTCGCATCTTGCACAACATCGAACCATCCTGCTATCCTATCATCCTAAGCTTTTGCCTGCTTGTAACTATCTTGGTCAGCTTCAGCTTGTAAATATCTTGGTCCGTCAGCTTGTACATCCTCTTTAGCTTAGTATCATTGTATCTATCCAGCTTTCATGTCAGTTCATCCTTGATCAGTATCTTGCACCCATCACACATCTTGGTTAGCTATTCCAATGCATCCTTTAGCTAGATTTCCTATCACCAAAGTGTTGTCTTTCTTAGTTCAAATTTCTAGATGCATCACTCATCCAATTCCACCAGCTTAGGTGCTCTCTGATAGGTCCTTGCAGGATATAGCTTTCCTCATGTTTGATCTTGGTTCGTTAGTACCTCATCCTACCCATCTCATTGGCAAATGGTTCTCTTTTGGATTTTCACTTTCTTTTGATTTGGACTCTTCCATGTTGGGTCTTGAAATATCTTTTCCAAGCAATCTCCTTGGTCCCTCCTCAAGGTTGCCATGATCTTCCATATCATGGTATACTACGAATGGGGCAATCAGAGCATAAGGTCTTGATCATGTCTTTTTCTTGTTTTCTTTTCTGCTTGTGGGTTAGCCAGTGTTGTTTCCACACTGCTTCCTCTGGGATTCATGTGTGATACTGGGGCAATCCTTGCCTGTTTGTTTTGAGTTAGTTCGTCAGTCCTCTGGACAGTTGGTGAAAAGGCCTTGATGTTCTTGGTAACCTTGGCAATTAACCAACAGTCCTATAGCAAATCTAGTGCTCAACTACATGGTGGTACTTCTCTTTGAAGTATCCCCCCACTCAAAAAGCTTCAATGGTTTTCCTTCATCTCCATTATCCCCCATCCATATCCAGCATTTGTCTCTCCTACCCCAGCTTGTGCAACCGTATCTCTCAGAATCAATCATCACTCTTAGCTTTAGGGATCCACAATCCTAGTCTTAGGGATCCACCAATCCAAATCAATCCACCAAGCCTCATCTTTCAAGATCCACAATCCTAGTCCTAGGGATCTTCGAAACCCATCTTCCGCCAATCTGACTCTTTGAAATCCTGTTGCATCAGCTTTTTTAATCCCCTCATCCATCTCCCCATCCTGGATTCCTTTTATAGCACTCCGCTCCTTCATCCTCTGCAATCCCTGAGATCTTAAGCTTGCTTCCTCTTGTGCCTTTGATTCTCCCTTTATCATTCTCCCATAGTGAGAGTTTGAGCTAACTAAACCTCTTCTCTTAAGCCAATCTGAGTCTTCTTGCTCATCTCAAATTCTTGCACTTTTCAAGAAGTCGTCGAGCCTCACTTTCTCTCCCTGTCGCCTTCTTGAGGGGGCATCTTGCAGTCCATTCTCTCCTCTTCTACTCTAGCCTTGGGCATCTTATTTTCTTATCTTTGATGCCATGCCACTTGCAGCATCACATGAAAGAGGGGCAAAATGTAGACACCTAAAAACTTTAGAAAATAAAATATTTTTATTTTCTGAAAAAATTTTGATGACATCATCATTTATTAATTAATTAATTATTTAATTTATTTATTTATTTTTATGCCATTAAATCCCTTTATCTTAATTAAAAATATTTAATTAAGGAATCCCTCCCAAAAATGTTTAAATCTTATTTAAACATTATTTCCTTATTTATTAATTATTTAATTAATAAATTGACCAAAAAACCCAAAAAAAATAATAAAAAAAATTTTTGCCCAAAACTTGGCCAATTTTCTTAAGACCACTAACCTCTTCCAAAATCTTCTAATCCTTCTTTAATTTTGATTAAAGGCTAATCCCATCATTTCCTACCCCTAATCCCAACTCAAAATATTTAATTAAGATTAAATATTAATCCTCATGTTTATTAAAAAAGTTTTAATAAATATCTCCTCAACCCAAACCCTTGAAATAAATAAAACTTTATTTATTTCCTAAAAATCTAATTTATCCTCATCTTAAGAAGTTCTAGACTCTTCTAGAAAGTCTTCATCCTCATCCTAGGAAATTCTAGACTATTCTAGAAAGTCTTTATCCTCATCCAAAGTCTAGACTCTTCTAGAAGATGTCTTTAAACCTAATCCTAATCCCCTCCTAACCTTGTCACATTCCCTAAAAATGGGTTAAGACTTACTAACCCAAGCCAAAGTTAACAAATATCTCCTCCTTCACCCACCCTCATTAAATGCCATCCACTTGCCTATCCCTAAGCTAATCCTAAACCATCCTAATCCATCCTCTAATCATTTTCACAAGCCTAAGCAAGCTTAAAACCTTCCTAATAAAGTCCAAGTCGAAATTGCTCTCATCTTCCTCAAAATATCTCAACCATAAAACTTTATGAAGCCCACTAGGCCATTAATGACTCTTCCAAGCCCTTTTATTGCTCTTACAAGCCATTATGAGGGTCTTAATGAAGATTTTATCCCTTGAGCCTCCTTTGTTGACTCATCCTTCCCCTTTCCTCCATCCTCTCACCATGTGACACATGTCACTCTTTGATTGGTTGTAAGGAAGCACAATCCATGTGCTCTCCTCTCATGCAATCTGAGCCCTCCATGAGCTTTTTCCCATCCTTGCATCTTAGCCCTCAATCCCTCAAGCCTCTTGCATATAAATTGGATCCTTCCCCTTTGCAAAATAACACAATCCATGAAGTAAAGTCATAATGCCATTTTAAGAAGCCATTTTACATCAAAACCATACACTCACACCCAAATTCCAAGTCCATTTGAAGCCCTTTTTAAAGCATAAGCTTGAGCATACATCCTATCTATTTAGACAAAGCTACTCAACAAGAGAGCTTCTTATTGAGAGAGTCCATTAATGGCTCATGTTCTCAATTGAGAGCTCATCTTAGTCTATCTTGAAGTTTATGAATTTTTATTAGTTTGTAGAAGCTTTATTTAAATTTGGTTTCTATTAGCATACTAACATTGCTCATATACAGTAGTCAAGCCATATATCAATTTCCACATTTGTGTGAATTTCTTGACAACATCCTTAATTTTTTTCTACAGAATGTTGAATGCCCTATATTTTGGTGCAAATATGCTACCATATTTCTTATTGGCCTTGGTAATTTGTTCTTTTGTTAGTTTAGGCATCACTTGGGCTAATGTTGTTTCTCTTGTTTGGTTTTCAATATTCAAGCAATGATGCCACTTATTTTCTACAATAGTGTACAATCCCTTTGGTATTGTATTATCTAATCCAAGAGGAGTGTTCTTGAATTTTTCCATCATGGCATATACTAACTCTTCTATCATATTTTGGTCTTCTATACCAATTTTTTCAAAATTAATACCTTTTAATCCTATTAAGTCTGCATTATCTCTAATATTATCACAAATATTTTCAAGATTAGATTTAGATGTATGGCTTACCACTCTAAACTAAGTTGTATCCTCAGACTCTATCTTCTCATCATCTATTTCAAGCTGAGCAATATACTTTCTCCTTTATTTCTTTTGAACTAGGCCCTTCTGTTTAGTTGCTTTTGTTTTCTCCTTTTCTTTCTCTTTGGCCTTTTGTGTAGTGGCCCTTGTACTAGCCCTTGTTTTTGGAGCAATTGGCTTTACTACACTTTGTTTGGTAGCCCTTTTTGCTTTAGGTTTGGTTGTAGGATGTGCCTTAACCTTCCTCTTCTTAGGTTCTAGCTTTGTTCGTGCTTCCTTGGCTTCTTTCTCCTTTACACCTTTTTCTTCTTGGTCTTCACCCATGCCTTGGGTTAAAGCTAAAGGTTCTTGACCTTGCACCTCTTCTTCCTCTTCATCTTCTTCATCATCTTCTTCTTCATCACTTGGACCTTCTCCAAAATTTTCCTTTAGGTTCCTTACCATTTTATCCTTCTTTTTCAAAGTTGAGGTTGTCTTCAATTCCATTTCAACCTTTGACTTCACAACATCATAATTACCAAATATCCTTGTACTTTTGTCAATTTCTTCAGCAAGGAGTGTGGTGACAGTAGTTGAGGCTTCATCAACATTAATTTCATATCCTAGGGGCCTTAGCCATCTAACTCTAGGTATAGCAGCTTGGATGAAAGTATAGTCAATGTCTACAAGGAAAAATATATCATTGTATTGTTCCTCAACTAAGGAAATAGGAATCCTCAACCTCTGTTTCATAGACTTCTTAAAGTCTTCAAAATAACTTTTCATTATTGATTCAAAATTTTCTCTCATTTGTTCAATATACTCATTTATTTGAACAACAACTAACCTATTGGTCTTCCATCCTATTTTTCCAAAAGATGGGAACTCATTTTGTACATAGAAAAATATGCATACTAGTACTGATCCAAATTTACATTGAGCACTTTTTGACTTTCTTATTGCTCCTAAATTTTCCATTATTTGTTGCATTTGGAGTTTTGCAAGATCATAGGTATGATCTTTCCTGACAATCTTATAACCTACATCAACAACTATGTAGGGAACACTATTTAGCCTGCTTGATTGATAGAATTTATGTGATATGACCCTAACAAAAAAATTAAGAAAAAGTTTTGTAATGGTGTTAATAGTCAAGTCATGTTTGTTCCAATTTGCACTTCTATTTTTCTCCATGGCCTCTTTGAAGTCACTTCTCAATGTCTTGGGCTGATCTAGGATTGGGTATCTAGTAACCCTATGTAAATATCTCTTCAAAAATTAAATAGGTCCTCCCTCTAACCATAGATATCCATCATGTATCTTGCTTAAAAATATTTCAATGCATTCTATTTTAAAATCTGTAGGAAAATCTAGGGCATGAGTAAAACCATTTCTCTCTACAATCTTGAATTCCTCCTTCAATACATCATCTTCACATAATTTATCATATGCCTATCTTATTTCCATGTCCCTAATACCTCCTACTTTTCAATTATAGCATTTTCTTACATCTTGTACCATTACAACTTTAGGCAAAATCATAGATAACACGCCTAACATGTCTTGCTTGTAGGCAATATCTGGTATAGCCTTGAAATTGGGTTGTTTAACCTCTTTGCTAACCAATTAGACTTCAAAAATTTCTTACTCCTTTATATTATTTAAACTTGAGGTCATTATGCAAGTTATGGTTTTTACAAATATGAAACTGCATAGCTCAACAGATTAAAAATACTTTTAAAATTGATGAACTAGTGCTTGATCTTCACTATGATTCATGCAAATGTTTTGATCTTGCTTGTGAATCACTTCTTTTCTCTACTCACTCTTGCTCTAAATTTGTAATGATGAGAAATATGTGAAATTTGACCTTATACCTTTCAAAATATAGCATTTATTGCATGGTGCATGTACATCTATAAACTCGACTTCAATACAATTTTTGTTTAACTCGACATCCATTGATTTTACCATCACTCGGTAGCTATTACTGACTCAGCTCCAATTGACTTTGGCTAACAGCTTGGTACATACTAGTATTCTACTTGGCATTTAAAGGGGATTTTTCATAGTCAGTAGTAATGTGAAAACTTGAAAAATTGCCCTTGGAATTTCCTCATTATCTTGCATGTTTCTTCATGCTAATATATATTTTTCACTCCTAACTTCTTTTGAACTGATGTATGAAAGAAAATTTTAAATATTAGTCCCACATACCTCCTTTTAGCTTAATTTGATGAGGTGTGACCACTTGACCTATTAGGTGAAGTGATCTCTTCATTTGATGTGTTGCATCCATATTTCTTCTTCCATGTGTTGTTCATCTCTCCTTTGGTGTGTTCAACATCTACCTTGCCTTTTCCTTTGTTGAACTCTGAATTAGGTGCCTTTGACCTTGTTGGGAAATTCTTTCTGATATGACTAGTCTTCAAATAGCTAAAGCATGTAGTTTGACTCAACCATCTATTGTAGTTACCACTGAACTGTGTTCTTATGCAATTCTTAGGGATGAGTCCATACTTTGTACAATAATGATAGTTATATCTTGTATTGTATTCC
This sequence comes from Cupressus sempervirens, assembly GCA_028749045.1. Taxonomy (NCBI): domain Eukaryota; kingdom Viridiplantae; phylum Streptophyta; class Pinopsida; order Cupressales; family Cupressaceae; genus Cupressus; species Cupressus sempervirens. The sequence goes on from CM053786.1 coordinate 735,829,148, forward strand.
TAGTTATATGAGTTTTCATAGTTTCTTACCTTTGTTGGCTTGCTTGATGACCATGTGGACTTGGATATGCATTCAAAGGCTCTTTGTCCAAACTTCTAACAATTGTAGCAGTGTCCTTTACATTTTGGTGCATGCATGGTTTTGGTTCTGCATTCATGTTTCTAATGACCTTGTTTGTTGCACTTGTGACAATGAGTCATGTTCTTTGGCTTAGCATTCTTAATCCAACAAACATTAGTTGTATGTCCTTTCTTACCACAATGATGACAAGTAGGTTTAGAGTTCTTACCTTTATTATTCCTTTCCCCAGTAGCTTTGGATGATTCTCCTTCTTCAGTGCTTATGTTGCCCAATATTTATGTATCTTTACTAGATCTAGGGGATTTTAGTAGTTTCTCAAAGTACTTGATGGCTTCATTTGGCTTGTTGAAACTTTCAAAAAAATTCTTTTCTCTTTTTAGGTCATTCTACAATTGTTCATTCTACAACTTTAGTGTGGTTATTTCAATGTCTTTTCCATTCAACTCATGATGAGCATTCATCATTTGGATTAAGGTGTCCAATTGCATGTTTGAGATCTTGGTTAGCTCTACTAACATTTCCTTCAATCTTCTTGCCAAAATTATTTTGTCTTCTTCAATCATGGCCTTGTCTTCTATAGCTTTCTTCTTTTGTTTAGTCACCTCACACAGTAGTATAGCTTTTGATTCTTGTTCCAACTTGAGATTTTTGATCTCTTCAGCTTGTGCTCTATTCTTTTCCATTAGATTTACAATTGCTACATTGAATTCACTAAAGTTACCATTTGCAAATAACTTTGTGGTGTCAATCTCTTTGTATTGTGTGTCATTTTCTACTATAGAAATCTCTTTCCTTCTCTCCAAGGAACTTTTCAAAGCATCTTTGGCTTCATTCAATTGTTGTAGTATGAGATGTATCTCAATCTCCTAGTTTTAAATGGTCTTTCCCAACTTGTAAACTTTCATTTCAAGATCTTTTCTCCAAGTTGTAAAGTGTCTCCTCCTAAGAACTCAACTCTAATACCAATTGTTGGAATTACAAATGGGAAACATATACTTCTAAGAGGGGGGGCGAATCAAAAGTTCAAACTTCAGCACTTAAAACTCTTATACCATTCATTAGATGCATGTAATAAACTAAAATAAAATGTAAAGAAAATGCATCAAAACATATAAACATACACACACTTGACACTTGATATGTGTATATGAGCAATGTTAGTATGCTAATAGAAACCAAATTTAAATAAAGCTTCTACAAACTAATAAAAATTCATAAACTTCAAGATAGACTAAGATGAACTCTCAATTGAGAATATGAGCCATTAATGGACTCTCTCAATGAGAAGCTCTCTTGTTGAGTGGCTTTGTCTAAATAGATAGGATGTATGCTCAAGCTTATGCTTCAAAAAGGGCTTCAAATGGAGTTGGAATTTGGGTGTGAGTGTATGGTTTTGATGTAAAATGGAATTATGACTTTACTTCATGGATTGTGTTATTTTGAAAAGGGGAAGGATCCAATTTATAGGCAAGAGGCTTGAGGGATTGAGGGCTAAGATGCAAGGATGGGAAAAAGCTCATGGAGGGCTCAGATTGCATGAGAAGAGAGCACATGGATTGTACTTCCTTACAGCCAATCAATGAGTGACACATGTCACGTGGTGAGATGATGGAGGAAAAGGGAAGGATGAGTCAACAAAGGAGGCTCAAGGGATAAAATCTTCATAAAGACCCTCATAATGGCTTGTAAGAGCAATAAAAGGGCTTGGAAGAGTCATTTATGGCCTAGTGGGCTTCATAAGGTTTTATGGTTGAGATATTTTGAGGGAGATGAGAGCAATTTCAACTTGGGCTTGATTAGGAGGGTTGTAAGCTTGCTTAGGATTGTGCAAATAATTAGAGGATGGATTAGGATGGTATAGGATTAGCTTAGGGATAGGCAAGTGGATGGCATTTAATGAGGGTGGATGAAGGAGGAGATATTTGTTAACTTTGGCTTGGGTTAGTAAGTCTTAACCCATGTTTAGAGAATGTGACAAGGTTAGGAGGGGATTAGGATTAGGTTTAAAGACATCTTCTAAAAGAGTCTAGATTTTGGATGAGGATAAAGACTTTCTAGAATAGTCTAGAATTTCCTAGGATTAGGATGAAGACTTTCTAGAAGAGTCTAGAACTTCTAAGGATGAGAATGAAGACTTTCTAGAATAGTCTAGAACTTCTTAGGGTGAGGATGAATTAGATTTTTAGGAAATAAATAAAGTTTTATTTATTTAAAGGGTTTGGGTTGAGGAGATATTTATTAAAACTTTTTTAATAAACATGAGGATTAATATTTAACCTTAATTATATATTTTGAGTTGGGATTAGGGGTAGGAAATGATGGGATTAGCCTTTAATCAAAATTAAAGAAGGATTAGAAGATTTTGGAAGAGGTTAGTGGTCTTAAGGAAATTGGCCAAGTTTTGGGCAAAAAATAATTTTTTTATTTATTTCGGGTTTTTTGGTCAATTTATTAATTAAATAATTAATAAATAAGGAAATAATGTTTAAATAAGATTTAAACATTTTTGGGAGGGATTCCTTAATTAAATATTTTTAATTAAGATAAAGGGATTTAATGGCATAAAAATAAATAAATAAATAAATAATTTAATTAATTAATTAATGATGATGTCATCAGGAATTTTTCAAAAAATAAAAATACTTTATTTTCTAAAAGTTTTTAGGTGTCTACAATATGATTACCCAGAAACCCTCCAAATGAGAAGGTAAAATTGAGGTGGGGATGACACCCATAATTCTTCACTACTACAGCAATAAAGTGTCACCTATTAAGGTTACATAGTTTGACCATTTTCATGATTTTCCCTGTTAAAGGCTTACAAAGGATTGTTGGATCCTATCCTATTAAAGGATTTTGAACACCTTGTTAGAAGTGTACCTAGTTAAAGAACTTGCAAAACATTCACTTGGAATGTCACCCTATTAAAGGATTTTACGATGGCTATTAGGTCAACCTTAGTCCAAAGGATTTCACCCTACTAATATAGTTGTTAGAAAGTAATAGAAAAATGTTTGATCTAATAACTTACAACTTTGCCTTGCTGATTTCATATCACAATTTTGTCCATCTTGATTCTCTTGATCCATTATAACAATGTTGTATCACTGCTCCTCTCTTTAGTAAACTGATTCTACAATTCTATCACTCTTATAAGTCACCTTGAATGCTTTCAAATTAATTCACCCCTTTTCTTCCTTCTATTCTACGTTTGGATCACTTCTTGAATTATGGGGCTTCATCTTCCTTATAAAGACTTTGGTGGGTTATGGTTAGGTATGAATCTATGACTGAGATTCATTCATTTTCTACTTAATCCCTTCCAATTTTCTAATTGGTTGCATGTTGATTGCATAGGGAATCCAAATAGATTTGTCCTTATCTTCAAAGCTTCAAGATCTATCCATAAGTAGGCATAAAAATAGTTTACATAGTTGTTTGTGCCATCTTAAACATTTAGGTCTATTCTATGTTACTCGACACTTGATAATACTGATGCTCAACACTTATTATAATTTTGTTTGGCTCAGCACCTAAACTTGCTTGGCATCAACTGTATGCTCAGCACTTGAATTACTCGACACATCAGTGACTCAACACTCATTGGAACTTGGTATCTATACATATTATACTCAACATATATTACTATCCTAGCATGAGCTTTAGTAAATATCTTAAGTGTGTTGACACTCAATTGTCAAAACCAATTTGATATCAACACATAATTAATTGTTAAATTTCTTTATCTATGATATTTAATATATATATTCTATAACTATATTGATAAGAGATTATATATATGTATTTGTTTGATCATTTTTATATTTTATTATTATTATTATTATTATTTATGATTAGACTATATTTTAGGAAGGGTTATTATAGTCCACCTTTTCCAAAATTGCTTGTCCTCAAGCAATGTGAACCATTGATGCAAATGTGTCTTCAGTTTCCCCTTGAACAATATTGAAATGATAATTCCAACTTGGGATTAGAAGTGTAATATATATAAAAATATAGATTTATGAAACCTAAAAATTATATTAATATTCAATTAATTTTTTAAAGAAAATTTAAAAGTAAAACTTATCTTATTTTTTTGTAGAATAACATTCTCCAATGCTAAGTATTGCCTTGCTCCAAAATTGCCATAATAGAGTTTGACACACCAAAAATGCCTAAACCATATTTTGACACTCACTTAGAATGTTTCTTATTCAAGATCTAACACTCACCAAAAGTTTTCTTAATCAATTCATGATGCTCATAAAGAATCTCTTAACCATGTATAGGTACTCACCAAGAATGCCTATACCATGAGTGAAAATGCTTGCCGAGAACATCCTATGCTAGGAGTGTCAACACTCACCAAGAAAATCATTTTCTAGGAATCAGTGATGCTCACAAAAAATGCCATTTTCCAAGAGTAGCGATGCTCACCAAGTGTTCAAACTATTATTAATCATCTCAAAACTCCAAGGGAAACTATTACAAAGAAAAAATTTGTGGGAATATTCCCAAATCCCTTGCTCTAAAGTTTGATCCAATCCACACTCAAAATTGAAGCAAAACCTACAACCCCTTTTCAATTAAACAGACCTCAAAGGGAGTCTTCTACATTAAGAGGAGATGGTAGAGGATTAGGAAGAGGAAATAACTAAGGAAGAGGAGGGAGTGTTGAGGACCAAAGAAGCATCAAGTACAAATATTTTGAAAGGTATGGACACTATGAATCTGAATGTAGAAAGAAAAAATCTGATTTGAATAAGTCAAGAGCCAACTATACTAAAGAATCTCTTGAAGATGCAAAGCACACCACATACTTCACATGCAATTTTGCGAAAGATGCTAGCATGAATCTTAATGGTATTACTCTAGAGGAGTATCGTAAGAATTTCTAGAGTATGTGGATATTGGTAGCATGATTGATATGCTACATTCATGACTATGTTTGTCATTGATGACAACATAGCATGGTTTTTGTGAAGATTGGAAAAGTAGTAGACATAGATCAAAGTCATAAGGATAGATTTTTGGTGTTTAGGTCAAGCACAGTTAGGGACATGTTCAACATGACGTCCTGATGATGAGGTTAAGTGCACATGAAGTAAGTTAAAGGTGTACAAAAGATATGTTTGATTTACAAAAAGTAGTACAGAGATAGAATAACTGATAAGTAGTTTTTGATGATTAGATTGTATCTCAAAAAATAGATAGAATCAAGATATGCAAAGTTATACAACAATAGAGGATATTTTGGTGGTGATGATAGTGAGTGTGTAGGGTCTAGAGTCAGATGTGTGAGAAGTTGTAAAGACTGTGGGTCGACAATATTGTGTGATAGTGAAATAATTAATGATCTTAATATGGACATATTATAATTAATTGTTAAAGCCTAAAGGCTGACTAAAGGAATTTTTTTGATAAGAAGGTATAAAAGAAGGATATTTTCCTTTTGGTAAAATATATGTTGGATGGGAATTGCAATTAAGGAGTGTGAACAAAAGAAGAATATTTGGTAAATGTGAGTAAGTGATCCAAGGGATTATTAGATGTAAAGTTAGTGATTTTGATATATAGATCAAAAGAAGAAAATAATTCTAGTTGATAGGACAAAGGAAGACAAAGTTCAAGTATAGTTCATTTCTATTATTCTATAAAGAATAATACAAAGATCATTTGGATAGTGGGTTCATTTGTCTTGCCCCTGAAGCTGTTTGGAAAGTGGGTCCATTTGCCTTCTACAACTCCTAATAAGGTTGATATAACTCCTAATAGGGTTGGAATCTCCTAATAAGGATTCAAAGTCTCATAAAAAAGACTGATATGTACTAAATACATTTCATAAAATCTTGATAAGGTCCATCCTCTAACAAGGAATATCTATATGTACATCATTTTTTGGGTATCGTCCCCACTAGGGTTTCCCTAGTTAGCATATCTGGTGTTATTGTATGTGAGTATCTCGTTATAGTTGTTGATTGTATTTCTCATATGGTTAAGGATTAAGAAGGTTGAAAATTTATGTAATAGTTGGATAACTGATTCACCCCCCTCTTGTTTATATTGGTGGACTTTACATTCTAACAATTGGTATTGGAGCTTCAGGTCCTTGAAGAGAAAGATTAGCAACTTTGGGAGATTAATATCAATTCACTTAAGAAAAGAAAGTCCTAAGTTTGATGGAGTTAACTATGATAGCTAGAAGGAAAATATGAAGACTCATCTACTATGCATGGGTCTAGGATATTGGCTTTTGACAAAGAATGATAAAGATGTTGCAAAAGAAGAGAAGCTTGAAAATGTAGCAAAGCATAAAGAGATTTGTTTATGTGTAATATGTAAGGAAGAGAAGCCTTATTGATAGCTCTTCCTAAAAATAAATATATTTAGGTAAAGTAACTAGGAACATCTTATAAGATTAGGAAAGTTTTAGAATCTGCTTTTAAAGGAGACAAGCATACACAAAGAGTAAAATTACAGAATGGGATATGCTTGTTTAAAGATGATAAAATGATGGAAGATGAATCTTTAAGAAGCTATGTTGGTAGCATATATTAGATTCTTGTAGGAATCAAATCATGTAGTGGATGCAAGGAGGAAGATAATATTGTATGGAAGATTTTGAAAGATTTGACACCACCATTCAAGTAAGTAGCATAGATGATCGAACTACTGATACCCTATATCAAGAATTTTACTAGGGAGACTTTTCTTGGAAGATTGGAAGTAATGGAATCAAGTTTGAGATAGTCTAGAGGATTGACAAGAGTGGAAACATCTTTTAGTGCCTTAAGTATTTGTTTATGATTATCCATAAGTGCAAGCACCTATGAAGATTGTGCTAGTAGAAGTAGAACCATATCTAAAGAGGGGGACAAAAAGATTGAAGAAGGGATAGCCTTCCTTGTAGGAAGAGAACTAGATGGTAAGAAAATCTTTAAATGTTGGACTTGTAATGAATTTGGTCATTATGCTTCTAAGTGTCCTAAAAGAGAGAAAAAGTATAAGAGAAATTTCATGCCTAGAAGACCTAGAGATTGTTTGTGTGCTAATTGATGCAAAAGAATCCTAGGTGTAAGAGCAATATTTTCTCTTACACCACCCAAAAATATTTTATTTTCAGTCTTTTCTATTTTAATTAGGACTAGTAGATAGGGTGGTTACTATTTATGGGAACTTGCTATTTTTAGTAATTTTTTCATATGAGCTCAAAATGTTCTCATTTCCTAAATAAAGGTTCATTTTAGAGTTATAAGACTACCATAAAAATCACATTGATCCAGCTTAAGTATTGAAGAAGTTATTGCAGATTTTTAGTGGAAAAATTTGTAGAAAAATATTCAAGCTCATCATTGGAAGCTTTTGAGTGTCTAGATGAGGTCTAAAAACTCAACACAAGGGTGCTATCATGGTTTCAAGTCTATAGATTAGGAGCTGGCATTTTGAAAAAGTGGTTATAATAGCCAATTAGAGAAATGGTTTGAGAGTTATGGCCTTCCAAATCTGGGCTACCTAAAATATCTAAAATAATTTTCAAAGATGTATTTCCCCAACTCGATATGTATTTTTAGGGTTTGTTGGCCCTAGATATTAGGTTTCATTGTCTAGAACCTTCCTGGGTGGCAAAAAATTACCTATTTAAGGAAGGCTCAAACATTTTCTAGGACAACTATGGGTGATAGCTTGCAGCTTGTCTTGTAAATTATTATAATGAAGGCACCCATGTGGGTTAGCATATTGTACTTGTGAATTTTGTAATTTTGCATTTGAGGCAAAAATAAGAAGTCCATATTTTATTCTCACATTTTTTGTTGTTTCTTTGTTTTTGTTATGAGTTTATGGTATTAAGGGGAGCATTCTTCATCAAGTGGTATCAAAGCTAGAGTTCTTGAGTGTGTGGACAAATTGTTGATTGTAAGGTAGTTTGCACCAGGACCATCGTTTGGGTTGAGCGTGTAGATAGATCATTGATTGTGAGGTTTTTTTAATTACGGTTTAAAGGGAAGCACAAAAATGCCTCCATGAAGAGAGTGTGGTGGAAGATTTGACAATGTTACACCTAAGGATTTTAGAATCATCTAGAGGAAAATGCAAGCAATGTAAGAATAGATTTTTAGAGGAATGAATCTTCCGATAGGATATGATGAAAGAGTAGAAGAAGAAAATGTGGACCCAAATGTAGTAGAGGAAGTTCTTAACCCAAAGGAGGTGACATTTTCTAGGGCCATTTCTAGTATTGGAAAAAGACCTGATTTTGATGTTTCCACATTTTTGAGAAACTAGAGGAATTGATTGACTAGATCAATGAATTGGAAGAGTACTTTGAATATGAAGATATTGAAGATCTGGATAGGGTCAAGTTTGTGAAGGCCAAACCGAAGGGTCATGCAAAGTTCTAGTGGTAGGAGATCTAGTTGGATCGAAATAAAAGAGTAAAGGAAATATCACTAGATGGGATCATATGGTAGCTAAAATGAAGGAACACTTCATTCCCATGGATTATAAGCTTGATCCATTGAAGAAAATGCAAGGGTTGAAGCAAGTGAGAGAATCTATTTAGAGTATATTGAAGAGTTATATCGAGTTCTCACTAGAACTAGCCATGTAGAAGCTGATAAGGAGAAAGTCACTTATTATTTTAATGGGTTACAACCAATCATTTAGGATGGTATGAGTCTTGTTCAAGTAACCAATATTGAGGAGGCATATCAATTTTCCCTAAGGGTTGGAGAGAAAATAAGAAAAAAGTTTGATAACAAGAATAGTGGAATAGGTCATGGAGGAAGATTTGGTGGATGATCTTATGGAGGCCATAATGATGATTAGAAGAGCAAGGATGAGGCTGGAAGCAGTAGTCAAAACTAGAGGGGAAATAAGTCCAACCATTTCTATGATTAGAATAATAGAGATCATAAAGGAAAAGGTAGAGGACAAGAATTTGGAATAAATCATTTGAATGTTCTCACTATGGGGAAGAAGGGAATAAGCATTTGGATGTGCCCAGTGCCAAGGAAGGATATCTTAAAGAATAGAAGGCCAAGCTAGAGTTGCACATGTTGATGAAGATTCTAGATCATCACATTCTAAAGATGCTAAAAGGGTAGAAGTCCTATTTAACAGAAGAGTCCTGCTGAGTGGTGAGAATGAACCTAATCAAAGAAGGAACTTGTTTCACACAAGGTGCAAATGTGAAGATAAGTGTTGTGATGTTGTCATTGATGGTGGAAGTCCTAAAAATGTGGTGTTAGAAAATATGGTCATGAATTTGAAGCTAAAGAGATAGAAAACACCCACATACATACTATATTGCTTGGGTGCAAGATGACCACAAGGTCATGGTCAATGAGCAGTGCCCAGTACAGTTCAAGATTAGAAGCTACCAAGAGGAGGTACTATCTAATATCATACCTATGGGCATATGCCATATGTTATTGGGTAGGTCTTGGTAGTTTTACAAGCATGTTGTACATGATGGGCAAGCAAATATCTACACTCTGACCAAGGATGGAGTTAAACATAAGTTGAATTTGTTGAAGGATAAAGACAAAAAGGTATGTAGTGCTACTAGAATATGTTTTTTTGATGGAAAAGAGTTTTTCAAAGGCATGAATCATGAGCATATGTGTCTTGATATAGTTCCAAAAGATAGTAAAGAAGAAGTAGAGGAGATGTTTGTAAAAGTTACAGATATATTGGGAAAGTTTTCTAATATTGTATCAGATAATATACCTAATGAATTATCCCCAATGAGGAAGATCAGTCACTAGATGGATTTGGTTCCAAAAGCTAGTTTACCAAAGAAGGCAATGCACAGAATGACACTAGGAGAAAATGAAGAGTTGAACAGACAAGTTCATGTGTTTTTGTAGAAGGGGTTGATTCGAGAGATTCTGAATCCACATGTTGTACCAATAGTCAGCATCAAAGAAGAATGGAGGATGGAGGATGTATACAGATTCTCACACTATCAACAAGATTACAATCAAGTATATGTTTCCATTTCCAAGGATGGATGATATTATGGACTATTTGAGTGGAGCTAAGTATTTTACAAAGATAGATCTAAAGAGTGGGTATCATCATATTCATACTAGAGAAGGTGATGAGTGGAATACTTCTTTTTAGACAGAAGAAGGACTATATGAGTGGTTGGTCATGCCTTCTAGGCTAACTAATTCACCAAGCACTTTCATGAGGCTAATGAATGAGGTACTAAAGGATTTTTTGGGTAAATTTGTCATTTTTTACCTAGATGATATTTTAATCTTTAGTAAGACATTGGAGGAGCATTTGATCCATATTTGCAAGGTGTTTGATAAGTTGAGGGAAGAAAAGTTGTTGATAAACCTAAAGAAGTGAAGTTTTGTAAAGAAGGAGTTGGTGTACCTAGGATTTGTAGTCTCAATAGAAGGTTAGAAAATGGACCCAGAGAACGTGAAGGCTATCCTTGAATGGCCTACTCCAAGGAGTGTGATAGAGGTAAGATCTTTTCATCAACTAGCTAATTTTTATAGAAAGTTCATAAGAGGTTTTAGTAGTATTTGTGGACCCTTGACTGAAATAATGAGAGGGGATAGCAAAGACTTTAAGTGCACTATAGGAGTAGATAAGAGTTTTAATCTGTTGAAACAAAGGGTTACTAAATAGCCTTTTTTAGCACTTCCTAATTTTAACAAGGTGTTTCAAGTAGACTATGATACTAGTGGTACTATAATAGGAGCTATTTTGAGCCAAAAAGGTAGACCTATTTCTTATTTTAGTGAGAAAATGAATGATGCAAAAAGAAAATATTTTTTTATGATCAAGAATTCTATGCTATAGTTCAAGAATTGAAGAAGTAGAGACACTATCTTCTTCCTAAGGAGTTTGTTTTTTATACTAATCATCAAGCTTTGCAATATTTGAATAGTCAAAGAAAATTGAACCAAAGGTATTTGAAGTGGGTTGATTTTTTGAAGAGTTATACATTTTTTTTGAAACATAGGAGTGGGAAGTCTAACAGAGTTGAAGATGCTCTTAGTAGAAGAAAACTTTTGCTAACAAAAATACAGATATGGTTGGTTGGGTTCAAGGAACTCATTACTTTGTATCTAGATAATCTTGATTTTGGTGAAGTGTGGAAGGCTTGTACAAAACTTGTTATACTTGATAGGAAAAAGTGGTTGGATTTCATGATCTAGGATAGTATGTTGTTTAAAGGAAGCCATTTGTGCATTCCAAGAAGTTCAATGAGGTATAATATCATCAAGGAGTAGCATAGTGGAGGATTAGCTAGACACTTGGACAGAGATAAAACCATAGCTTTGGTTGCTGAGATTATTACTGGTCATAGTTGCAGCAAGATGTGAAGAAATTTGTTTAGAGTTGTAGATTATGTTAGGTGGTGAAAGAAGTGAAGTAGAATATAGGGTTGGATCAGCCATTATCTGTACTAGAGAAGCCATGGGAGGATGTCAGCATGGATTTTGTTCTTGGATTATCAAGGACATAATGAGGGCATGATTCTATTTTTGTGGTGGTTGATATTTTTTCAAAGATGGCACATTTTATTCCTTGCAAGAAGACTAGTGATGTTATTCATGTGGCAAAGTTGTTTTTAAGAGAAGTGGTGGGACTACATGGTCTACGAAAGTGTATAGTTTCAGATCGAGATACCAAATTTGTTAGGTATTTTTGGCATACATTATGGAAGAAATTAAATATGAAGTTGAAGTTTAGTTCATCACATCATCCATAGATTGATGGATGGACAAAAGTTGTGAATTTTAGTTTGGGAAATTTACTAAGATGTTTGGTTGGTGACAAGCCAAAAGGATGGGATATGATTTTTCAATAGGTGGAATTTGCATATAATAATTCTATCAACAAGAGTCTTTGTAAATTATCATTCTAGATTTCATATGGAAGTAGTCCTAGAAATGCTTTTGAATTAAGGCAGTTGGGCAAAGGAGAGATAAGCAGTGTTGTAGTAGAATAATTTGTTGAACATTTGAAGAACATCCATAAGGAGCTGAGGAAAAAATCTTAAATATGAATACATAATACAAGGCTAAGGTAGATGTGAAAAGGAGGTATAAGGAATTTTAGGTTGGAGATGAAGTCATGGTTCATTTGAGAAAAGAGCATTTTCAAGTGAGTACATATAATAAGTTCAAGATGAAGAAGTTTGGACCATGCAAGATCATGAAAAGGAATGATTTTGGAAATACTTATGAAGTGGAGTTTCCCATTGAATTGAATATTTCACTAATATTTAATATTTTAGATTTGATGATGTATTATGAAGGAGGTGATGGAGATGAAGTGGCAGAAGCATGTGGAGTATTCCAGCAACAAGTTTAGCTACAAAGAAGATTGAGAAGATAGTAGAAAATCATGTTTGCAAAAGTACATGAAACATAACTTATGAGGAATACCTGGTCAAATAGAAATGGAGGCTAGTAGAGGATTCATCATGGCTAGAAAGGGAGGAGGTTAACCATCTTGGTTTTTCTCTAAACACCTGAGACATGATGCTGTCACTTCTCAAATTACCTTAGGTCTCTTATGCAAGAGCATCTTGGATCTAAGAGTAATCTTGCATCACCCAAAAATATTTTCTTTTCAGTCTTTTCTATTTTAATAAGGACTAGTAGATAGGGTCGTTATTATTTATGGAAACCTGATATTTCTAGTAAGTTTTTTATATGAACTTAAAATATTCTCATTTTCTATATGAAGGTTCATTTTAGAGTTATAAGCCTACCATAAAAATCTCATTGCTCTAGCTTAAGTATCAGAGAAGTTATTGTGGGTTTTTGGTGGAAATATTTGCATAAAAATGTTCAAGCTCACCATTAGAGGCCTTAGAGTGTTTGGATGAGGTCTAAAAACTTGGCAAAAGGGTGCTAGCAAGGTTATGAGCCTATAGATCAGAAGCTAGTGGTTTCGAAAAGTGGTTATAATAGCCAATTGGAGCAAGGAAAGAGATCAAAATGAGAATGAATATGAATTAGGATTTTAGGCTATAAAAGAAGAAAGTTTTAATATTAAAATTAGAGAAGAAAAGGCTCTAGTTTTCCAAGTAGAAAATAAATCTAACTAGATTATAGACATTGGTTGTTCACATCATATGACTGGTGATGTGAAAAAGTTTGTTAAATTCAAAAATCATGATGGAGGTATTGTTAGAGTTGGTGACAATGTTCCCTATCACATTATGGGGATAGGATCTATTACTCTTGATTGAATGACTAACACTAATAATTTTTACTTTGTTTATGGTTTAAGCATAACTTGTTAAGTGTTGGATAACTAGTATATAAAGATTATTAGTTGCAGTTTAGAGAGAAGACTTGTAATTATAAAAGATAAGGGTGGTAAGTTGATTAGAACACCTACAAGATCTAGAGGTAACGTATTTCAATTGAATCCTACTAAGATGACAAGTTTGGTTGCAAAGGTGGATAATAATTAGTTATGGCATAAAGGTTCTATCATATAAACATTGATAACATAGTGAAGGTTAGCATCACACTTGCAGTTAGAGATTTTCCTAAGATCATGAAGCCTACTAATATTGTTTGCAAAGAATGTATTATGGCTAAATAGAAAAAGGTATCATCTCCTAGAAAGAAGTTCACGACCACAGATAAGCTTTATATGAAATGATTTAAAACCAAAACTATATTTTAAAAAAAAATTATGATTGTCTTATATTTTTGTTAGAATAATTGGATATTTTCTAATTAACTCTATTTTTCTTGAGCTAAACTTTAGGCATATAATAATTAATTCTTCTATTAATTATTATCATAGAACCTAGGTTAGTTACCTTTTAGGGTTTTGATCTCCACTTATAAGGATTGATCTCTCTTTGTAGCATTCTATTGGCTTTTGATTTGATAGATTTTAACAACCTTTTAAAATCAGAGAATACCTAGGAATTAGTTAGAAACCATAAAGGACATACTGAGAAACAAATTAAAAGGACCAAGTGACAAGACTCTATAATTTCTTCTCCACTTTGAACCCTGTAAAATATAGGTGGGTTTACCTAGGAATTCACTTTCTCTCTCCAATCTTCAAATCTCACTATGAATTCCAATATAATAGATAAGTTGGCTTTAATTATTCTAATTTTAGGACTGCAAGAGAGATGATAAATAACTAATCCATCAAACCCTAAAAATCCATGAATCAAGTACAAGCTCACTTTTCAAGTCTTCAACAATAAAACATTTAAAGGTTGATTGATAAAAGGATTATACCATATTAACTATTGGATATAATTTCAATTGTGTGTTATCTTTGATGTTACACAAATGTTATATCAATTATCAGTTAGTGTCTACCGAGCTTAGTTGGTCAACAAGGCAAAAGATAGAGTCTACTAAGCTCAGAAGGTTAACAAAGTGAATTACAAAGTCTACCAAGTGTTTCTAGAGGTAAGACTATGAAAATAGTTTCTACTAAGCTCACTCGGACACTAAAGGCTTCTGTGGTAGAAATTAGTTTCTACCAAGCTAGCAAGGTCAGTGAAGGGAAATCAATTTCTACTGAGCTCACAAGGTCAGTGAAGAAAGTTAGTTTTTACCGAGTTCACTCAGTCTCCAAAGGATTTTATAGAGTTTGCAGTGTTTACTGAGCTTCACTTGGTTAAGACTGGAAATCATTTTCTAGAGTAGTGTTTACCGAGTAGGGTTTTCTAATGAAGGATTTCATTATTTTGGGAACTAAAGTTTATTTGTTTAATGTAATGTTTGTAGCCAACTGATGTATGGTTTATTGGTAAATGTAACTTGTAAATGAGCCAACTCAACAATTTGTAATGTATAAATAAAAGGTCAAGTTGTGGTTTCTAATTGTAATGAGTGAGTATGCAAATGAGTTGATTATGTGAAGAGGAAGTGTGAGTGAATTTTGAAAAGGGATTAGATATCCTTGAGAAGCACCAAAATTGTATTTGATTAGTGAGGATCTATTGAAGTAGAGTAGATATTTGTATCAACAAAATTCAGTTGCATCTCATTCAAGTCACTTATTGTTAATTTCTCATCATTGTAACAGTAATTCCTAAATCTCTTAACAGAGTTAGTCTAACAGCCATTTTGTAAATCCTCTAACAACGTGGATAGTTCTACTGAATTGTTCTAAATTCCTCTAGCAAGGCTGCTCCTAGTAGGTTGATTACATCCTCTAACAAGGTCACACCTAATAGTGTGTTTTGTAACCTTTAACAAGGTTGGCTCCTAATAGGGCTTACTTTAGAAGAGTGAAAATTTGTAGCTAGTTACTTGGTATTTTTTCCCATATTAGGTTTCCACATTAAATTTTGTGTCTCTTGTGTTCATGTTATTTTCTTTTGCATGCATGTTAATAATTGTGAAAGCTTAAAGATCAATTACAAGTTAATCTACCAAGTTACAACACTTTTTTCTATGTGGCTACCGAGTGATAGCAGTAATTAAATTTTAAGACATCTAAGGGATCTGTGGATTTTTTTTTGTGGTAATTGATTCACCCCCCCTCTTAGTTACTCCATCTATATTTCCAACAATTGGTATCATAGCTTTTGGTGCTTGCAGGAAGGATTTCAAGGATATAAGCTTAAGATCAGGATGTCTTATGAGAGGGAAATTCTAAGGCTTAACAGGGATAACTTTTTAGCATGGCAAGGTCTCATGTGACTCCATCTAGCTTCCATTGGAGAAATAGGACTGAAATATCTAGATAAAGCATATGTAACTCCTACTAGCACATTATCTACAAATGACATTGCTAAGAAGAAGACTCACAACACCATGATGATAGATATTGCATCTGCCCTAAGCTATGAAGAATTTGATGATGTCAAGGACTGCAAAATTGCCTTTGAAATGTGGAACAAGATGAAAAATATCTATGGAGGTGATGATAATGTAAGAAGAGCCAAAGCAGAAAGTCTAAGAGGACAATTTGATCAGATGAGGATGAGAGAGAATGAAAACATTGCAAAATATGTTGAAAGAGTCAAAGCAAGTGTTAGTGCAATCAAAGCTTCTAGAGATGTTAAGGAGGAAACAATTATAAGTAAAGCTCTTAGAACATTACTTCCCATTTATGCAATTAGAGTTTTTGAAATTCAAGAAAGAAGATGTGAAGCAAATTATAAGATAAATTTAGAGGCCATAGTTGGAAGATTGACTGCATTTGAGCTAGACAACTATGATTACTCTATTCTAGCTACCAAGAACATTGAATCAACATTTTAAGCCAAGCTATCACTCAAGGAGAAAGGCAAGAAGATAAAGGATTCATAGTTAGAAAGTGAAGAAGAATCAAAATAGAGTTTTGACAGTGATCTTGAGGTGGTTGAAGTTCTACTAGCAAGGAAATATTCAAGAGGCAAAGGGAAATACAAAGGTAAGGTTCCTCTAATCTATTTTTCATGTGAAGAAATTGGACATATTGCTACTAGGTGTGTAAATAAGTAGAAAAGGATGAGAAGAAAGGTCACAAGTGCAATGGCAATAAAGACTTCAAATCATTCAAGGACAAAGGTAAGAAAACATGTTTTATGGCTAAGGATTCTTATGATTCTGATGATGAAGAAGAAAATGAAATTGTTTATATTTTTGTGAAAGAT
Organism: Cupressus sempervirens; assembly: GCA_028749045.1. Lineage (NCBI taxonomy): Eukaryota > Viridiplantae > Streptophyta > Pinopsida > Cupressales > Cupressaceae > Cupressus > Cupressus sempervirens. The sequence goes on from CM053786.1 coordinate 735,845,838, forward strand.
GAGTCTGATAATGATGAGGAAATGACACTTATTTCTCATGTGAGCAAAAATGATACATGGATCATAGATAGTGGTTGCTCTCATCATATGACTTGTGATAAAACTAAGTGTGAATATTTTGAAGACTATGATGGTGGTAGTGTGAAGTTTGGTAATAATGAACCTTGTTGTATAAAAGGGAGAGGGAGAATCTCACTAACCAAAGAGCTTGTATGTGATAATGCATATTGGGTAGAAGGACTAAAACATAATTTGTTGAGTGTGGCACAACTACTCAACAATGGATTCAAAGTGGAATTCATGCATGGAAAAGAAAGACTACTAGATGACAAAGGAAAGCTGATTGGATTAGGCACTCCAACAAAAGGTAACTTGTTCTATCTTGAACTTGGTGAATGTTCATGCTTTATTGCTCAAGCTGAGAAAATTTGGTTATTTCATAGGAGGTTGTGTCCTATAAACTTTGATAACTTGGTGAAAACAAGTAAATTTAGAAAAGTAAGAGGCATTCCTAATATAAAGAAACCTGAGGTTGGTGTATGCAAAAATTGTCAAATTGGCAAGATGGGAAAGACTAGCTTTAAAAGTAAGAACTATCAGTCTGAAGAAGTTTTAGAAATTGTGCATATTGATTTGTGTGGACCTATTGGAATTGAAAACTATATTGGTGAAAAATTCTTCATTCTTTTTGTTGATGATTATTAAGGAATGATGACTATCATGTACTTGAGAGAGAAATTAGAAGCATTTGAGAAGTTCAAGTGGTATTTGGCCAAAGTTGAAAAGGAAACAGGCAAAAGACTAAAATGCTTGAGTTTAGACAGAGGTGGTGAATTCATCTCCCATGAATTCAATAACTTTTTCATTGAAAGGGGAATCAAAAGACAAGTATTAGCTCCTAGAACTCCTGAGTAAAATGGAATAGTTGAAAGGAGAAACAAATCTATCATGGTTTGTGCAAGAACCCTAATGATTGAAAAGAGCATTGCTATCAAATACTGGAAGGAAGCTATCAACACTATAGTTCATACCTTGAACTGAGTATAGGTAAAGAAGGACTCATTCAAAAATCCATATGAGCTATGGTATGGCTATAAACCCAATGTAAGTTACCTAAAAGTATTTGGAAGCAAATGTTACATTTTGAAAGAATCCAAAAAAGGTAAATTTTATGTGAAGGGTGATGAAGAAATGTTTTTGGGGTTTTCATGCAAAAGTAAAGCATATAGATGTTTGAACTTGTCTACTCACAAAGTCATAGAAAGTTCACATGTGAAAGTTGATGAGTTTGCATAAAGAACTAAAGGAGAAAGCACAAGGGAACCAGAAAACTACAAAAGATTTGTTTTCATTGAACCTGATACAATGCCAAATACACATGTCAATCAGGAATCTTCTACTCCTGAATCTTTAGTAACCGAGTTGTAGGAAGTTCGAACCAAGCTAAAGGAAACCAAGTCACATTTTGATGCTACCGAGCCAATGCCTACCAAGTCTGAAGGACCCAAGTAGTAGATAGAATAGCTAGAACCTAAAGATAAAGTGTAAGAGGATGAAAATGCAAAGTGTTCAAAAGGAAAGGAACCTATATTTGCTAATTATGTTAGGAGACATAATACACTAGGTCAAATCATTGGAGACAAATTTGAAGAAACTATGGCAAGAAGTAAGTTGAAAGGTACTTGTTTACTTGCTAATTTTGAACCTAGAAGTGTCAAAGATGCATTAGAAAATGAAAGTTGGGTTGAGGCTATGAATGAAGAGATAGAGCAGATAGAGAAAAACAAAACATGGACTATTGTACCTAGGCCTAAAGACAAAAATGTGATTGGAACTAAATGGGTATTCAGAAATAAGTTGAATGAAGATGGTAAGGTGTCAAGGAACAAAGCTAGACTGGTATGTAAAGGATATTCTCAAGAAGAAGGAATAGACTATGGTGAGAAATTTGCTATTGTTACAATATTGGAAGGTGTTAGGACCTTACTTGCATATGCTGCATATAAAGGATTTAAGCTTTATTAGATGGATGTCAAGTCAGCATTTCTTAATGGTATACTAGATGAGGAGGTGTACATTGAGCAACCTGAAGGTTTTGTTGATCCAGACAAGAAGGACATGCTCTGCAAATTACATAAAGCATTGTATGGTCTAAAACAAGCCCCTAGAGCATGGTATGAAAGATTGCATAACTATCTTATTTAGATTGGTTTTCAAAGAACTAATGATAACATAGCTTGCATATCAAGGAAGGACTAGATAATAAGATTTTTTTGGCAAAAATATTTCTGGATGATACTTTGTTCACAGGAAATGGTGATCTTTGCAAAGAATTTTTAGAGAAAATCAACAGGGAATTTGAAATGTCAATGTTTAGTGAGATCAAATTCTTTGTTGGTCTTTGAATTCAAAAAAGTAAGAATGGCATCTACATCACTTAATCTAAATACATCAAGACTCAATCTAAATACATCAAGGAGATATTGAAAAAGTTTGGCATGAAAGACTATAAACTAGTTGGGACTCCTATGTGTATTGGATTGAAACTTACCAAAGATGATGAATCAAAGGAGTTAGATTAGACATTGTATGTAGTATGTAGTGCATACAAGGCTAGATATTGCCTTTGCAGTTGGTATTGTAGCAAGATTTTCAGCAAAACCAAGAGAAAATCACATGATGGCAATCAAAAGGATTATGAGATACTTGAAAGGTACTGAAGATTATGGATTATAGTATAAATTTGGAGGTAATTTGGATTTGAAAGCATTTATTGATGTAGATTGGGCAGGAAACATTGATGACAAAAAGAGTACAAGTGGAGGAGCTTTCTTTCTTGGAAAGAGGTTGCTTTCTTGGACAAGTAAAAAGAAAAATTGTACATCCCAATCCATAGCAGAAGCAGAGTATGTTGCAGTAGTAGTAAACGGTTCTAATATTGTTTGGTTCAAACAATTATTGGAAGGCATGAAGGAGGAAATCAAAGAACCTGTTGTTATATTTTGTGATAATACAAGTGCAATTAACATATCCAAAAATTCAGTGATGTATTATAAAACCAAGCACATTGCAATAAAGTATCACTTTGTTAGAGAATTGGTATAGGATAATGATGGGGACACAACCCAAGAACAGAATGGACACAACAGAAAAGGGAAATTGTATTAACTGGGAAAATAAGCTAGTACAAACAGTACAAAGAAAATAAACTTCAAGACATGCCCTAAGGGTTTACAATAGCATAAATCTGGAGATAATTTCTCCTTTCAGTACCTCCTCTCAAACTCCACTCCGAACTACCTTTTACAATGCCAGAAATCTCCTTAAATAGACCCCGGAGGGTTAAGGACTAGGAGTACATTCTAGAAAGTGCTAGTAGGCATCCACCGACCAAATAGAAGGTTCTAGAAGCTACATTGGAAGTTGGTGCAAATCTAGAAGAATCCAGAAATTGTAACTAAACTTTCAAAAGGCATAACTTTTGAACCGTAGCTCCGATTGAAAAACCGTTTACATTTTCGAAAAGCTCTCAAAGCACTCTATAGCCCTACAAACAAGTTGTGCTTGTCCCCCATTTTTTGACCCTTTTCAAGGTCATTTAATGCCCCTAACCTAACTTTGAAGCATTCTTAGGAGGTCTCCAAAACCCAAAAAACTGCAATAACTTTCAAACCGTGGGGCCTTTTGACCTGATTCTTTTTCTGGAATGCTCTAAATCACAATTACATTCATCTGGCCAATTCACACCTTCTAGGTCACCAAAATGATGGCCAAATTACATGCTCCTATTTTTTCAAGATTTTCTAGCACACTGATAGTTCAACTGTGAGAGTTGGAACCTTTATTTGACCCAAATGGGTGTCCAAAAATGAAAACACATGAAACAAAAACTAAGTCTAAGTACATTTTTTTGGGTGACACAGGATTGCCCTTATACCTCTGGATGCTCCTGCATCAAATAAAGAGATCAAATTGGAATATGTCCATACAAAAGAACAAATTGTTGACATATTCACAAAGCCTTTACCTAAGAATACTTTTTTGTATCTAAGAGGTAAATTACGGGTCATTCTCCTATCTAAAGCTCACTACAATGAATTTTTAGTGATGAATCAACAGGTATCAAGTTGAAGATCTTTCAGTTGATGTAGAATAATCATGGAAATATTGCATATGAATTAGTACATAAGGTACATTTCTATTCATTTGGTTTGTGTTTTCAAAGAGGGAGAGTATACTATCATACCTTTCTGAAATTTGAATTTGTTTATGAAGAAGTTTGATGTTTGTAAAGACTATGTAATTCCTTCATGGAGGGAGATTACTATAATAGAGAAGTTTGTGGAATGAAATGTAAGAGGGAGAAACATTCTGTCAGAAAAATACTTGTTTTCAAATTTCATTCTGCTATTACATGTTGTGTTGCCATCAATGCCAAAGAGGGAGATTGTTGGATACAATTATTCAATTGTGTGTTGTCTTTGATGTTACACAAATGTCATATCAGTTATCAGTGAATTACAAAAGGTTAGCAAAGTGAATTATAGAGTCTACCAAGCATTTCTGGAGGTAACACTATTTAAATAGTTTCTACCTAGCTCACTCAAGTGCTAAAGGCTTCTATGGCATAAATTAGTTTCTATCAAGCTAGCAAGGTCAACAAAGGGAAATTAGTTTCTACCAAGCTCACAAGGTCAGTGAAGGAAAGTTAGTTTTCACCAAGTTCACTCGGTCTCCAAAGGATTTTATAGAGTTTGTAATGTTTACCAAGCTTCACTTGGTTAACATTGAAAATCATTTTCTGGAGCAATGTTTACTGAGTAGGGTCGGTCAATGAAGGGTTTCATTATTTTGGGAAATAAAGTTTATTTGTTTAATTTAATATTTGTATCCAACTGATATATGGTTTATTAGTAAATGTAACTTGGAAATGAGCTGACTCAACAATTTGTAATGTATAAATAAAAGGTCAAGTTGTGGTTTCTAATTGTAATGAGTGAGTATGCAAATGAGTTGATTATGTCAAGAGGAAATGTATTTGATCAAATATCCTTAAGGAGTAGCAGAGTTGTATTTGATTAGTGGGGATCTATTAATGCAAAGAAGAGATTTGTATCAACAAAATTTAGTTGCATCTCATTCAGGTCACTTTTTTTTTTTCTCATCATTGTAACAGTAATTCCTAGATCTCTTAATAGAGTTGGTCTAACAACCATTTTGTAAATCCTCTAACAAGGTGGATAGTTCTACTAAATTGTTCTAAATTCCTCTAGCAAGGCCACTCCTAGTAGGGTGATTAAATCCTCTAACAAGGTCACACCTAATAGTGTGTTTTGTAACCTTTAACAAGGTTGGCTCCTAATAGGGCTCACTTCAGAAGAGTGAAAATTGGTAGCTAGTTACTTGGTGATTTTTCCCATATTGGGCTTCCATGTTAAATCTGGTGTTCTTGTGTTCATGTTATTTACTTTTGCATGCATGTTAATAATTGTGAATGCTTAAAGATCAATTACAAGTTAATCTACTGAGTTACAACAATTTTTTCTATGTGGCTACTGTGTGGCAATAGTAATTAAATTTTAGGACATCTAAGGTATTTGTGGATTTGTTTTTGTGGTAACTGATTCACCCCTCCCTCTTAGTTACTCCATCTATATTTCCAACAATTAACATTCCAAATTACATCAATGTTAATGGATCACCAGTTCTTTATCTATTGGGAAATTATCTCATAGGGACTTGACATTTACTATCAAATCTTATCTTAACACTTTGTGAAAACAATATCAATATTTAGTTCTAGATCTTATTCTTATCAAAATCTACATTAAAGACCAATGAATTCTTGCAATTTACATTGAGCATTTATAAGTTTCTTAACTTTGACATTGCTATGACTAAACATATTAACAAGATTTGGTATTGTAATCTCAGTTCTACTAAGTGGCAAAAATCCTTTGACATTTTATGGAAATCCCCTATTCCCCTTAAAGTTAAATGTTTTAAATGGTAGCTCCTTCTTGACAAGCTTCCTGTTAGAAATCATCTTATTGGATTCGATAGTTGTTCCATTTGCAGAGTCCCTAAAACTATGAGGTATTTTTTTTTTATTGTAATTTTTCTAAAGAAATATGGTTAATGTTCAGCATTTATATTACTAAACATGTTTATACTTTTGAGATTGTTACTGGTTTAATACAAGGATTAAGAAAAGATGCTAACCTTTTCTGGCACATTCTTTCATCTTTCATTCTTTGGTACATTTGAAAATTTAGAAATGAAGCCAAATTTCAAGGCATTGACAGAAGTCTTACTGGGTTTTGTAGAAAACTCACCCATTTTAAGATTGCTTCGCAAATTTGCTACATTATGAACCTGGAACATGAAAAGCTCTTGAGGTTTCTTAAGGATGGATAGGTTTCTATGTTTGTATATGATATGAACCACAAATATGAATGGGCCAGTATCACAGAAGACAAATGTGTGTTTGAGAAAGCTCTTGATAACCTAATTAAAGAAATTAAAAACAATGGCACTCCTCCATACGAGAAACTTGATATGTTTTCTCAAATTCTAGAAAGGAAGAAGGTTATCTGGATGGAAGGTCCACAAGGCTGGATGACCTGGTTAGAAAATTGAGATGATATTCTCACTTAGTTGTTTTGGGAGCCTCCTCTCTTTTTGTACTTTTGTACTTTATATTATGTGATTTTTTATACTCTAGTTTGACCTCTTGGGCTTGCTAGTTGCCCTTGGGTCTTTGTTGTTTTATGTTACTCTTTGAACTCTTGATGATTAATATAAAAACATGTAAACTAAAATATAATTCAAAATGAATTAAAACTGAGGCTTTGTAAAACTTTTCTATCAAACTTAGAGAATTAATTGGTAACAAATGAAGAGACAAGATCTAAAATGTATAGTCAACTTTATGCATCTTTGTATTACTTTCTTTGAAAAAATATGCAATTCAATGTCAACTCTTGTCAAAGAAAAATAAATTTGATCAACAACTATTAATTCTTATTTCTTTCATTATTATCTTTTGGAAAAATATATAAAGTATACATGGACCAACTCAAAAATGAACAAAAATCAATTCAAAAAAATGATTATCAAACTATTCTCTAGCCTTGGGAATTCATTTATATAGCATGAGTTGCAACAAGCTTCAGAGATAGAGAGAAAAGGATAGTTGTCCTTTTGAAAAAAAGCTACATTAAAGACAAGATTTTTCCATCTTCATAGAATGAGAAAAATGAAAACATTCATGGCACTTTTTCCTTGTAGTATAGTAGTTACTTTCTAAATTCTTTGTGGTGGGACATGCACACCTTCTATTTTGTCTTTTTCTTGCTCCTCAACAATTCTTGATAAATTTTCTTCAATTTTTTTATTTCCTTTAGAAAGTGGGGCCACCTTTTCTTCTTTTATTCTTCTCCGATATGATTCTCTAGTTTCTTTAGTTGATGATTCAATGTCCTTTTCCTCAAGCATTTTTGACACTTTTCCTTCAACTTCAAATGTCAGTTATGAATCCAACCCATCTATTTCAGCCATGGTTACCTAAATAGCCTTGTTAACCAATTATTTCTCCTCTGTAGCCATGGATCCATTCATTGATTCATTCTTAGACATCACTTGTAAAATTGATAAAGGATATTTTTTCCATCAATTTATTGAAAATGATGTCCTTTAGCCAACTAAAATCAAGAATTTCTTTTTCTATGCTAAGAACATCCTTTTCCATTTTATTTATTTCATTAGAATCTTGGTGGAAAGAATCAAATAATATTTGGACATTTACCAATTCCTCCATAGTTCCTATAAACTAGATATGTTTTTCTTTGTTAATGACATCTTTCATCATGATACTCATTATTTCCTTTAACTTATTTCCCCATTCCTCTTTACTTTGAATGTTATCAAGGCCCTTTAGAACATGAGGAAAGAGGTCAAAATTCCTTCAAAGATATTTAGAGAAATAATTTCTGATCTTTCTTTACAAGATATCTCTTTCTAAATAAAAATCTAGTAGGTCACTTGGTTGGTCATATGTTTTCTCAATTTTTGTTAATAATAGTAAAATATAGAGTAGTGATATCATCTTCTCTTTTGATCCATTTACTCAAAATCTATCTCAAAGTAATGTCATTATTTTCCAATCCTTTCCAAATGTCTACCAATTTTGTCATTTCAAAATGGAACAGAGGCCAATTTATTCAATCAACTAAGAACACGATTCTATCTCTAAACCTATCAAATAAATGTTGAAAGCTCATTTGTTGCACTTTTTAAATATCATGCATTTTGAAGTCATGATAATGTGATGATCATTGATCATGTTTTTCGTCAATAGTTGAAGATTGTGCATACTTTTCCATCCTCCTAGGACCCATAAGAACACATGGTAGCTCCTTGCATTTTCACATTTTATAAAGAAGACTATTAGTTGCAGTTTACAAAGAAGACCTTATTATAAAAGTTAAGGATGATAAGTTGATTGGAATAGGTATAAGATCTAGAGATAATGTATTTCAATTGAATCCTACTAAGATGACATGTTTGGTTGCAAAGGTGGATAGTAGTTGGTTATGGCATAGAGGTTCTATCATATAAACTTTGATAACACAATGAAGGTTAGCATCACATTTGCAATTAGAGAATTTCCTAAGATCATGATTCCTACTAATGTTGTTTACAAATAATGTATTATGGCTAAACAAAAGAAGGTATCATCTCCTAGCAAGAAGTTCACTACCACAGAGTGTTGAATACAATTTCGTAATTGTGTGTTATCTTTGATGTTACACAAAATGTCATATATTTACTAGAAAGTGTATGCCGAGCTCACTCGAGTGATGAAGATAGTTTCTTATGCCTACTGAGCAATCTAGTGTTTTCCAAGTTTAGAAAGTAATGACTACCAAGTTCACTTAGGCATCAAAGAGAAGTTTTTTGAAATTGAGTGTTAACTAAGCTCACTAACGTAACAAAGGAGAAGTTGGATGGAACCAATGCTAACCAAACTCACTTGGTTTCCAAATGAGCTTTGTGAAGATGTAATGTTAACCAAGTTCACTTGGTTAATATAGGAAAATTATTTATAAGTTAGTGTCTATTGAGTAGGGTCAGCTAACAAAGGATTTTCTTGTTTTGGCATATTAATTTTAATGGAATTTTTTGTTGGTTCTAGCTGACTAAGGAGATGAATATTAATTATTCTAAGATGTATTCAAGCCAACTTGAAAATGTGTATGATATAAATATAAGGTCAACTAGAGAATTGAATGTGTGTAAGTGTATGGAAGAAAAGAAGATGCTTAGAGGAAGAAAATTTGAAGGATAAGTAGAATATCCTTGAGGAGCTGCAAAGATACATTCGATTAGGAAGGATCAAGTATTCAAGCTAGAATTGAGATCTATAATCAACAATTCAGTTGTTTTAGAAATTAGGTCATCTTATTGTTGTTCTATAACCATTGTAGTAGTGATCAAAGTCTCTCAACAGAGTTGGCTTACAAATATTTATAAATCCTCTAACAAGGTGGCATTTCTAGATCAAAGTTTTTAAAGACCTCTAACAAGGCCACTCCTAACAGGGTGACTAAATCCTCTGACAAGGTCACACCTAACAGTGTGTTTTGTAACCTTTAACAAGGTTGGCTACTAACAGGTCTCACCTTAGAAGGGAAAAAATTAGTAACTAGTTGCAATTGTGGGTTTTCCCAAATTGGGTTTTCACGTTAAATCTTGGTATCACTTGTGTACATGTTATTTCTTTCATGTGTATGCAACTAAGTTAATTAAGGTTAATAATACATAACATCTTAAGATTTTCATGCTAAACATTTACTAAGTTAAATTTTTTATTTCAATGGTTATCGAGTTGCAACATATTAGTAGTATTAACTAAGTCCCTATGTGTTTACTGAGCAACAATCTTTTAAAGTGAAGTTTATGTTTTGTGCTAACATATAAGGGATCTAGGATTTATTTTAGTGGTAACTAATTCACCCCTCCCCTCTTAGTTACTCATCTTATATTTCCAATATTGAGAAGCTAGAGATTGTTGTTACAGATACGAGTGGCCCTACTATAACAAGAGGATTCTATGGAGAAAATTACTGTATGATTTTTTTTGATGATTTTACTGAAATGATGTGGGCAACATTTCTTAAATAAAAATATAAAGCATTTTTGAAGTTCAAGATATTCAAGAATAGAGGTAAAAATAAATCTAGTGCAAAGATTAAATGTTTGAGATCACATAGAGGTGGAGAGTTTATTTCTAGAGAGTTTAACATGTTTTTGTGAAGAAAATGGAATTAAGAGACAATTATCATCACCTAAGACCCTTGAATAGAATGGGATAGAAGAGATAAGAAATGGAATAGTATCAGAAGCAACAAGACAAATGATATTTTAGAATAATGTATCCAAGACATTTTGGAGAGAAGTAGTCAATATAGTAGTGTACACTATGAATAGAGTACAGATTAGAAAAGGTACAAATAAGAATCTTTATGAATTATGGTTTGGTCATGCACCCTCAATAAATAACTTCAAAATATTTGGAATTAAGTGTCACATAAAGAGATATGATGATGTTGGTAGGTTTGATCCAAGAAGCAATGAAGGTATGTTCCTTGATTATTCATTAAAAAGAAAAGCTTACATATGTTTTAATCATAGAACCAAGTCAATTGTTGAGTGTACAAATATGAAAGTTGATGATAGGTTTGGAGTTAAAGAGAGGATGTTGGATTATAAGTCTAACGAGGAAGAATAAAATCCTATAATTGTTAGATAGAATGCAAAAATTTCTTTGAGACTAACAATGACTTATAGAATGATGTAACAAAAAATGAGCAAAGAGGAGAACATATATATGAACCAAGAGAAGAAATAAGAGTTGAGATAGAAACTATCACACCTAATAGGAACTTAGCAAAGAGTCCCCCTGTAGAGAGGATCATTGGAAGAAAAGACAAAGGAGTGATGACAAGAAATAGAGTAAATGAGGAATTATGTCTAATTTCTCAAGTAGAACCTAAAAGTGCAAATGAGGCATGCTAGGATGATTATTGAATTCAAGAAATGAAGAAAGAATTAAATTATATTGTGAAGAATGAAACATGGGAATTGGTTCCTAGACCTAAAGACAAGAATGTTATAGGAACTAAATGGGTATTCAGAAACAAGATGAATGAACAAAGAGAAGTTGTAAGAAACAAATCTAGACTAGTATGCAAATATTATTCATAGCAAGAAGGAATAGATTATGGGGAAACATATGCCCATGTAGCTAGAATGGAAGTAGTGAGAATGCTTTTGGCTTATGTATCAAGTAAAAAGTTCACATCAACCTTTCTAAATGGAGAACTTGAAGAAGAAGTTTACATTGAACAACCTAAAGGATTTCCTTTGATAGGATACAATGATATGGTATGTAGATTAAAGAAAGCACTATATGGCCTAAAGAAAGAAGATAAAACCTACTATTTGAGATTGGATAAGTATTTGGCAAAACTTAGATTTACTAAAGGTACAAAAAATAGTAATCTATATTTGAAATAAATTGAGAATGGTTTGTTGATCATTGTGATATATGTTGATGACATAATATTTTGAGGTAATAATGAAGCGAGTGATAAATTTGCTAAAGAGATGAAGATTTTTCTAGGATTACAAATTGTTCAAAGCAATGATGGTATTTTCATTTCACGAGCTAATTATCTAAAAGACTTGTTGAAAAAAATTGGTTTGGAAACTTGTAAGCATGTTGGTACACCAATGATAATTGGTCACTTTATCTAGAAAATATGAGATGCCTATAGTTGAGCAGAAGAAGTACAAATCAATGATTGGAGGCTTTTCATATCTGACTCATAGTAGATGAGATATAGAAAATGTAGTTGGTATTGTAGCTAGATTTCAAGCTAATCCTATGGAGTATCATTATGCAACACTGAAAAGGATATTTAGATATTTGAAGGGTATACCTGATTATGGTTTATGGTATGTCAAATCAAGTGATTTCTCTTTATGTGCTTATACTAATGTGGATTGGGAAGGCAGTATGGATGAAATAAAAGGAACTAGTGGTGGAGAATTTTTTCCTTAGAGGGATATTAGTTTCTTAGTTGAGAAAGAAATAATATTGTATTTCACAAAGTATAGTTGAAGCAGAGTATCTAGCAACAAAAAAAAATTCTAATCAAATTATATAGATGAAGCAGATGTTGAAGGATATCAGGATAGAATTTTTAGATTCTATTATCATGCATTGTGATAACACAAGTATAGGAATTATGTCTAAGAATCCCGGGAGTATTGCATTCTAAGACTAAGCATATATCTATTAAGTATCATGTTTTAAGAGAAAAGGTTATAGAGAAAGAAATTAGATTAGAGTATGTTTATACAAAATATCATATTGTAGATATCTTTACACAACCTTTCCCTAAAGATACATTTGAGTACGTGAGAGGTATGCTTGGGGTTATGTCCCTGTCTACTTTTGAGTAGATGATGCATAAATTGCATCAATCTAGTGGTATGGAGAACTATTGTTTGATTGGATTGAATGTTGATGTGTCCTATATGGGGGAGTATCTAAGATGAGAAGAGTCATATACAACTCTTGGTAATTGTTCTTGAATAGTATCTTTGGATACTTGAGCTAGTTGAGGACTTGGAGCAAATGATTGACATAATGAAACCTTTGTCATTGATGTCAATAGGGGAAAAAGTATGCATGAAAAGATCTCCTTGGTACTATGGGGGAGAGATTGCATTGAGAAGTACCATGTATATGGGAGAAGATCCTCTAATGACAGAAATATTGATATATGGGAGAGAGATTGATATCTCTTAGGAATAAGAGAAACTATTATTGATGTCAATGGGAATAACATTGAATGGGAGAGAAGCTAAGAGTTGTTTACTATGTGAACAACTAATGTGAGTAGAAAAAAAAGTTTTAGAATAGAGAAGTGTTTAAAAGGATTTTAGATTTGATGGATGAAGAGGATTTGAAAAGAAAAAAAGAGAACAATAAAATTTATAGTAGAGTGTTGTTTTAGTATTCTTAGAACTAAGATATTTTTTAATCTATGTGTCCATCAATGCCAAAGGGGGAGATTGTTAGCATGAATGCTGATGGTATTACTTTAGGTCAGGAGTATCCTAAGCATTACCAGAGAATGTGGAGATTGGTAACATGATTGCTATGTTGAATTCATGATTGTGTTTATCACTCATGACAACATAGAATAGTTCTGCTGAAGGCTAGAAGAGTAACATACAAAGGTCAAATTCATACAAATAGATGTTTGGTGTTTAGGTCAAGCGTGGTTAAGGAAATGTTCTATATTGTGTCCTAATGATGAGGTTAAGTGTACATGAAGTAAGTCAAAGGTATACAGAAGACATGTTTGATTTATAGAAAGTAGTACAGAGACAAGATACCTAATAAGTAGTTTCTAATGATTGTTGTAGGTTTTATCTCCTAATAGAGATAGAATTGGGATACGAAAAGTTATATAGTGATAAAGGATAGTTTGATGGTGACAAAAATGGGTGTGCAAGGTCTAAAGTCATATGTGTGAGAAGTTGTAAGGATCATGAGCTGATAGTATTGTTTGATTGAAAAATAATTAATTATCTTAATATGGTCCTATTTTAATTAATTGGGAAAGCCTCAAGGACAACTAAATTTTTTTTTGAGTACAAGGTATATTGGAATGATATTTTCCTTTTGGTAAAATATGTGTTGTGTGAAAATTGTGATTAAGGAGTGCAAACAAGAAAATGGTATTTTGTAAGTGCGAGTAAGTGATCCAAGGGATTATTGGATGCAAAGTTAGTGATCTAGTATTGAGATCAAAAGAAGAAGAGCAGTCTAGTTGACATGACAAAGGAAGAGGAAGTTTAGGTACAACTCATTTCTATTATTATACAAGGAATAATATAGAGATCATTTTGTATAGTGGGTTCATTAGTCTTGCCCCTAAAGTTGTTTGGACAATGGTTCCATCCTCTAACAAGTTATATATGTGTGTGTGTGTGTGTGTGTGTGTGTGTGTGTGTGTCTGCATGCATGCATGCATGTATGTATATATGTATGTATGTATGTATGTATGTGATGAAGGAGCATCCAGAGGTATAAGGGCAATCCTATATCACCCAAAAAAATTGTAGTTAGACTTAGTTTTTGTTTCATAAGTTTGCATTTTTGGATACCCATTTGGGTCAAATAAAGGTTCCAACTCTCACAATTCCACTATCAGTGTTCTAGGTTAGAGTTTTTAATCACCTTGGGATACGAGTAAATGCCAAAAAAATAGGAGTATGTAATTGAGCCATCATTTTGGTGAACTAGAAGGTTTAAATTGGTCAGATGATTTTCATTGTAATTTAGAGCATTCTAAAAAAAGAATCAGGCCAAAAGGCCCCACGGTTTGAAAGTTATTGCAATTTTTCAGTTTCTAGAGACATCTTAAGAATGCTTCAAAGTCAAATTAGGGGAATTAAATGACCTTGAATAGGGAAAAAAATGGGGGATGAGAAAATTTGGTCCATAGGGCTATAGAGCACTTTGAGAGCTTTTCAGAAATGTAAACAGTTCGTCAATTGGAACTACGGTTCAAAAGTTATGCCTCTCGAAAGTTCGGTTACCATTTTTGGATTCTTCTAATTTTGTGCCGACTTCTAATGTGACTTCTAGAGCCTTCTATTTGGTTGATGGATGCCTACTAGCACTTTCTAGAATGTATTCCTAATCCTTAACCCTCTGAGGTCTATTTAAGAACATTTCTGGCATTGTAAAAGGCAGTTCAGAGCGGAGTTTGAGAGAAGGTACTGGGAGAAGATTTTATCTCCAGATTTATGCTATTGTAAGCCCATAGGGCATGTTTTGAAGTCTATTTTATTTGTACCAAATGTACTAGCATATTTTCATAGTTAATAAAATTTTCCCTTTCCTGTTGTGTCCATTCTATGCTTGGGTTGTGTCCCCATCAATATGTATGTATACATATATATCTATATACATATATGTATACACACACACACACAGATATATATTAGTACATCATTTTGTGGGTACCATCACCATTCAGGTTTTCTGTCTAATCAAGGGTTTCCCTAGTTAACATAACTAGTGTTATTGTGTATGAGTATCTTATTATGGTTGTTGATTATATAATAAGGTTGACAATTGTTGTAATAGTTGGATAACTGATTCACCCCGCCAGACACCCCCCCCCCCCCCCCCAATTATATTGGAAAACTTTACATTCTAACAAAAGAATCTCAGAAGGATGTGTGGTTTCTTGATAAAGAGGTTGATATCATGGGATAAGTTACCCTTGTAGTGAAAACTAAGCAAGGATAAACCACTTATTTTAATGACACCTCACATGTGTCCAATTTAGAACATAATCTCTTAAGTATTGGTGAGCTTGTAGAAAAAAACTTATAAGGTTGTTTTCAAGGATAATTGCTTCAAAGTTTTTGATAAATCAGCTAACCATTATCTTCTGGAAAAGGATTGTATGATAGAGAATAGATTATTTCCTCTCACATTAATCCCTACTAATATGCATTGTCTTAAGTAAATCATAGACGATTCATGGTTATGGCATCAAAGGTATGGTCATTTGCATTTTTAGGGCTTAAGTTTGCTTCATAAAAAAGACATGGTGAGAGGACTTCCTGCTATATAGAAAAAAGAAGAAGTTTGTTTTGGGTGTGTCCTTGGTAAGAAGCATTGAGAAATCTTTCTAGTGATTAAATTATGGACGGAAAAATATCCTCTAGAGCTTGTGCATGCTAAAATTTTTGGTGCTATGCAAGATGAATCCTTAGGTAATAACATCTATGTTTTGACATTTATTGATGATTTCTCATGCCACACATGAATTTATTTTCTTAAGAAGAAATATGAAGAACTTTGATGTTTCAAGCATTTTACAGCCATGATAGAAAAGAAAAGCAGGTATTCCATTAAAATACTCATAACAAATAGAGGGGGAGAATTTGTCACCAAAGAGTTTGTTGATTTTTGTAATGCACATGGCATTCAAAGATAACTTATGGCAGCCTTTACTTCCTAAAAGAATGGTATTGTAGAAACAAATATCCATACTATAATGGAGATGGCATGAAGTATGTAAATTTGGAAAAATCTTCCATATAGTTTTTGGGGAGTTGCAGTAGCAACCATAGTTTACATTTTTAATCAAAGCCCAACAAAAGTGATTTAGAATATCACTCCAAAGTAAGCCCAGAGTTGAAAAAAGTGCTCAGTAGCTCACTTTTATGTATTTGGTTTCCTTCATATGTTCATGTTCCCATTTGGAAGAGAAAGAAGTTGTATGCCGAATCTAAATTTTATATCTTTGTGGGCTATTCATATTCCACCAAAGGATATAAATTGTATGAAGATGACACAAAAAAATGTATTATTAGTTGAGATGTGGTCTTTGATGAAGGGGGGCCATGGCATTGGAAAAAAGAAGTTCAAAAATATACACCATTCATCATGGTTAATGAAGATGTTTGAGTCCCTCATCTCCCCACAAGCTCAAGTGGAAGCTCAATCCCAAGTCCACCGAGTTCACCAAGTTCCTCTTCAATTGAATGTTCAAATTCACTATCCAATCCAGGTTCTTCATGGAAGGTACATATTTTAAATGAAATGTATCAAAGGAGGTCTAATATGGATCCATTTGTTAATTTTGCATTGTTAAGTTCCATTCAAATTAAACCTTTTGTGTATGAAGAAGATATGATAGAACCATTATGGATTGATGCAATGAATGAAAAGATACATGCTATTGAGAAAAATAATGCATGGGAATTAGTCTCACTTCCAAAAGACAAACAAGAGATTGACATCGAATGGATTTACAAGGTGAAATATCATGCTGACAGTTCTATTAAAAGACACAATGGTATACTAGTTGCTAAGGGATTCGACAAACACTAGGAGTAGATTATTCAGAGACTTTTGCTATAGTTGTTGTGTTTGATATAGTTAAAATTATATTTTCTATTGTTGTTCAACATATGTGGCCAGTCTATTAAATTAATTTAAAGTTAACTTTTCTAAATGGTTATGTTGATGAAGAGGTTTATGTGAATCATCCTATTGGCTATGAAATTTTAGGAAAAGAACAATTGGTCTACAAGTTCAAAAAAGAAGTGTATGGATTGAAGCAAGCACCTCATGCCAGGTATCTACGAATTGATAGTTATTTATTGAAGAAAGGATTCATTAGAAGTCCTTTAGAGTCAACTCTATATATCCAACATGTTGGTAATGATATTCTAATTATTTTTCTTCATGTTGATAATCTTATTTTTATAGGTAATAGCCCATATCTCATAGAAAAATTCAAAGTAGAAATGAAATAAGAATTTGAGATGTTAGATTTGGGACTTATGCATTATTTTCTTGGAATATAGGTGCAAAAAAAACCTAAAGGTATATCCATTTATCAAACAAAGTATGTTGCTGATTTATTTAATCCATCTAGAATGATGTCATGTACCATAGTTGCTAGCCTTGTAGCTCTAGGTGAAAATTTATCTAAGGATGATCGAAGTCCCCATGTTAATGCTATATTACACAAGTTTGGTTGGGAGCCTTATGTACCTTACTACAATGACACATAATATTATGTATGTTGTGAGCCTTATCTCTCAGTTCATGCAAGATTGACACGATTTTTATTAGTGAGTTGCCAAAAAAATCTTAAGTTATGTGAGTGGTACACAAAATTATTGCATTTTTTTATTCTCCCAATGATAAGTTTTAGATGGTTGGTTACACAATTTTTGATTGGGATAGTTCAACAGATGATAGAAAATCAACAAATGGTTATGTTTTCTCACTTGGTTCTAGAGTTATTTCATGGAGTAGTAAGAAGCAAGTGACTATGGCTCTCTTTTCAAAAGAAGTAGATTATATTGAAGGAGCAATAGCTAGTTGTCAAGAAATATGGATTAGAAGGATTCTTAAAGATTTGCATTTGGTTAAAGAATATCCTACAACCATTTTTTGTGATAATAGTAGTGTCATTGCAATAACTAGGAATCTAATGTTTGATGCTAGATCAAAGGAAAGTGAAATTGGTCATCACTTCATTCAAGATTCAATTCAAAATGGTATAATGGAGTTATAGTTTTTACAAACCTCTAAGAAAGTTTCTGATATCTTTACCAAATCTCTGACTAAAACCATTCTTACTACCTTAACAAATCAACTTGGTCTCATTCCCATCGTTCATGCAAGGGGAGATTGAAGACATGCGTTCAATGCATTCCCAATGGAGTTTCAGTTCCACTGAATAATGCTCAACTCTATTGCAACATAGTTTTTAGGTTGTTTATTTATTTTATATACAATAAAGATGCATACATGTAGTAAGTTATGTAGGCATAGATTTTGTTTCTTATTCAAATATTTATGAATAATAAACTTATAGCTATTATCATGAACTTTTGTAGGTTAATGCTCATATTTTTAGTTTTAAGTGTAGTCAAAACTCAAGATTCTTTGATTGACATACAAGGGTAGAGAATGATAGTTTTTTAAAAATTTAAATGTACACTATTCTTCAATTATGAAAGACAATTAATAAAATAGAGCATTAAATTACATCTTTGTAGTTCATTATTATTTAACATATTATTGTTTTGGATTTCTAATTTCATCAGTTTAGTATAAGTGTTGTTATTTATATCTTCATGAAATTCTAGAGCTCTCTTTCCTACTTGTCTTCATTTTAAGGGTTTAATCATCATCGATGTGCAAATAGTCAACAACACCATGGTGTTGAATGATGTGGACATCTTTTTGGCTGACAATACCTTTCTATTACTTTGATCACTCATAGGATCAACTTTGGTTTGATTCCCTTCCTTTCTTTTCTTGTAATGTGTCACATTTTTCCCCCTCTCCCAAATGCCAAGTCGACATCGAAAGAGCACCTCAATAATGAAAAAATTTTGGGGTTGTGGCATGGGTTACAACTCACCTTGCATGAAAATAAATGCTTGTCCTTTCACATTGCCATGAGTTTATAGGTAAGCAATATTTAAGATCTTTGCAAATTTATTCTCCATGTTTCACTTTAGAAAATTAATTTAGTTTCTTTATACTCTTTTTTGATATTTTAAAATATTATTTCATCTTTTCTTTTAAATTTCAAGTTTAGAAACAACTTCTTTGATTTTTGTTTACTTTGTGAAAAATTAGAAACGTTGATTAAATTATTTTCTAACTTCATTTCCCTATCTTACAAGATGAAGGAATTGTACATTTCTTTAAATTAATTCTGAGAGTATAATATCATTTCTCTCAAAATCATTTTTGAGAGATTTTTCATTTTGTACAAACCCATTTTACCATCTTCAACCAAAGAGAATCTTAATACTTTATTTACACTTATGAAGAATTGAAATATTATGTAAATTTTTCTTTAAAAAACAAGTTAAGGAAAATTTACTCAATCTATGTTTGGTCAGTGAAAATTTGGACAAGCTTAGTAAAAGATTTTATAAATTTCTTTTATGTGTCAAATTTAAAGGGATATGTTCACTAGAAAACTATTTCACCTAGTAGGTTTAAGAATATATTTCTTTAAAAAATATTGCCAAAAATTTCTTCAACTGAATTTATTCCAATTATTTATGAATTTACAATTATTTATAAATTTTATTCTAATTATTCCTAAAATTTTGTCAAACTAATATGGGACTCAGTATTCATAAAGCACTGGACTGTAATTAAGAAATGATCATAAATTTTTTTTCTCTGCTCTTGATAGGTCATTCACATTTTTAAAACAATCAACTTTCATAATTTTTCTTATATAAAATGATTTAAAACCAATACTATATTTTTAAAAAAAAATTATGACCATGTCTTATGTTTTCTATTAGATTAGTTGGATATTTTCTAATTAACTCTATTTTTCTTAGGCTAAACCTTAGGCATATAATAACTAATTCTTTTATTAATTATTATCTTGCAACCTAGGTTAGTTACCTTTAAGGGTTTTGATATCCTTTTATAAAGATTGATCTCTCTTAGTAACATAATGTTAGCTTCTAATTTGATAGATTTTAACAACCTTTTGAAATCAGAGAATACCTAGGAGTTGGCTAGAAACCATAATGGGTATTCTAAGAAACAAATTAAAAGGGCCAACTAACAAGACTTTGTAATTTCTTCTCCACTTTGAACTCTACAAAATTTAGGTGGGTTTACCTATGAATTCACTTTCTCTCTCCAATTTCCAAATCTCACTATGAATTCCAATATAATAGATAAATTGGCCTTAATTCTCTAATTCTAGGACTATAAAAGAGATAATAAATAACTAATCCATCAGACCCTAAAACTCCATAAGTCAAGTATAGGCCCACTTTTCAAGTCTTCAACAATAAAATATTTGAAAAGGATTATACCATATCGACATCCCAAATTACATCAACTTTAATGGATGGCCAATTCTTTATCTGTTGCACTATTATCTCATAGGTACTCGACATTTACTATTAGATCTTATCTTAACACTTTGTGAGAAGAATATCAATATTCAATTCTAGATCTTATTCTTCTCAAAATCTTCGTTGAAGACCAAGGAATTCTTCTAGCTTACATTGAGCATTTACATAACCCATTAGATTATTAGCAAAATGCAAACTAAAATATAATTCAAAATGAATTACAATTGAGACTCTATAAACTTTGCTGTCAAATCTCAGAGAATTAATTGGTAACAAATGAAGAGACAAGATCTAAAATATATAGCCAACATTCTACATCTTTGTATTACTTTCTTTGAAAAAAATACACAATTCAATGTTAGCTCCTATCAGAGAAAAATAAATTTGATCAACAACTATTAACTCTTATTTCTTTCATTTTCTCTTTTAAAAAAATGTATAGAGTATACATGGATTGACTCAAAAATGAAAAAAACTCAATTCAACAAAATGATTCTTAGACCATTCTCCAACCTTTGGAACTCATTTATATAGCATGAGTTGCAACAAGCTTCAAACCTAGAGAGAAAAGGATAGCTATCCTTTTGACAAAAAGGTTATTAAAGACAATATGTTGCCATCTTCATACGATGAGGAAACTAAAACTATTTGTGACACTCTTTCCTAGTAGTAAAGTATTTTTTTTTAATTTTTGGGTATGTGCAAGATCATGGTGTGCCAAAAAGTGGTGATCTAAAAAATATGTAGTTCTGAAATGCCTCAAAGCATTTCAAAATCTATTCCAAATTTTTTCCTAACCATACTGATAATAAATGAAAATAATTAATACCTTTATATGGCCTACTATATCTTTTGATACCAACCCTATATGGTCAACTTTAAAAACATCTTGAAAATGTGTTTTTGGCCTATTCTTGTGTATTTTTTTACTTCAAACATGTAGCCAATGACTTTTTTTTTCACCAAAATGTTATGAAATAAAAAGGGTTTCTTAACAATGTTCTTACCTTTCCATAAATGTAAGGTTTGTCAAATTATGAGCTCAATAAGTAATTATTACTTATTTTCTAATGGAGTTATGTATAAAGTGTTGACTGACACACTACTTGAAAAATAAATATAACTTTCAAATGGTACAATATTTTTGAAATCCAAAAGATGCATCACATTATATGTTTCTTGTACTATAAGAAAAATTAAAGAAATATTAAATTTTGTAGATTTTTGAATTAGCTAAGGTGGTTAGACGTGAGTTTTTTATTCTAAAAATACCAAAGTAGAAAATTAATAATTAATTAATTATTTAGAATAAAAATAAACAAAAATATGTGTCATGTCTAGGCATGTGTCTACTTCTTACATCTAGAATATTATTCAAAAAATTATCATTTGATTTTGATTAAAGTGGTTAGAAATATGTCTACTTTTTATTTTTGTATTGAAATTTTGGTACTATTGTATTAAATTCAAAATTTTGACTAATCAATTTTTATTTAATTTTAGATAAGACCTAGTATTTTAGAAACTAAATTCAATTTCCTAAAGATTTTTTTCTCTCAAATTTTTGATATAAATTTTATAACAAGTAGAAAATTGTAGGTCAAATTGATCTAACCTTGATTTGTTGATTTTTTATTACCACTTAAGAGCATGGCTTGGTTGGCCATGATCCTACACATACCTTTCTTTGTGGTGGGATAGGGGCCTCCTCTATTTTTTCTTTTTCTTGCTCCATAATTCTTGATAAATTGTCTTCAATCTTTTGATTTCTTTTAGAAAGGGGGGCCAACTTTTCTTCTTTTATTGTTTTCTAATCTAATTCTCTTGTTTTTTCACTTAATGATTTGATATCCTTTTCCTCAACCGTTTCTAATAGTTTCCCTTCAACTTCAAATGTTAGTTGTGAATCCACCCCATCTATTTCAGCTATAGTTACCTTAATAGCCTTGTCACCCAATTCTTTCTCCTTTGTAGCCATGGATTCATCCATTGATTCCATCTCATATCTCACCTGTAAAATTGTTGAAGAATATTTTTCCATTCATTTATTGAAAACAATGTCATCTAGCCAACTAAAATCAAGAATTTATTTTTCTATGCTAAGAACATCCTTTGTCATTTTCTTTATTGCATAAAATCTCGGTGGAAAGAATCAATGAATATCTAGAAATTACCAATTCCTCCATAGTTCTTGCAAACCAGATATAATTTACTTTGTTAAGAATATCAATCATCCTGACACTCATTATTACCTTTAACTCATTTCCCCATTCCTCTTTACTTTGAATGTTATCAAGGCCCTTTATAACATGAGGAAAGAGATAAAAATTCCTACTAAGATGTTTAGAGAAACATGTTCTTAGTTTTCTTTACAGCATATGTCTTTTTAAATAAAAATCTAGTAGCTCACTTTCTTGGTCATATGTTTTCTCAATTTGATCATCAATTTTGTCAATAATAGTAAAGCATAGAGTAGCGATATCATCTTCTCTAATAATCCATTTGCTCAAAATCTACCTCAAAGTAACATCATTATTTTCCAATCCTTTCCAAATGTCTACCAATTTTTTCATTTCAAAATGGAACAGAGGTCAATTTATTCAATCAACTAAGAACAAGATTGTATCTCTAACCATATCCCCATATTGCACTTGTACCCATACTTGAGCTGCCCTGAGTTTAGCCTTTTCTTCATTTAATTCATTTGCAATATAAAACTCTTGATGATGAAGTGTATCTAGGATATTAATAATGGGCCTAGTGAGAGGAGGTGGAGCAAGGGAAGTTGAAATCATGAGTTGGCTGGGTTTTTCCCCCATTTTTCTCTTCCCCTATTAATTTTGTGAATTCAAAATGATCTTCTTCCATTTCATTTATTTTTCTCCCTCTCTCATCATAAGATTCTAAAACATTTTCAAATCTAGTGGTGAGCTCACAAAACTTATTTTTAGCCTTTCTAGATACCACCACACCAAAGTTAGCCACCTATTTATTCATGATGATAGTTTTCTCACTATCTAAATTTTCTACTCTATATACAACTAGACTTCCTATATGTTTTGCATTTGAACCCTCTCAGAGTCTAGACTTATACTTCTTCTAAATTGACCACATAACTAGGGCCTTATGATCATCACTATAATTTACCCCTTTATGGGCTTCCTTGACCTCCTCTTCAATATTGAATTCAGTGCCCTTTTCTTTCTTGATGGTATCAAAAACCATTGTATTAGAAATGTCCTATTCAAGTAGTATAAGAAAAGCTAAATCTTTAGCAATTATCTAGCCCCCTTAGGGTTTATTTGACTAAGATTTTACATCAGCTCAACCTTAATCTCTTCTTCAATTTTAGAGACCTATCTATTAGGTTTCTTTGACTTTATCTTTTTGCATTTTGCCTCAAAATTGTAAATGTTGGCTCTCCAAAAAAAATTGAATGAATTCCCTAGATTTTACAAAATTACTATTAGTCACAAATTTTCTAGTAACCTTCTCTACAATAGGATCCATCTCCCTCGCCTTGTAATCCTTAATAGTGAGGTCTAAGAATGGCATTGGGGGTTCTTGAGGAATTCCCTCCTCTACCTTTGATGGTGTTATTAAAACATCATCTTGGCCTCCCATTTGTTTTAATTTCTCCCTCAAGAAGGCTTCATTATCAAAACGTATGGGAGTTTGAGAGGGAGAGTAATCTTCTATCCTTGATGAAGATCCCTCTTCTAACCTTTGCTTCTTGGTTCCTGGTGTTGATGGTGGGCTCTTTGAATGTTGCCTTTGATAAATTGGCATAGGATTTCCCCACATTTCTAGCAACTACATATCCAACCTTTCTCTAGAGAGTGTATTTCCCTAGGCTAATGACAACTTTACTCACCATCTTTCTCTCCACTTCCTTGGCTTAATCTAGATATGCCTTTATTAATGCCTCCTTTTTTTTCATTCAAGGTTTGCATAATCCTGGAAAAATGTGTCATCAATTTATTTACTTTATCTCCCCTACATTTCATGTTAGCCAAAGGATCAATTTACTATCAAAATCATTAAAAAATTCTAGAACTCTGATAAAAATTTTCCATTTTTCTTTCTTTACTCCCTATTCTTGTGATGAAAACTCATTTCTGATTATATTCTCATGATAGTAAAACATATTATTATAGGATTTTTCCTTAGTTATTTCTTTAAACATTACATAAAATCCTTTTGGACTATAAATATAAGATGATATTGGGTCATCTGATACTTATCTAGGAACTTACCCAAGTGTCTCCATCATCCCTTAGTTATCACAAAATTGTGAACAACTATAAAATTTGGAAAAATTGTCCCCTTGATCTCCCCACCAACTCCCTCTCTTCAAGTCCTCCAATTTTCCATAAAAACTCAGCAATTGCTACCTTTAAGGGTACTTGGTATCATAGGGTGTGGGGCTTCCCTTAGAAAATATCTACTCTTAAAATAGTAGAGACTACATATGGGATGATTGTATGCACCCTAAAATGGTCACCTAGACTATGGGTCCCCATTAATTGATTTATCAAATTTCCTAAGCCAATGGATTGCAATTTTTTATTAAATCAATTCAAATAAATTTCTTTGATCAAAAAGTTTTATCATTTTATCCTAAGTCTTGTTTAATTAAAAGAAAACCTCTCTTTTAATTAAATGATTAATCCATGTTTAATTAATTAAGAGAAATCCCCTCTTTTAATTGAATTAAATATTTCTTGTTTAATTAAAAGAACTTACTCCATTTTAGTTAAATAAAATCCCACTTGAAAAAAGGAAATAAATTAAATATAAATAAATAAATAATTTTCTTTTTCCTCTACACTTAAATGCAATATCTCTAAGTGGGATTCCTCTTTTTCCTCTTTCCACTTTCTTTTCAAACACTACTCTTTTCTTGTTGGTGGAATTTTGTCTCACATGGATCAAACTCTATTATCCCATATTGGTTCTGAGAAGCCTCTCACCTCGACATTTTCGTTTATAAGAGCCCTCTCCTTCTCATTTTTATATAGAGCAATAGAGAGATATATAGAGAAATATAGAGAGATAGAGCAATATATATATATATATATATATATATATATATATATATATATATATAGAGAGAGAGAGAGAGAGAGAGAGAGAGAGAGAGAGAGAGAGAGAGAGAGAGAGAATAGCTCATTGTTATAGTATTGTTATGCTACAAGTTTAGAGAGCTATTTTAGAGGAGTTTGAGCCTTAGGGTTTGGACATTGGAGCTTCATTACAACTTCTCTCTTCTTGTCTTATTCTCTCTTGCATCCATGGCTTCCATCATGAGGTTTCATCCTTGCATTTTCATATTATCTTAGTCATATTTATTTTTATAGATTAATAATTGCATTGTTATTTCTTTTCATAGATTAAATTTCCTTTATTGCATTGCTTTGCATTGTTATCATTTAGATTAGTTTGCATCTTCATTTGCATTCATATTTTGATCTTTGAATCTCTATTTTTATGGTGTACTTGCATGGGCACAAACTAGGTCAAATTGAGGGCCTCCATGAGAAACCTTTGCATTCCATGAATAGAGAGCTATGAGTTTTCATTCAAGACATCATTCTTAAGTAATCTTGGATATAATGACTCATAAAAGTGTACTCACATTTTAGGCATACATTTTTGGCACCCACAATAGGGCAACCCACCTTTACTTGTTGGTTTTAGATATTTTTGGAGTTAACCCCCTTGTGTAGATTTGTTTGGAGACAAAAAACTCTAGATCTGAAAGATTTGATCATATCTCCCAAATGGCTTTGTGTTTTAGTCTGAATTTTGTTTTGCTGGGTACCAAAATATCAAAAAAACTTTAGTCCATTTTTCAAAATTTTCCAAGTTATTTTTTATTTTTTATTATTTTTTTATTTTTCATGAAAAATCATTTTAGGGAACAAAGTAATGAATTTTTTGGAAAAGTATGAATATTTGGAAAACTCTCTAAATTCTAAATAGAGTTGGTTATTTGTACTTTGATTTTAGAGATCATTTTAGGGCTTAATAATTTGATTTGCAAAAAATGGTTTGTTTTGACAAAATGCTCTAGGGCACAAAGGAAAATATATTTTTAAAATTATAACATTTTTGGAAAGCTCCCTGATTTTTAATAAGGTTCCCTTTCTTGCATTTAGGGTTTTGGATCCGAATTCATATCATATAAGTCCAATCTTGTTGACTATGTCAAAAATCAATATTCAAAAAAGAGCATTTAATGAATAGCTTGCATTTAATTTTCATATGGACCAATGCATGATGTGAGCTTTAATTTGGGTTATTTACTAGTTATTATCACCCTTAAAAATTAGATTTTTAGATCTGACCCTAGTTTTGCATAAGTTGGATATATATTGCATATGTTGTGTTTGCTTGTTTTTCTTGTTGCCTTGTTTTTTGTGAGTGAGCATTCAAGTGGAAACAAAAGGTACAACAGAGAAAAGATGTGTTTCAAGGATTACTAGGTATTTTTTGGATCTCTATAACATTTGGATTTGGAAGTAAAATGAACCCTCTCACGTGTTTGGCTTGAGTGCTTTTATATGCTTTCATAGATTCACACTTCATTTGGTGCTCTAAAATTGGATCTAGATTTACTTTCACACGTATGTGTTTCACATAGTAATTAGGCCCTATGAACACTATTTGTGGATTTCTTAAGGGAATGTGCTTCATTTTCTTGCCTTACATGTGAAGCTCTTTTTGATGATAGATCCCCTTGTAGGTAGGGAAGGATATTTGTTATTATCTCACTATTCCACTTGGATTTGTCCTCATCATCCATTAGTACTTTCTCTTTTGAGATTCCTGGTATTTGTTTTTAAATTTTTCAAAAATTTGGTGAGGTGATTTTGAATTAGCATGTCAAAGAATCTTGTTTTCTATGTTTGGATAAGGCTAAGAGGCTAAAGGAGTATGCTATGTTCCCTTTTGGGCACATCAAAAACTCGGAGCCCTTAAATCCAAACCAAGTCCCCATGTGGTACAACTTTGTGAGTCTTCCTTAATTAGAGAGGTTTAACCATAGTGGACATTCCCTTTATTGGGTCAACCATGTGGATGGAACCTCAAGCAGTAATAGCCATTTTTGATGTAGTAATTGCTATATAAATGTCCTTGTGGAGGAAATCCTCATGGGTGTACTCTTTTATTGGGTTGTCAGATCTCCTCAGTATCTCTGATTGATTAAATTCTCAGAATATGTCAAAACCCTATGCACTGGGATTGGATTTCACCTACTCTAGATTGCAAAAGTTCCAGAGTTGAACATTACTAAGAACCATAGTGCTACCAAATTTTCTTTTCTAGGACTATGTGCATGATTGGAAATTTTTTTGAGAATATACACAATGGTGATTTGAGGGATTAGACTGATACTATGACACTATTATTGTTTATGTGCAAAGTTTCTTTTCCCCTTGCTCATTCTTTGAAGATGTTTTCTTGAAATCCCTAATTGTTGTCTTGTATGTCTGGTTTATGATTCAAAATTTATCACATCTACTTGGATATTTAAAACAAATAAAATTTGAGTTCCTAAATTGAGACTTTATGATCAAACTACTTTGCTATCCTATTATTTCCAGTCTCCCTAGGTTGATCCGGTTGAGATTAGGCTACTTACCCCATTGTTAGAAACTTTTTTGCACCTTGGGTTATTGTGGTTAGAACCCTTGAATTAGTAATCTTTTATTTCACAAGTGACCTTCTTTGGAGTCGATGAGTTAGAGAATGTCCTTGTTGAGAAAGATATACCTTTGGATTTTTTGATATTATGCTTGGAGAGTCTTAGTAATTTCTTGTCCATCCACTTTCATAAAAATTCAATTTTAATTATTTATAATTTGGGAAAATCATCCTTCTATTCCAAATGTGCTAGGGTATTCATCCAAAGTTGTGGGCAACTCTGTGGCAGTGTTGGTTTATGCCTATTGCAAAATTTTATATCATCACATCTCTTTTGGACAAGTGAGTTCTTTTACTATCCTAGTTTGGTACCAAAATTTCTTAGGCTTATCCTATCACCTGGTACCTTTTCCTTCATGCCAATTACAATAAGATGTCAAGTAGATCAAGGAAAGTGACCTCAAGTCATCTTTAAACAATTGCCTTCAGTTCAAACTTGTCAAAGATGTAAGGGAAAAGAACTTGTGTTTTTTTAATCACCTAAGAATATTCCAAAAGCTTTGTTTGACCCTAGCAGTGACCTTAATGAGTTGAGTACACCCTTAGCATCACCTCACTTGGATATGGATATGAATTTTACAATGGATCCACAAAAGAAAAATTGAAGTGGTGAATACTATGTTGACCTCTTGATTGGTGGTCCCACTCATGAAAGTAGGCCAACCTCACTCCATATTGAGGATAGATATTTGGATGCATACCAAAAAGCTAAGAAAGGTAAGCATTATGCATATCAAGAAGAGAAATCCCAATATGATGATCAAATTAGTGAGCCTTCTAGCACTTGTGTGAATGCAACATTTACTAGTAACCAATTTAGATAGTCAAGACCATGTACACCATTCATGACACCTTTAGGTTATGCGAGTGGTAGACTCAAAGTACTTGAGTGTGAGAGAAAATCCCTTCTCAAAGAACAAGCTAAGAAGGAAGAACAATTTAGACACTTAGAGGAAGAAAGACAAGTTATTATTGAGATGGAAAGGAAATCCCATCAAGAAGCACAAGACCTTCTCATGGCTTCATAACTTGATAACCAATTCAACAATGTGCACATTGTGTAAGGAAACTTGGCAACAAAGAATATAACCGTTTCCACATAACCCATAATAAATCTGAAATAAACACAGAATTAAAATCCACATGCAAGAGAATAGAAAACATACCCACAAAATTGTGACACAAGATATACCCTGGGAAAACCCAGCCTCCACAAGCATCCATCACCCTGTATTATTCAGCAAAAATACCATTGCCATACAACCATGGAAGCCTTCATGGCCATAGCCACAACCGAGCAAACTATGTGAACAAGCATGAATCCACACATCCCATGCCATGCTTTCAACCTTCACAAATGCTCCCTTGGCTAACCTGTCAAGCCTTGTCCTACTCAACTCTTGCTTTTTGTCTTCTCCTTGTCACTCTCTCTCTCTCTATACAACAACTACCCTTGTGGCTGCTTATATAGTAGTAGGCCCCACAAAACCACCAAGTGGTATTACATAAACCATGTGCTAAAACCATTTGCTACCTAACCCACTGACCCCACATTTAATATTGGGCATTTAATTCTTTTCTCCAATATTAAATAATTACATAAAATATTTTTACAATGTTACAATACAACTCATCAAGAATATTCCATGGGAATATTTATATGTTGCACGTCCATCTAGGTACAACATTACATAATAAAAATAAAATAATAAAATAACAATATTATGCAATGTGTGCAACACCCATTATCTCAACAATCTCCCACTTGTTGTATACATTGCATAGGGTCAATCCGTAGCCACATAAATGAACAAGGGAACAATCCCTCCCAGCACATCCACCATCATGGATCAAAATACACCAAGTGCTCCATCCTGGTACCCACAACAAAATCAAAGTATCCAGCATCTCAAACATGAATGATCTCACCTCCTATGATGCCACTGCCATTGGACATACATAGAAGCCATCCAAAGAGAAAGCCACCCAACCTGTCACATTAGAAGATCATAAAATCCTATACCAACTAAAATTCCAAGCACAAAAACCTGATCCAAAGGTAATCACATGTATCCGTAGTTTTCAAAATATCCATAGCTGAAATAGCACCCATAGCAAAGTGCCAAACCCATCCAGCTATCCATACCTCAAAGGTATAACAAGTGAATCTCATATCACTGACATATCCAATCTACAACCTGCAATCACAAGCCTCAAGAGAAATACCTGCCACATATATACCAAAAAGCTCCCACTGCAAAAGATAATGTCAAATCTATAACCAATCCACTCAACACATCTCAAAGAAGTGAATCGATGTAGTATCAAGGACATCCACAATACATAAACCAATATCCTGGAAGAAAAAAACTCTCATAACAAGTCTCCAATAGTCTCCCAAATTCTCCACAACTAACAGAGGAAAGAGATAAAGGAATAACCATGTCATCTCTCACATGACATACATGAGCACAAACCAGTGATCAAAATCTCTAACCAATCTCAAATCCAATGTAGGCAAAACTGAACATCCAGGAAGATATCCAAGATTAGAGAAATCATGAAAATCATAACCTGTATCATGTCCTTTTACACACACCTCTAGATGTAAACTGTGCAAGTATGATCTCCTCCATAAAACCCCAACAAGAAGCCTCAACAACACCCAAACTATACCATATAACTAATCATGGATATAAGCCTCTCACAAGAAGATCAAACTCAATAAACCATTCCTAAACCAAGGAATAACCATTTGTAATCCAAAGAATATGCCCAATATAAAACCATCTCCCAAACTCAACCAACATAACAACATATGCACATGGAGATAACCAATGCTAAGCCATATCTCAAATGAACCCTCCTGAACTAACTCATGTACCATAGCTCAAGATCCATATCCATGAAAGACAAGCATAAATATAATGCAACTGAGAGAAAATAATGGGCTATACCTCTCAAGTAGCAAACCGCCGAGTAGACCAAGAGTGGGGAATGAGAATGCTCATCAAGATACCCAAGACTCCAACCAAGACTCTTCTAAGAACAATCTCCTCTCAAGTCCATATCAGGTGACTACCCCTCGGACTTCCTGCTAAAACCATCAACCGTCCCAACAAATACGTCTCTAATCCAGGAGAAATCAGCGTCACCACTGTCTCTAAGTATCCATGAGCACCTATAACCAATCAATCCATGCCAACTCCAAATGCAACATAGCAATATCATGAAGTATCCAGCTTATGATCAGTGTACTCAATACCAAGAAACTAAACCAAGATCAATGTCAAAGTTCCAACCATGGCCTCAAGAACATAAACATGAAAACATGATCTTACCATCTCAACTAAAGAGATAACATGCTCCATATGAACACACCATAACATGTCACAACTCTAAACACGTATCAAGAGTATACCATGACATAATAGTGAAACCATCCTCATACCAAGGATAATATGCCAAATAAAAATATAAACCACACCTTTGCCAAGAACCCTGTGAGTCCTCAAGATGCAACCATCTCCACACACCATGAAGAAAACCATCTCCACATACCAGGAAGAACCATCTCCACATACTATAAAGATAACCAAGAACTCCATGAGTCCTCAAGATCTAACCATCTTCATACACCATGAAGATAAAAAGTGCACCATGCAAATGTCAAAGACGCTTCTACAGCAATAGGATCTAAGACAAACCTCCAACATCTGCAAACACTCAATAAATATATCAATGCCAACAACTCCCACTTAACCGTGGTACCAAGTCACCTGTGGCATCATAAAATCCATCCTCTCCAAACCAAGAAGATATAAACCAAACTAGGAACTAATCCTACACTGTCACCCCATCACTGTCACAAGCTCCCACTAAACCATGTATCCAAGCTATCCATGACATAATGATGAAAAACCATCTTCTAACCATGAGAATCAACTAAGGCATCAAACCATCAAAGAACTCAAAGTGCACATCATGAACTCCTCAAAAGAAATTAAATAACCATGATCCTCTACTAAGAAGATATACCACCATAACCAAATCAAAAATCCAAGCTAATAAACATCAAGGATGTACCTGTATATCCAATCATGGCATGCCAAAATCTATGACACCATGATCACATCCATGAACTGAGCATCTGGTTCTCAATATGTTCAACCTGTCAGCATAGTCAACCACAATCCTCCACCATGACTATACCTGATAACAACATCTCATCCCTTCTACATGAAGATAAAATCAGCAAATCATGTGACTTAGGTGATAGAAAACCCAAATACAAGCCACCAATCTGAATATGCATCAATAATGAAAGATCAATGGGCAAAGACAACCCATACCCAAGTTATAAATGCAACCTGTAAGTATAGACCGCTTACAACAGTGCACAACTTGTAGACCCAACAAGTCATCATGCATATCCAAACGAAACACTAATAACCATATCATCATGAGACCAATCTGAATATGAAATGAGTATACAATGACATCAAATCTTAAATCTCCAATGCCATAAACTCACAATGTTACCATAGTCAAAATATACCTATAAACTATTTAGATCAATATATCAACAAATAAATCATGCCAAACCTGCACCAAATCTGAACCAATGTGTAGAGCTCTCCAAGAGCTTTCTGTTGACTACTCGAAGTCCAAAATCCGACTTCGTATGCCCAAGTTATGCCCCAATCCGTGCTCAAAATAAATAACATCTGACTTTAGGGCTCTCAAAACCTGATAAAATATCAAAATCATAGAACCAAACCTACACCATGTTGTAGTGCTTTGAATTAGCTTTCCAATGCCTATAAGAACTCTAAAATCTGATATACTGAGAGAAAGTTATGGCCATTTTACTAAGACATTCTTTTTACCATTTTCAGTACGATTTTTCATTTTTAATTTTTTTTCTCAGTGACAAAAATTTCGACGGGATTAAATTTGATGGCCATCATGGGCTGAAACCAAAAAACTCTTTCATTTCCTCTGAACATGGCCAAACTAGGGCATATTATATATCAAATTTTATGGAAATGTCGACCCGGATCCAATGGTGAGGTCTATTTTTACCCAGGAGGTCATTTTTGCAAGCTACCCCCCAAAACCCTCATTTCAATGAAACATCCAAAAAATCCTTTTGTCCAACAATTTCACATGCCCAAATATTTTAACATCTCATCATAACAACAAATCGAAAACCCTTAGATCTGTAATAAAAACTCATATATCTTTCCCTTTCTTTTATCCTCTCATACATTCCTATGGATTCAATCTAGGGTTACAATAATAAAACCATAGCTCTGATACCACTTGTAAAGAAACTTGGCAACAAAGAATATAACCATTTCCACATAACCCATAATAAATCTGAAATAAAAACAGAATTAAAATCCACATGCAAGAGAATAGAAAACATATCCACAAAATTGTGACACAAGATATACCCTGGGAAACCCTCATTGAGGGAAAAACCTAGCCTCCAAAAGCATCCATCACCCTATATTATTCAACAAAAATACCATTTCCATACAACCATGGAAGCCTTCATGGCCATAGCCACAACCGAGAAAACTATGTGAACAAGCATGAATCCACACATCCCATGCCATGCTTTCAACCTTCACAAATGCTCCCTTGGCTAACCTGTCAAGCCTTGTCCTGCTTGACTCTTGTTTTTTGTCTTCTCCTTGTCACTCTCTCTCTCTCTATACAACAACTACCCTTGTGGCTGCTTATATAGTAGCAGGTCCCACAAAACCACCAAGTGGTATTACATAAACCATGTGCTACCTAACCCACTGACCCCACATTTAATATTGGGCATTTAATTATTTTCTCCAATATTAAATAATTACATAAAATATTTTTACAATGTTACAATACAACTCATCAAGAATATTCCATGGGAATCTTTATATGTTGCACGTCCATCTAGGTACAACATTACATAATAAAAATAAAATAATAAAATAACAATATTATGCAATGTGTGCAACACCCATTATCTCAACACATTGGTGGTGGAAACAACTCTTCTCCATCTACCCCTCCTAAGACTCCATGAAGTGGAAGACGCTCAAGAACATCATCCTGATCTCCTAGCCCTAGAGGAAAGAGAGCTTCAAGACATGATTATTATAGGAGACCAACACCTCTTAGATTTTCAACACAACCTTCACAAAAATCTTATCATGGTTCATGATATGGAGGTGGTGGCTCAAACTTTGAGTGTAATACTTATGATTTCCTAGCTAGCAACTAGACCCACATTTTCAGCAATGTATGGAAGCATATATGGACCAAAACAAAGATACATTCTTTTAACATTTAATCAGCAAGGGTGCTAAGGTCCCTTATTACTCTGATGTAGACAAAAAGATTCAAAAGCATGATCCCTCTATGAAAGAAGAAATTAACCAATTAAAGAAACAACTGAAGCAAATATCAACATCCAAGAGTTTTTTCACTTGATTCAATTTTTCCTAATCCTTTTGATAAGAGTGTTGACATGAAATATTTTCCTAGAAAAATTAAGATCCCCTGATCTGACAAATATGATGGAAATGGAGATCCAAATGATAATGCACATCAATTCTATACTATGAGTTTTGAGCTTCATCATGAGGACTCATATCTTATGAGATTACTTCCAAGGAGTCTTAAGGGCCAAGCAATATAATGGTTTACCAATATAACTCCTCCTATTAAGATGTTCCCTAAGTTAATTTAGAGATTTGTTCAACACTTTGCATACAATCTTTCATAATATGTCTTGCTATTGGACTTATGTCACACAAAGAAAAATCAAGGAGAATCCTTTGTTACTTTCTTGTAAAGATGGAGATGACAGTGCTCTCACTATTCTAGGACTATTCCTAAGAAAGAAAAGATTGAAATCCTCATTAGTAACATGATTCTTGAAATGAAGTACAAAGTTAAGAAGATGGTTTTTGAATCCTTTGATACCATGGTTGAAGTTGGATTTAGAATTGAGGATGTTTTGAGAGAGCAAGGCATTTTGACAAAAAATGGAAACAACAATTGTAATGGTCAAAATAACAACAATAACAAGGATAAAGGAAAGTACACATATTGGAATAAGAAAAAACAAGTGGTTAATTTTGGAGTTGTGGATTCCTCTAAGTGTAAAGACGAAGTTGTTCTCCATTTGGCTAGTGCTAACCAACAAAGTAACAAGCCAATATATCAAGAAAAGCCTAAAGGAGAGAAATGTAACTTTACCCAATTAGGTGAGTCATATGAAGATTTATTCACAAAGCTCCTTGCTCGTAATCTTGTGCACCCTTATGATGCCACAAAGTTTCACATACCTGAAGTTAAGGCATGGTGGTGGGATGAGAAGGCCCATTGCAAGCTCCACAATGGCATTGGACATGATATTGAAAATCGTAGGAGATTTAAGCATATTGTTCAAGATCTTATTGAGAATGGAAAACTTGAAATAGATGGATTAATTGCCAATGCTGATCACACAACATTCAAAGAGCCTTTTCCCAAGTATGGGAAAGGAGAAGCTTTCCAACCTAAGAATGGCAAGGCTGCAATTAATTACACTTATGAAAATGTAGAAAATGTTGTCAATATGCTTGAGGTTGTAGAATAAAGTGTCAACGTGATGGAAGATAAATATCCAAGTGGCTATGATTTAAATTTGAACTCTCTGATCCTTGGTGAAAAACCTATTTTGGTGCTAAGTGGTCCTTACTCTAGAGAATCATCTCAAGGTCCCCTTGTTATTAGAGGACCCAATTCAAACTAGTCAAGTAAAGCTAATCAAGTGTCTTCCCAAAGTCTCAATGTTGTTACGCGAAGTCAAGGGCCCCTTGTCGTCAAAGGATCTAGTTCAAACCAACCAAGTAAGCTAAAACAAGTACAACCCAATTATGGTCCTTCAAGACTAGTGATCAATCCTAGGTTGAATTATAATCTTGTTGATCAATTACAAAGAATCCCCACTCAAATTTTGATCTTTGAGCTTTTAGAGTTGTCTCCAAGACACAAACAAGTCCTTGAGGATGCTTTGTGCATGACAAACATCCCCAAAAAGTTAGATGTCAACCAATTCTAGAACATGGTTAATCATATTGCTAGCTCTCATTACCTTTCCTTTTTAGAGGAAGATGATAGATCTTTGAGCCATCCATACAATCTTTCCCTTCATATTGAGGTCGTGATCCATAGGACCTATGTTAGGTGTGTGTTGATAGATGGGGGTGTTGGGCTTAATATTTGTTCTTTGAGTCTTTTAAAGACATTAGGTTATTCTGAACAAGTTATTGATACTAGAAGGAAGATTATTATCAAAGCCTATGATGAGGCAGAGAGAAGTTCAAAGGGGTTGGTTGTCCTTCCTGTTAGGGTTGGTCCTATTGAAAAATACATCTTATGTCAAATAGTTGATGTTAGACCCCTTGTGTACAATATTTTACTTGATAGATAATGAATATAAAAGTAGTACCATCTACCTATCATTAGTGTGTTAAGTTTCCTTACAATATAACATAGATTTTTATACCTAGGGATAATACTTTGTCTATTAACTCAATTTCAGAAAGTATTTAAGTTTGCCTCAATAGAGAAGTAGATGATTTTGATGCAACTTTAGCTAAATATAAAAACAAGTTCAAATCCATAGACCTTGACATGGGGGGATATCAACTCAACTCCCTTGCAGTATTACCAATTTCACTTAGGTCTTATCGTAAAACTTCACAAGAGATGAAACCTTCCTCTTCAGCTATGACATTATTTGACACATTTGTATAGTTGTTAGTGCCTATTCAAGATGAGAAAGAAGATTTGGTTGTTAGAGATTGGATTTATAGAGAAGAGAAGTATATGCACAATGAGAACTTCACTCCCTCTCCTAAATCTTATGGAAGAGGGTATACTTTTGTAAAGAAGATGGGCTATCCTACAAATGGCCCTCTTAGTAATAGATTGGATGCTAGAACCAAACCCCTTGATCATGGTTTTTTAGATGCAACTCTAAGCAGCTCGTTGGCATAGGATATGAAAATCACAGTAATGTTGCTCTTATCCTTGATAAGTCATTAGTGAAGAAGAATAAGATTACATACCTAATTTGGAAAATCAACAAGATATGTATGAAGATTGGGTCCCTTCTACTAATCTCCTTTGGAGAGATTCAGATAGTTTAGTATCTCATGAGACAGTTTCTAATTTAGAACAAGAGAGTGTGACCCTTGATGATATTGAGGCTTCCATGTCTAAATGTACCAAGCCTTCATGGTGTAAGAATGCTAATCAAGATACAAAAATAGATTCTAATGAGTATGAATGGGAATCCCTCTCAGAGGCTTCTATAGTTGATATGGACATTGACATTGTTCATACATATAGTTCTCAACCTGAGTTAGTCAACGATTCATGTGCAGGATTAGATGATTTGAACTCACATGTTACCTTAGTGGATGATTCTTTGGTTGTTAGGACAAATCCTGAGTTGGGTAGTTTAGGAAGTTACTTGAAAGAATCTAAATCTTTGGTCACTAGAGATATCATTCATATTCATAACCTTGAACCAGTCATTGATTTACCCCTTGTTCATCTTGATTTGATTGATTGGTCCCAGTGCAATCATGAACCTGAGCTTTTAATGTTTCAAAATGATTATGAGATAGTTTTCTATTTGAATGCCATTGAACTCATAGTCTCTTCCACTAGTGAACCAACTACCAACATGACACAGCCAGACATCAAGTACCTTAGTCATGAAATAAAGAAAAAAGAAATTAAAAAGAATAGAATTTTTGATGGAGAAAACCACTATGTGGTGGTGTTAGAACCAAAAAAAGTAAAAATAAAGGATGTATTCGAGGGTGAAAACCTCTCAAAGTTTCCTATGGATGAGGTACTTGATTGTCTCCCTAGTTATTTTCAAGATATATCTTCACTACTTATTGAACCAATACAAGTAATCAATTTGGGTATAGATGAAGCTCCACAAATGGTACATTTGGATCAATCTTTTTCATCACAAGAAAAATAATCCTACACCAAGTTCTTATGAGAAAAGAAGATCAATTTTGCATGGACTTATTCAGATATGCTAGGGTTGGACACTAATCTTATTATGCATCACTTATCCATAGCTCTAGGTGCTAAACCAATTAAGCTAAAATTGAGTAAGATGCATCCTCACATAACTCTCCTAGTCAAGGTAGAATTAGAGAAACTCCTTGGTGCAAAATTAATAAGAGCTCTTGACTATGATGAATGGATATCAAACATTGTACTAGTTTCAAAACATGACAAAACCATTCGAGTTTGCATAAGTTTTAGAGATGTTAATAGATCATGCCCAAAGGATCATTTTCTACTTCCTAATATAGACATGATAGTGGATATGACTGTGGGCTATGCAATTTATTCCTTAATGGATGGTTTTTTTGGATATAATTAGAATAATGTAACTCCTAAAGATCAAGAAAATACTACATTGACTTGTGCATGGAGTACCTATTGTTGGAATGCTATGCCTTTTGGATTAAAAAATTTAGAAGTCACCTATCAATGAGCTCTAAAAACTATTTTTCATGATATGATGCATAAAAACATTGAAGATTATGTGGATGACACCTTGGCCAAGTCTAAGAAAAGAGATACACACTCAAATGATTTAGAAGTCATTCTAGATCAAATGGAACAATTTCAACTAAGGTTAAATCCTAAAAAGTGTGCATTTAGAGTCACCTCTAGAAAATTACTAGGATTCATTATTTCAAAAAAAGGAATAGAGGTGGACCCTAAAAAAGTTCAAGCAATCATGGATATGCCATCTCCTAAAGACATTAGTCAAATGAGGAGTCTTCAAGGGTGTCTCCAATCTATAAAGATGCTTATTTCATAGTTGGTAGATAGAGCTCAACCTTTCAAAAAGAACTTACATAAAGGAGTCAAATGTGTATGGAATGAAGAATGTCAAAAGACCATAGATCAAATCAAGCAATACTTGGAAAATCCTCCTATTTTAATGCCTCCTATCCCAAGGAAACCAATTATTCTATACATTTCAGCTACAAAGTCTTTCTTGGGGACATTATTAGCTCAACTGGATGAACAGGGGAAAGAAAGAATAATATACTACATTAGTCATACTCTTGTTTCATATGAGGTTGATTACACCAATAGTGAGAAAGCTTGCCTCACAATTGTGTTTGCTTCCCAAAAGTTGCAACATTATATGGTTTCACATAATATACACCTCATAGAAAAAATTGATCCACTTAAGTATTTACTAGGTAAGGCTGCCCTCACAAGTAGACTTGCTAAATGGGTTATGATCCTTTCAAAGTTTGACATAGAGTACATTGAGTGTAACACAATCAAAGGGCAAGTCATAGCAGATCAATTGGCTAATTTCCCAGATGAGTGCCTCATGTATATGGCTGAAAGAACATGGAAGATGTTCTTTGATGGATCCTTTATGCAAAATGGTTCTGGATCTAGTGTGTTGTTTATTTCTCCTCATGGGTACACAATTCCTAAATTTTATAAGTTATTGTTTTTATGTACAAATAACATTGATGAGTATGAAGCTTTAACAAATGGACTTAAGATGGCTATACAATGGAGAATTATAGAGTTACACATCTGTGGGGATTCATAGTTGATAATCAACCAAGTCAATGATAATTATTTAGCAAAAAATGAGAAATTAGTATCTTACAAACAAATGGCTAATTCCTTGAGATGCTACTTCACATTTGTCTCATTTTAGAAAATCCCTAGAGTAGAAAATAAAGCAATTGATGATATGGCTACACTTGCTTCACATCTTTAATTAGAGCAACATGAATCAAGATTTGACTTCCTGGTGGAAGAGTTGCATCACCCTATCTATTATTCCCAAGAAAGTCATGTTATTTGTACCCTTGTTGGTTGTGAGTGACCCCATTATGGTTCCATTTATTCATGCCTTCATAATGGAATTATACCTAACACCTTTAACCAATCTGAATGTAGAAACCTTATTTGAAATGCCTCTCACCATTTCGGTATCTCTAGAGATTTGTATAGGAGGGGTCGAGATGGAACACTTCTTAGATGCTTAGAAAAGGAAGAATCTGATTCAGTGTTAGTTGATATCCATGAGGGAATCCATGGATGATATTCCAATGGTATTTCCATGGGTCAATAGTTTCTTAGGGTGGGATACTATTGGACACAAGTTTATTATCACTGCCACTGATTACTTCACTAAATGGGTAGAAGTTGTCCCACTTTCTATTGCCTCAGGAAAGATAGTTTCTTTGTTTATTCTGAATCATACTATCTATGAAATTCAAGATAAAAAAAAATTGGTCCTCCATTTACTTCTCGCAAGGAAATGGTAAAGTAGAAGCATCAAATAAAACCATTCTCAAAATATTAAATAGAATAGTTCATAAGAATGGTAGGGATTGGCACTTACGAATAAATCTAGCTTTGTAGACCTATAGAGTGAGTATTTGTACTCCTATTGAGGCTACTTTTTTTTCCCGTACATATGATGTTGAAGCAGTGTTACCTTTAGAGGTTGAGATTCCTTCACTTAGAGTTTATCTCAAAGGTCTAGTTATAGATGAAGACTACTATGCCATGAGACTTCAAGAGTTAGAACTTCTAGATGAGAAATGTCAACCATCATTTGACCATATGAGGGTCTATCAAAAGCACATGTCAAAAGCATTCAACAAAAAGGTTCACCCTAGAGAATTCTAGCTGGGAGATCTTGTCCTACATGAAAATTGTAAGAATCAATACAATAGAGATCAAAAGGGTAAATTTGAACCTAATTGGCTTGGACTTTACATTATTATAGAATATTTTGGGTCTGGTGCCTATTTACTGTCTATAGTAGAGGGAGAGCAACTCTCTGATCCTATCAATGTATTGCACTTGAAGAAGTTCTATCCATGATGCCCATTCTTTCTAGGGACATCATTCTACATATTTATTGATCCTAAAAAAATGATATATTTCAAAAATCCAAAAAAATTATATACTATCAAAATTCTAAAAATTGGAAAATGTCCTAAAAAATTATCATCTTAGTAATAAGCACTTTGATATATCTCCAAAAAAAAAAATTCTAAATTTTTTTTTTTAAAAAATCCAAGTGGTGAAAACCTAGAAATGAGCACTACTTGAGGCCTCTGCATTGCTATTTCTTAGCACGTGTCCTTGACACTTGGCCTTTCTCCATCATGCCGTGTCCTTGTTGCCTTGGTTTGGAATTGGTCTTTGTCTAGGGGGCATAACTGTGTTACCTTTGGTCTCTTGGCTATGTTATTCTTTAGGACACCTCATAGATGGTGTTTTTCAACATCACCACAACTATATTTTTTAATACAACTCTTAACATCAAGTTTTTTTCAACACTTATCAGTTTGGTCTTACCCAGTTTTGTCATGTGAGCTTACATACCTGCAAGAATTCGATCCTTATCTTTAGAACTTAGTATCAATTAACAAACTTAAATTTTTAAACACAAACACTTAATGCTTGATCTATGTCATGATCTTTTTTTTGTGTCCTGACTATTATTGATTTTTGTTGAGTGTCATTGTCTAATAAGTCTCTCTGGGATGCATAGCTAGAGGACTTGGGGCACAGGGAATGTTTTTATTTGTTTTTCTACTTGTGGGTATGGTCTTGAAACTCTAGAGTGTCTCTTGCTATCCCCTTGAAACACTTAGGAGATTTGATACATCATGCTTGATTGTTTTTGCATAACCATTCCTATGGTCATCCTGGCATCTATGCCTTGATGCAAGCATGGTTTTTCTACATTAAATTGGGTAAGCTAACATCAAAGTCATCTTGACCTTTATGTCTTTCATTCTTATGTTAGAATCTTTGTTCATTCCAATCCGATATAAATCATATTCATATCTTCATAGTTGCACTTGTAATTAGTGATGATTGTGTGATTTTCTGATTTTTTTTAATAATGGACCAATGATGAAAATAAGTTCTTTAGCATTCTCTAAAGAATGATGAACACAAAATCATATGTTATAGTTGCTGTTTTGCAAGTACACCTTTGCATTTTCATGTAGCTTGCATTATTAGACTTCATGTTAGTTTGCATTTTTATGCTGCATTATGAGTTTGAGAGAGTTTTCCCTTCATCTTTCTTGTGGACTTTTAATTAACTATGGTCATGTCTTGATCTTCATTTCCTTATCTTCTTTCGTGATCTCAATCAAAATTTATATCTTAAATAGTTGATTGATTTTGGGGCATTATATTTCTTACGAAAATTTTCTTTCCATATCTTCCAAATTTCTCCATTCCATTTGCTTTCACCCCACTTCTTTTCTTCTAATTCACCTTCAAGGCATAATATTTAATGCTTGATGATCTACCTTAGTTTTATGATTCTTATATCTTTCATCTTACATCAAGAACTTCATCTTTTGTTCAATTTGATCAAATTTATCAATTTTCTATCTCTCCTCTATCTCAATTTGATTTTGATCAAAAGGGGGCAATATTTATCAACTTCAATCCTTGATCGAGTTTTACCAATTTTATCCTCAACTTTTTTAATTTAAAATTTATTTGCATTCTTTGTCTTGATGTGTTCCCAAATTGGCCACACATCTAGGTCATTTTATGATCCCAAATCGATCTCACTCCAATTTCTTTCTTTGACTACATATGTTCCCAAATTGATCACACATTATTCAAAGAGGGGCAAATGTATGCACCCTAAAATGGTCACCTAGACTATGGGCCCCCATTAATCAATTTATCAAATTTCTTGAACCAATGGATTGTAATATTTAATTAAATCAATTTAAATCAATTTCTTTGATCAAATTGTAATTAATTTAATTATTTCAATATTGCTTAAGGTTTTTTCATTTTTTCATAAGTCTTATTTAATTAAAAGAAAACCTTTCTTTTAATTTAATAATTAATCGACATTTAATTAATTAAGAGAAAAATCCCTCTTTTAATTTAATTAAATATTTCTTATTTAATTAAAAGAACTTGCTCCCCTTTAATTAAATAAAATCCCACTTGAAAAAAGGAAATAAATAAAATAAAATAAATAAATAATTCTCTTTTTCCTCTACACTTAATTAAATGCACATATCTCTAAGTGGTATTTCACTTTTTCCTCTTTCCACTTTCTTCTCAAATGCTCCTCTTTTCTCATTGGTGGAATTTTGTTTCACATCAATCAATCTCTATTATCTCATATTGGTTGTGAGAAGCCTCTCACATCTACATTTTCCTTTATAAGGAGCCCTCTCATTCTCATTTTTATATAGAGCAATAGAGAGAAATATATAGAGGAATATAGAGAGATAGAGCAATAGAGAGAGATATAGAGTAAATAGCTCGTTGCTATGGTATTTTTTTGCAATAGGTTTAGAGAGAAATTTTGGAGAAGGATTTTAAGCCTTAGGGTTTGGACATTTGAGCTTCATTGCAACTTCTCTCTTCTTGTCTTATTCTCTCTTGCATGCATGGCTTCCATCATGAGGTTTCATCCTTGCATTTTCATATTATCTTAGAGTCATATTTGTTTTCATAGATTAATATTGCATTTTTATTTCCTT
Source organism: Cupressus sempervirens (assembly GCA_028749045.1). Lineage (NCBI taxonomy): Eukaryota > Viridiplantae > Streptophyta > Pinopsida > Cupressales > Cupressaceae > Cupressus > Cupressus sempervirens. Next base: position 735,889,691 of record CM053786.1, read on the forward strand.
TCATAGATTAGATTTCATTTATTGCATTGATTTGCATTGTTATCATTTAGATTATTTTGCATCTTCATTTGCATTCATATTTTGATCTTTGGATCTCTTATTTTATGATGTACTTGCATGGGCACAAACTAGGTCAAACTGAGGGCCTCCATCACAACCCTTTGCACTCCATGAATAGAGAGCTATAGTTTTCCATTCAAGACCTCATTCTTGAGCAATCTTGGATATAATGACTGATAGAAGTCTGCTCACATTTTTGGCATACAATGATATCTCCCCAATTTTGGCTAACCTTTAAACCCTTAGTGTGATCTTTAGGCTTGATCAACTTGAGTGAGGGTTTAAGAATTTAAGGGTTGTCTTGGACCAAAAATTTCCTCATCTTAAACAAAAAAATCTATCAAATTAGACAAAATTAGCAACAGTGACCTCCCAAGTCATATCTACACTCAATAGTTAGACTATTATCTTTTGACCATCCCTTGTCATTCTAATTTCATGTATTTTGCAAAGATAGAAACACCTTTAAATAAACACATGTAAATGAGAAGAGAATACCAACCTTAAGGTTTATCTACCTTACCCTTTCTTATGCCAATCAACTCATTATGTATTTCTTCAATTAAATGAGAAGAAAAATCAAATATAGAGCTCATTTCATATTGTAAAATTTGTGTCATCATAAAAACTAGGGGTGTTGGGACATGTTCTTGTTCATCCATGCCAAAAATATTACAGAGGGAAATATATAGAGCTTATGCCCTACAGTTGAAATATTTCTTCAATTGGGGCTCTGTGGTAGATGGTGTTACCAATGTTAGATGGCCTACCTTAAAAAAGTGTTCTTGCAGTGGTCCAACTCAAAGATATACTCTTTGTTCATCATATCTATCTTGCAAATCATTGAAGTCAATCCTCTCATGCAAATAAATGTTGGGGTTTAACATAAAGAATTCTTTGATCACTTCAACTATCACCTTGAACAAATTTCCCCAACATGGTTCTTCACAACCCACAATACAAGGTCATATCTCTTTTCCACCATTGTTAGCAAATCATCATCCATGAAAATGTAATTCCCTACCCGAAGATCCTTGGAAACAAGGATGAAAAACAAATCAGAACAATTTTTTTTTTTTTTTTTTTTTTTAACAAGTGTAAGTGCACATGATACAACCTACACAAACCAAAAGATCGCAATGGAAGACTGAAAGACAACCAAGCACCAACGGATCTCCAAATGCCACTACCAACTAGAACACAATCATGAAAACCACAAAAGCCTACCAAGCTAAAGGACATAAGCTGACTCTTGGAAACTGGCTAAGTCTAAAATCTTGAAGCCCTGAAATTTGGCTAAGTCTAAATTTTTGAAGCCTTGATTTTTTCTAGAATCTACACCTTAGCTCGTAGAGGTCTGAAACCCATCTCAAATGAATCGTCGCATATATTAAAATATATCTTAAGTATAAGTTGACGTATATTTAATTCTATAATTTGATGTATATTTAATTGATATATTTTAAACCTCGAAGGACTACAATAGAAACCCAAAAATTGAATTTCAAAAGAAACCTCCTCAATTCAAAAAGCAACAACATAGGCTTGAAGAATGCCCAAAAGGGTATCCAGATCAACTCTCGAAAAGATTAGAACACTACAAAAAGTGCCCGCTGTTGGCACACATAGGTTTTTGCCAAAAGGCGTGCGACACTTTTCACTAAGGGGGGGCGACACTTCTCCCTTACTGCGTGTGACACTTCTCAAGAAGGCGTGCGATACTGGAAAAGTATCACGTGACATTTCTCATAAAGCCGTGCAACACTCTTCCAGTGTCGTATGACACTTCTTCAGTAATGTGTGCGACACTTTTTAGTTTCGTGCGACATTATTTCTATGGGCGTGCGATACTTTATCAGTGTCGCACAATGCTGAACAAATGTCGCCCATAGAAAATAAAAACATTATAGAAACTCAAAAAAAAAAAAAAAAAATTTGTTCTGACTTGTTTTTCATCCTTGTTTCCAAGGATCTCCAGGTGGGGCATTAGAGAAAACACCTGGCACAACAAGCCTTCCAATGTCAAATTCCCAAACATTGTTGAGTGGTGTATCATGATTCCTTTATGAAAACCATTTTTTGAATAACTCTAGGCCACAATTAATGTTTCTACATCCCTCAACCAAATTCCTTTATCATAGAAACACTCATCAATCTTTAGCCTAGGGATTTTTGGGACCACTTATTTTCCCTTTTTAGCTTCATTTGTTGAGGTAACCAACTCCTCCAAAAAATCATCATGAACATTCCTATGTTGGTAGATAATTTTTCCAGAAAAAACCCTTTGTAGAGGCATCTTGTCTTTTTAGGAATCCTTTTAACAAAAAATCCTTCCACAAAATTTTTAAATACCTACCAGTGCTCCTTGCACAATTTTGATTCTAACAAAAATTGGTTTAGCTATAGCACTTGTGATCTAAACTTCAAAAATTCAAGCTCTATATTTTTGGTATTATGTTTGCCAAATTAAGTATACATTTTATGATGAACTCATTCGCACAAGGGTGTCTTGATTCATCATTAATGTCTCCAATAGTATATAATTGTGCATGCAACACCATAGAACTTGAAATCTAGTCATTGATCTAGAAGGAATATGATGGTTGTGATTCAAACTTGATTTTGCATCATCTTTTTACTGGTTAGGACACATGTCATTTCCTCACATTTTCACTTTCATTAGACATTGTGCACCTCAAACTTGCAACATAGTGACAACCCTTGATCATCTTTGCATCAAATAATCAAACATAATTGTGGCTTCTTAGTATTTCTTTTAGAAGGCTAGCCCACTAAGGACACATGGTAACTACTCACTTTGTCAATTTTGTTAAAACTTGAGCATCTTTTCATAGTAACAAAGAGACAACTGTCAATCCCTCTTTGATCAGACTGTCTAGAAGTTTCTAGTTCCATTAATTATGTGTTTCCCTCAAGGACACATGTCATTATATTAGATAATTTCTTTGGTTAACAACCTTATTATTTCCTAAATCGAAAATGAGGGTTGTTGATCTCAATTTCAATCAATAGCTAGGAACAAAACCTCATTATTGCACAAAATGAACCAAGCGACATTCACAACATGCCACTTATGTTTTGTGATGACATCATTTCCTTCCAATCTTGTAATGCACTTGGTCCCATCATGTCCATGTTTCATCATGGTGCATAGTCACTTTCATTAAATACCTTTTAATTTCCTTTAGCAGCTTAGAAATTACCCTAGATTCCTCTTTGATATGGTAGATGGTGTTCTATATCAATGTTATTGCACTTTAGTGGTCCCATTAGACATGTGTTGAAAGCTCATTTTGTCACACATTTTAAATATCATGCAATTTGAAGTCATGAGAATGTGATGATCATTGATCTTATTTCTGATTGACGGTTGAAGATTTTGCATACATTTCCATTCTCCTGGGACCCACATGGATGCATGGAAGCTCCTCGCATTTTCACATTTGTTAAAACTTGAGAACTTCCCAATAGAAATAACGTGATAGCATTTGATTTTCAATTTGATCAATGATCAAGAAGTTACTAGGAAAAATTCTTGGCCTGAGTTAAGAGCTAATCATAGAATGACACTTGGCATATGCTGACGAGACATTCTGAGAGTCTTAAATGGGCCCACTTGTCCACACATTAATATGTCACTATGTCACATTTCTTAAAGTATGCATAACTTTTTCAACAAAAAAGTGACAAGCATTGATCTTCACCACATCTGAGGAATGAGATTATTCATGAGGATTATTGCATTCCTTTGATCCAACCACACAAGTGTGAGAATCTTGGATTGCCACATAAAATAAAAAGATATCATGTTTACAAAATGATAAAGTGAGAGTTGTAGATCTAAGGTAGATCGACGATTGTTGAGAATAGCTCATAACTTGGGTTAGCCAAAAACATTTAACTAGAGAATGAACTAACTAGGGTGCAACCATAGGTAGAAAATTAAAAGAATTACCCCTATTCTTCATAAATAAACCTAGCAAGGAAATAACCATATCAAAGATTTAAAAATAATATGAGGGTTTTTTTGAAACATTCATATTTGTATTTAGGGTTTATTTAAAACTTCCCACCCTATTTCAAAGGATATTTCCATTAAAATTTTATAAAGAAAATTCCAAAACACTTTGAAACAATGGGGAATAAAATACGGGCTAACACATTCTTTCATTTAATACAATTGTAATTTCTTTTTTACACATCAAGAATGTATCATCTTTTGTGTCTCTATAAATTCCAACCTCCTTAGTTTTTCCTTCTCTCTTTTTGTGATAGGTGTTTGCATGCAAGTGATTCTTGGGAGTTGTGGGGTTGATCTTTCATCAAATTCAACATGGTATCAAAGATTTAGAATTGTATGCCCTTGTGCTCTTCATGAGAGGTTTGGATTTAGTTTTTAGATCCTTTTGTATTGGATTTTAGAGGTCACTTTTTCTTGGTACACTTTGAGCCCGAATAGATCTCACCGTTGGATATATAGCACCCAAAATCCCTATTTCTATATGAAATTCATCCAATTTGGACATAGTTTTAAAAAATACTTTAAAAAATAAAATCATGTGATGTCTACATCATCAAAATATGCCTATGCCTGCTAGGTATTGATGTATGTCTCTGTACGTACGCTACATCTACAAGGCATGACACCATAATTGTTAGTGTAGATAATTATTATTTATACTTAACTTTAGTTAGGATAAATGCATTATTTTATTATTTCTTAGGTTAGACACCTAGGAGTTTGAGTACTCATTTGAGTTGTCATGTTGACAACACTGGAGCAAGAAACTCTAATTTAACACATGGTGTCTACAACACTAGAGTTTGCATAAACAACTAAGTCATCATGTAGAAAACATAGTTGTTCACACTATTATTTTAGCACATGGTGTCTACAATATAATTGTATGTGCTACACCTCTGTAGGCTTATCCTCTCATCATTGCACTAACTCCTATGCTTAATGGAGGATAACCCATTCCTAGTGGACACGTGCTTAGTTGTGAGGCTTATCATATTGCTAACTCCTAGACATTCTAGATGCATCTTAGAGGCTTTTATATATAGGCACCTCTAGTGTACTTGAATATCAATTACAATTGAATTAAATATCATATTGTTATTCTGATCATACTTTGTTGGTCTTTTGTGATAGTTATTGTGCTTCTTGGTCTTGGGTGAATTTTTCCCTAAGGAAACTTCTTACATGGTATTAGAGCCATAAAGGCATCATTTCATAGCCATTGGGGACCAATCTTGCTTCACCTCTTTGAGGACAGCTTGACACAAATCTAGAGTATTTGTAGATATTGAGAGCATCTAGAGCCAAAGTGAACCTCACCATTGCATCCAGAGGATTGATTCCATGAATTTTGACTATAAATCTTCCTATATTGGCTATAGTCAAAATTGTAGCAAAAAAATTCAAACCGAAACCTAAAGGCCTGATTTGCGAATTTGGTATGATCATTTTATATCTCTAAATTTAATTTTCAGATCTACATATTTTATTATTTCACTCTTTGCAATTTCTCTACATTATTTTTTAGATTTTCATACTTTATTCAATTTTTTTTGTTCATCAAGCCTGTAGAGGAGACATTTTTTGTAGGACAAGATTGGAGCTTGCTGGTGCAAATTAGATATTGGCATCATATTTAAAAGGTCAAAAAACCCACAAATTGACTTTTGTTTCATCAAAATTAGACATCTAAGAAGAAATTTAGAGTCAATTGATTTTTGGAGGTGTGACGGTGGCAATTTAGGAAAAATAATGCAGAGGTGATTTTCAAACAGCGATATCTCCCTCATACAGACTCCTTTTTGCAAGCAATTTTTTTTTGTTTTGGGGTAGAATTTTGTGATCTACACATTGGTGTAGGATGTTTGAGCTCTCTATTCCTAATTTTTTCTACAAATCACAAATCTTAATTTTTGCAACCTCAAATGCTTAGTATGGGCTCATCTAGACTCCAAATCAAGGTCTATATTTTTTAAAGTGCGTAATTTTTTTGTCTACTTTCCAAATCTAAAATTAGATTATAGGCTTGTGCAAACAAAAATATCACTTTTAGAAATAGTTCCTTTCTTTTCTTTTTATTGATTCAACATTATTGTATTTCTAAGCTACATTGTAAAGTTCCAAATTTGAACTTTAAAAGGAGGTTGTAAATAGAAAAATCAGAAGTTCACTAAGTCAAAATTGACAAAGAGGCTCATTGTAAACATACTACCTATAAAGTGCCAAACCATGCATTGGGGAGTGGGGGGCATTGATTTTTTATTTTTAAATTTTTGGGGGATGCATATATTCATTGATCTAATGGAGGTTTGCTTTATATGTCAGGGTGGTCTTAAGCCAAAGTTGACAAAGAGGAACCATCAACAATGAAGTGCCTCAATCATTGATCATCTAAGACGATAGCATAACAAAGTATTTCCTTATTTATGTTTCAAAAAACTAATCTCTTCCTTTCAACAACCACCTATTGCAAGACTTTTGGACATCATTTATTTCAATGTCACTCATTCTTGCTTTAAAGTCATTGACAAGTACAATATCCTTATGATATTTGGCTAGGTCTTTGGGAAGCATATGGAGATCCAACTATTCCTCTCTTTCCAAAAGACATTATATCTGTTGGATTATTCAAATATGGAAAGAGTACTTATGAGAGGGGGGGAGGGGGTGGGGGGTGAATTAGAAGTATCCCACTTTAACCAATAAAACTTTTGGGTGAAAGTAAATTGCATGCATGTAAATACATCTAGTAAACATGAAACTAAGACATGCATCAACAACTCATAACATTGGGATTTGGTAACCTAGAAACCCTCTAGGAATAAGAAGGTAAAATTGGGGTGGGGATGATACCCACAAAAATTACTGCAACAATATTGTTCAACCACTTCTGATGGTATGCCCCGTTAAAGGCTTTACACTGTATTAATAGTGACCTGGTTAGAGGCTTTACAAACACTTTACATGAAGTGTCACCTTGTTAAAGGATTTAATCACCTAATTAAAGGATCTACAAAATAGTTGTTAAGCTAACTTATCACCATAGGATTTTCATTCTAATACAATTTCTAGAAAGTATTAGGTATAATGAACCTGATAGATTACAATCTTTGATTGCTGAATGCAGGCACCTGTTTCGCTTTCTTTGATCTTGATCCTTTTGTGATCTGATAACCCTCACTTCTGAAAATAGATTTCCTTGTGCACCCTTGTATGTCCACTCATATGTTTTACAATGAAATTCCATCTTCCTTATAAAGACATTTGAGGATTTAGGGTTAGGTATGGATCTACGATCCATATTCAATCTCTATTTTCCGCTTATTATTTGCATTTCTTCTATTGGTTGCATGACTTTATCATTTTTCTTATTGGCTACATGTAGATTGCATAGGAAAGATAAAATATTTGATCTCATCATTAAATCCTTTGAGATTTACCTTATGTCAGCTACAAAAATTGTTTGCATCATAGTTTGTACAATTACAAACTCTTATGCTGATACTCGGCATATGTTGTTTCTTGGATAGCTCGGCACCTAAATAGAACTATATCACTCAGCACCTTATGTTACTCGAAACTTGTTAACACTACCTTATGTTTCTTGGCACTTGTTAACACTCGGCACGACACTTGTTAACACTCAGCACCTTATGTTGCTCGGCACTTGTTAACACTCAAAACCTTATGTTACTCAGCACTTACACTTCACTTGATATCTAATCTTCACTTGACATCTGAAAGCTACTCGACACATGAAGATCACTCAGCACCTGAAGTCTTTCCTAACTCAACATTTGTTGTGGCTCGGCATGCATGGTGTACTTGGCTTCAATATAGAGTAGGTAAGTGTTATTGGCACTCAAGTGTCAAAAACCATTATGAGGTTAACAATCTCCCCCTTTGAAATGAGTGAAAAAAACACTTAACTAACCTTATGAGTACATTTAATAATCTGATTGGTATATACAGAGTTTAAAGAAAACTTGATCAAAATTTGTAACTTACAATATATACTTCAAAAATTTTGTAACTCCCCCTGAGTTGATTGTGACTTATCTGTATATCAAGCTCCTCCTTTGTATCTTTTCTCCTCCATTAATTCATCTCATAATATCTATATCTCCCCCTATTATGTCTCTTTTCTCCCCCTTTTTTGACACTTATGTCAAAAAATGTTTTAAGGGTTAAGACCATATTTAGCCAAAAATGTGTTGTTTACTTCCATAATCATCCTGAGAGTTGCATCCCAATTGTTCAAAGCAATTTTCAATGACTTGTGCTGGATGGCAATCTCGGCAGCAAGATTAATAAGTCCTTCTGAAGTAGAAAGATTTGGATCTTTCTTGAGAACAGTTTCAGCATATACTTGCTCTTTATGGAGTATTTCTAAATGTCGGGTAATGGAGGAATGGAGCTGTATTAATTTTGCCTTGATATTAGCCTAATCTGTTGTTAATATGGCTATTTCTTTGTGAGTGTGAAGTGATTGAGAAAAATGCTTCTCACTTTGAGCTGGATCATTTGGTAGTTGCATGCTTGAAATGTTTAAATTTCTTTCTAGGCTCAGTATCTTTTGGCTTGTTTCTTGTGTGAAGCATGAAAAATCACACAGCTTTTTGTAGAATGAGAATATATTATCAAGTACCTTTTTCACTTTGTCAATGAGCTTTGCTAATTCAACTTGTGAAAGTGCAATTTGACTTGATATTTGTTCATTTACTTTTCCTTGGAATTTTCTCTCTGACCATTCCATAAGTTTTGCATTTGTTTCTAAGTCTTCATTTGTCACCTGGTCAATAATATCTGATAATTGCTCTGTGATATTCTTTGACTCATCTAGTGATTGCAAACTGAAGGCATCCATAAAGATTTCCTTAATTTCATATAGTGTTTGCTTTTGTTTATACTCCTTCCTCAGTATCTCCTATCTTTTCCTCCTATTCAGTGCTTCTTGCACCTCATTGATTTGATCAATGGTTATAGTTTTTGAGTCATAGCCTAGTATGACTATCTCCTCATCTAATTCAGGGTCTCCATAGTGAAGTATCCTTGCAACTCTAGTAGTACTAGATGTTGGTATAGATATTTGCAATGGCTAGTGTGAAGGAGTTCTCAAGGTAGGAAAATCTATTGATGTTTGTATTGCCTCTTGTTCTTTAGGGGTTTTCACTATTTCCTCCTTCTATCTACCATGATCAATTATTGTAATTTGTGGAAGTGCACCTTGTATTTGTGCTATAAGATTAGATGTAATAGTCTGTCCTATTTGTTCTGTTCCTTTTTCTACAACTACACTTGGCTTCTATTTTGCAGCATCAACTATGCTTGTTGGCATTTGAAATTGACTACTAGTAGTTGTAGAGATGATAAAAGGTGGTTCTTGTGGATTCACCTTATCTCTGACTATACTATCTACTAGTTTTTACAATTCATCCATACTGACCAATACTAGATCTACACATTATATTGCTTGTTGGGTAGATTGGTCAAGAATTCTTTTAAGATCTTCTGGAGTTAATGGATTGATATTCTGACCAAAATTATCAAGAACATCAATAATAGTTATAGTGTCTGTAGGTGAGATGGATTCTTGAGGGTGGCTAGCGGGTGGCAATTGTGTGTCTTGCACACTCTAATATGGTTGCTGCTCTTGCTCAGCTATTCCCGTTATATCCTATTTTTGTGTCTCTTCCTCCTCTCCATCTTTCTTTTCTTCTTCCTTCTTCTCTTCTTCTCTTTTCTTTTGTTCTTCTTCTTTCCTTTCTTCTTCTCTTTTCTTTTCTTCATCTTCTTTCCTTTTTCTCCTCTCCTCTATTGGTATAGCAGCTTCTTCCTTGTATTCTTCTTCAAGAAAATTTTCAATCTTTTTGTACAAGTTCTTCCATGATTTCATTGTTCTTTGAAAAATTTCTTTGATCCTATTTTGGAGTATGAAAATGCCCTATATTTAGGTGTAAACCTATTATTGTGCCTTTTGACTACATTCTTTACTTGTTCCTTAGTCAAATCTAGTAATACACTTGCTAGAGTTGATTCCCTTATCTCCTTCTCCATTTTCAAATAGAAATGCCATCTATCTTCTACAAGTTTTGACAGTTCTTTTGGAAATTGTCCATCTAGTTCAAGTGGAGTGTACTTGAACTATGCCATCATTCCATAAACTATTTCTTCTATCTTATTCTGTTCTACTTTAGTAAATTTATTGAAATCAACTTTATTTAAATTACTTAAGTAACCATTTCCAATCTTTTTACATAAGGTATCAACTGAAGAGTGGCTTACCTTTTCAGATTGGTCTTCTTCATCAGTATCAGGTTGAGCCACATATCTTCTTCTTTTCCTTGGCTCTTCTTGTGTTTCCTTGATTTGTTCCTTCTTTTTAACTTCCTCTTTGGCCTTTTGAGAGGCCCTTGTTGATGCTTGTGTTGTTGGCTTTTGAGGTGATGGTGTGGAAGCTTTCTTTGATTTGGGCTTATCTAGAGGTTGTTCTGTTGCCTTTCTCTTCTTTGGCTCAGCTTCAGTTGGTGCTTCCTTGGCTTCTTCTTCCTCTGCACCTTCCTCCTTGTCTTCTCCAAGACCTTGAGTTAATTCCATTGGCCCTTGTTCTTGCTCATCTTCATCATCACTATCATCTTTTTCTCCTTTTGCTTCAGCCTCAATTTCTATACCAAATTTCTTCTTAATCTGCTTTAATAATTTTTATTTCTTCTTCAATGTGGAAGTAGTTTTTAATTCCATGTTTATCTTTGATCTTACCACATCATAAGTGCCAAAATGTGGAGCACTTTTATCTGTTTCTTCTGCCAATAATGCAGTTATTGTTGCAGATGCCTCATCAATATTAATTTCATATCCAAATGGCCTTAGCCATCTTACCATTGGTATCACTACTTGAATATAGGTAAAATCAATATCAACTAAGAAACATATATCATTAGTATGTTTTTCCACTAAGAAAACTGGTATCCTTGATCTTTGTTGCATGGATTTCTTGAAATCCTCAAAATAGCTTGTCATCAAGGTATCAAAATTTTCTCCCATTTGTTCTATGTATTCATTGATTTGGGCAATGATGGTTCTGTCATTCCTCCATGCCACTTTACCAAAAGAAGGAAACTCATTCTGAACATAAAAGAATATGCAAACTAGGATTGCTCCAAATTTGCATTGAGTGCCCTTTGTTCTTCTTATGGCAGCTAGGTTTTCATTGATTGAGATCATAAGTATGATCCTTTTTCACCAATTTGTAGCCTACATCTGCTACAATACATGGTACACTGTTGAGTCTACTGGATTGGTAGAATTTATGGGCGATGACTCTAATAGAAAACTCAACTAGAGGATCCTGTATGGTGTGAATTGTCATTCCTCTTTTGTTCCACTGGGCACCAGTGTTCTTTTGAATAACCTCCTTTGATTCACTTCTCAAAGTTTTGAATCGATCTAGGGTTGGGTACCCTGTTACTCTATGTATATTTTTTTTGTCAATTTGATGGGAGTATCTTCTAACCACAAATTCACACCATGAATTCTGCTTAGCACAAGTCTAACCCATTCTATTTTGAATACAGTGGGAAAGCTCAAAACTCGGGTTAAACCCTTTCTTTCAATGATTTTGAATTCATCTTTCAAGACTCCATCTACACACAATTTTTCATAAGCTTGTCTTATTTTCATGTCTCCTAGGGCACCTATCTTATAGTTGTAACATTTTCTCACATCTTGGACCATTACAACTTTTGGAAGAATTTGGGAGAGAGCTCCGCCTAGGTCATTTTTGTAGGCAACTTTAGGAATGGGTCAAAAATTAGGTTGCTTGATCTCATTTGAAACTAATTAAACTTCAAATGTGTCTTTATCCTCAATTTTCTTTGAACTTGACACCATTTATGCAAACTAGGGTTTTCACAATAAAAAGATACGAAACCACGTAGCTCGGTACAAATGAAAATACCTTAAGATTGATTAAAAATGTGTTGAATGAGGTTGTAATCTACTTGAAATGCTAGATTCTTGCTATGAAGTCACTCAGCTCTCTTTCTTCTTCTTTGCTCTTTGATCGAGATGAGTAAAATTGATTGAAATTGTGATAATATACCCTATTTCCATCACATTAAATGCTCAACTGCCAACTTGACTTCTAAAGAAATCTTGACCTAACTCGGCTTGTACTATATTTTCACTTTGCTCGGCTTCCATTCAAGTTAACCAAATTGGCATTAGTTATGAGCTTAGTCGCTATTAGGAGCTCGGCATGTGTTGGAGTTTAAATTGGCATCCAAAGATAGCTCCGCAACAACATTTAGTTTTTGTCTTGACATCTTGTTTCATGCAGATTTATACTTAGCATGGCTTCTTTGTCTTGGGACTGATGTGAGATATAGTTTTGTATATCAGTCTTGTATACTCCTCGTGCTTAGTTTGATGAAGTGTGATCACTTGACCCATTGGATGAAGTGATCCCTCCACTTGATGTGTTGCACTCATCTTTCTTTTTCCAAGTCTTATTCATTTTCCTTCTTATCTTTTCGACATCAATTTTTCCTTTTCCCTTGTTTTCTTCAGTCTTCAATGCCTTTGATCTTGTAGGATAGTTTATGCTGATATGACCAATTTTCAAACAACTAAAACATGTAGTTTGATTCAACCATCTTTTTTAGTTCCCTCAGAAATGTGTTCTTATGCAGTTCTGTGGTGTATGTCCATATTCTTAACAATAATGACAACTATATCTGGTATTGTAATCCTAATGATAATGACTTTCATTCCCTTCTATTTTTGCTGGTTGATTTGATGTCCACATAGGTTTTGATCTGCACTCAAATGCCCTATGTCCATACTTTTTGCAATTATAAAAATGTCCATCAAATCTTTGAGTCCTTGTGACATTGGATCTGCAATTTTGTGTCATATGTCCTTGCATGTTGCACTTGTGACAGAAACTCTTGTTTTTGGGTGTGTTTGATTGATTGAATCTTCTACTCCTATACACATTAGTTGTATGCCCCTTCTTATTACAATAATGACAAGTGGGTTTTGAATTCTTACCTTTGTCACTTCTTTGTTCAGCATTCTTTGATGATTCCCCAACTTCAATGCTATTGTATCGTAGTCCTGATGTATCATGGGCAAATTTTGGAGATTTCAGCAACTGTTCAAAATACTTGATGGCTTCACTTGACTTGTTGAGATTCTTTGCTACCTCTTTTTCTCTGTTCAATTCATTCTACATTTTTTCATTTTGAATCTTTAAAGTAGAGATCTCAATATCTTTCACATTGAGTTCAAGCTGAAGGTTCATCATTTGGGCAAGTGTATCCATCTGCATGTTTGAGATCCTTGTCAATTCAGTACATTTTTCTTCAAGTCTGTTTGCAAGATTTCTTTTGTCATTTTCCATCATAACTTTATCTTCAACTTCTCTTTTCTTGTGTTCAGTGATTTCACATATCATTATGGCCTGTGACTCATGTTCCATCTTAAGAGATCTTATCTCATCTGCTTGAACTTTATTTTTCTCCATCAGTTCTGCTATTGCTGCATCAAACTCTTTAGTATCTCTGTTGGAAAATATGTTGGTGGTATCAATATCCTTGTAGTGTATATCATTTTCAGCTATGGCTAGATCCTTCCTTTTTTTTAATGAGTTTCTCAACTTGTTTCTAAATTTCTCCAAGCTATGCAAAGCAAGTTGCACATCTATCACCTGATTTTCAATGATCTTTCCAAGTTTGAAAGCTTCCATCTTTAGATCTTTTCCTCCAAGCTGTTAGGCTTTTCCTTGTGAGAATTTGGATGCTCTGATACCAATTGTTGGAATATTCAAATATGGAGAGAGTACTTATGAGAGAGGGGGGAGGGGGGGTGAATCAGAAGTATCCCACTTTAACCAATAAAACTTTTGGGTGAAAGTAAATTACATGCATGTAAATACATCTAGTAAACATGAAACTAAGACATGCATCAACAACTCATAACACTGGGATTTGGTAACCTAAAAACTCTCTAGGAATAAGAAGGTAAAACTGGGGTGGGGATGATACCCACAAAAATTATTGCAGCAATATTGTTCAACCAATTCTGATGGTCTGCCCTATTAAAGGCTTTACACTGTATTAATAGTGACCTGGTTAGAGGCTTTACAAACACTTTACATGAAGTGTCACCCTATTAAAGGATTTAATCACCTAATTAAAGGATCTACGAAATAGTTGTTAAGCTAACCTATCACCATAGGATTTTCATTCTAATACAATTGCTAGAAAGTATTAGGTATAATGAACCTGATAGATTACAATCCTTGATTGTTGAATGCAGGCACCTCTTCTGCTTTCTCTGATCTTGATCCTTTTGTGATTTTATAACCCTCGCTTCTAAAAATAGATTTCCTTGTGCACCCTTGTATGTCCACTCATATGTTTTACAATGAAATTTCATCTTCCTTATAAAGACATTTGAGGATTTAGGGTTAGGTATGGATCTACGATCCATATTCAATCTCCATTTTTTGCTTATTATTTGCATTTCTTCTATTGGTTGCATGCCTTTATCATTTTTCTTATTGGTTGCATGTAGATTGCATAGGAAAGATAAAAGATTCAATCTCATCATTAAATCCTTTGAGATTTACCTTATGTCGGCTACAAAAATTGTTTGCATCATAGTTTGTGCAATTACAAACTCTTATGCTAATATTTTGAGTTACTCAGCTCCTGAAGTATTGCTGATACTCGACACATGTTGTTTCCTAGATAGCTCGGCACCTAAACAAAACTATATCACTCGGCACCTTATGTTACTTGGCACTTGTTAACACTCGGCATCTTATGTTGCTTGGCACTTGTTAACACTCAACACCTTATGTTACTCGGCACTTACACTTCACTTGGTATCTGATCTTCACTCGACATCTAAAAACTACTCGGCACATGAAGATCACTCAGCACCTGAAGTCTTTCCTAACTCAGCATTTGTTGTGGCTCAGCATGCATGGTGTACTCGGCTCCAATATAGAGTAAGTAAGTGTTATTGGCACTCAAGTGTCAAAAACCATTATGAGGTTAACAATATCTTTAGTCACTTCAATTATGGTACCTCCAACTCCAGATGAGATCACAAATCATGATACTCTTGTTGATACTACTATTCCAGTTCAAGCCACAAATGGTCATGATTCAATGTAGAAGGAAGTACCATGTCTTCCAACTTTAGCTTCATGGGATGACTTCCTTCTAGACATTGTAGGGTTGTTCATGGAATCTCACATAGAAGATGTGGGAAACATCATCAATGACATAAATCTTCTCTTTGTTGAGGAGACTTCTTCACTCATTGCAAAGGCACACTCTAACTCTCAACGACTTGATTGTTTTGACATGCTTGTGGCTTCTTTACAGTAGTTGGAGGAGGACTCTTTCATTTATGAGTAGACATATCAATCTATGGATATTGTATTCCAATTTCCTTAGACATCATATTTTTTGAGGATTCTTCCTATCAGTTGAGGAGCATTCTCTACTACACCTTTGGAACCATTTCTCCCTATAGGGAGGACCATCATTCAATTTGCATGGTGCAACTTCTTCAGTCATCAAGAAGCTTCTATCATGGGTGTACACACATTATTTAAGAGGGGTGACATTTTTTTTCTTCCCCTATCTTCTTGCAAGGATGCTACATCAGCTTTGGAGGTTGATTCAACTTTATACATGGATATTCTTCCTTGTTTGCCACCTTCTTGTGGGCATTCACTAGATTGGTTTATGGAATCTTTATTCATAAAAAAATAATTGGTGGTCTTTGGTCATATCTTGGGGATATAGAGGTATTTTTTGAGAAATCTTATATCATCAAGAAGCTCTTTCTAGCGATATAAGATTTGTCAAAAAATACCTTTGTATGCCCAAGATAAGACCAAGGAACCTCAATTGAATAGAACATGACTAGGTGAAGAATACTAAGTTTGAAGAGATGATCAATCAAAGATGAAAGATATATTCATGGCCTAGAAAACATGAATTAAAGAGTGTCTATATGGTGAATGATCCATCTCACCAAAATGCATAGGTATCCAACCACTCCAATTGCCTAGTACATAGGATCAAATACTGAATACATAGGTCACTCCATTGAACCAAGAAAGAAAAAGAAGCAACTTCTTCTTTTTTATGTATATTCATAAATCTTATATCATCATAAATATATTTCTGATCCCATCATGATGGTGCAAGTTATTTTATTTTTTGGTGCAATTTGGTTGCCCATTTGGGTAACTGCACCAAGTTGTGGTGCCAAAAGGGGGGTATAAGTGGACACCTTTTTTCTAAAATCAGAAATTTCTAAACTTCAACAAGAATTTGAAGATAGTTACGCTCAAAATTTTAAGATATGACAAAAACAAAAGTAGTAGTCCTTTGAATCTAGTTTCTAAACTACTATTTTTTTTTTCAAAATGGTTTAGTTTTAGGTCCTCAAAAAAGGGGGCCATAGAAAGTGGTATTGTTTATTCGAGAAAATCATAACACAGTACAAAGTGTGCCCCCTCTAAAATTTTAACCTTTTTTTTGAAATTCTTTAATTGCTCTGGTCAAAAGTTACCTAACACTATGTAATTTATTTTAAATTTTTTGGGTAATTTTATAATGTGTATTTTTTTAATTAGACACATCCCAAAAATATGAAATATCTATGTACCCCCCTAGAAATGATTGACAACTAATCTAAAATTAAAACTTGACTTTTTTAAAGTGTGTAGAATGGAGTCTAGTTTCTAAAAAACTAAGTTGTTGGAAAATTCGATGAACAAGCTAAAATCTATAGCCCAATTAGTACATGTTAGTTTTTGACCCAAAAAATGGACATACATTCAAAAGAAATTATAGTTGAAATACTTGAAATAGTTCAGATAAAAAATAAATTATATGGTTATATAGCTAATGCAGAGAACTACAATGTCATGTATCTTGATGTTATCAATGCTCAACTAGGAAGAAACATGAAGGAGAGCACACAACAAAAATCAATCACTTTTTGTATGTTTGCATTAAAACACATCTTAGACCAATTTATAAACTCCAAACCTTTGGTTTGGGTCCCCAAGGAAAAACCAAGCCTTAGGCTTGGTAGAATGCAAAGCTTTAAATAGCATGTGTTCCCTATAGCATGCAAGCGCTATTCAAATTTTTTTAAAATTTGGGTCTTAATAGTGTGTGCATGCTTTAGTGCATCCACACTTTAGTGTAAATGCACTATTAAGACCTAAATAGTGCATAGAGAGGGAAGGAGAGAGGCAGAGTGAGAGTGAGAGAAACAAAGAGAGAGAGAGAGAGAGAGAGAGAGAGAGAGAGAGAGAGAGAGAGAGAGTAGGGGATGGGAGAGAAGAGAGAGAGGAAGTGAGAGAGAGAGTAGGGGTGGAAGAGAGAGTATAGGATGGGGGAGAGAGATTGAGAGTAGGGGATGGGAGAGAGTAGGGGTGATAGAGAGAGTACACAATGGGAGAGGGAGAGTGAGAGAGAGAGGAGGAGGATGGGAGTGTGTGAGAGAGAGAGAGTAGATCATGGGAGAGAGTGTGAGAATGTGAGAGAGTAGGGGTTGCAGAGAGAGAAAGTAGGGGATGGGAGAGGGGAGAGAGAGGAAGTGTGTGAGAAAGAGAGTAGGGATGGAAGAGAGAGTACATGATGGGAGAGAGAGATTGAGAGTAGGGGATGGGGGAGAGAGAGAGAGAGAGAGAGATAGTAGGTGATGGGAGAGGGAGTGAGAGAGAGAGGAGGATAGGAGTGTGTATGAGAGAGAGAGTATGGAATGGGAGAGGAGAGAGAGGGGGGGATGAGTGTGTGTGTGTGTGTCTATGTGTGTGCGTGTGTGAAAGAGAGAGTAGCTAGAGAGAGAGTAGGAAATGGGAGAGGGAGTGGGAGAGGGAGAGAGAGAGGGGGTATGGGAGTGTGTGTAAGAGAGGGAGAGAGTAGGGCATGAGAGAGAATGTGAGAGAGAGTAGGGTTGGCAGAGAGTGAGAGATAGTGTAGGTGGTGAGAAAGGGAGTGGGAGAGGGAGAGAGGGAGATGGGAGTGTGTGTGAGAGATCTAGAGAGTAGAGGATGGGAGAGGAGAGAGAGGGGGGATGGGAGTATGTTTGTCTATGTGAAAGAGAGAGAGTAAGGGATGGGAGAGAGAGAGAGAGAGAGAGAGAGAGAGAGAGAGAGAGAGAGAGAGAGAGAGATAAGGGGATGGGAGAGAGAGTGAGAGACAAAGAGTAGGTGGTGGGAGAGGGAGAGAGAGAGGGGGGATAGGAGTGTGTGTAAGAGAGAGGGTAGGAGATAAGAGAGAGAGTAGGGGTTGGTAGAGAGAGTACAGATTGGGGGAGAGAGAGAGAGAGAGAGAAAGTAGGGGATGGGAGAGAGTGTGAGAGTGAGAGAGAGAGAGAGAGAGTAGGGGGTGGCACAGAGAGAGTAGTGGATGGGGGAGAGAGAGTGAGAGTAGGGGGTGGGAGAGAGAAAGTAGGTGGTGGGAGAGGGAGTGGGAGAGGGAGTGGGAGAGGGAGGAGGATGAGAGTGTGTGAGTAAGAGAGAGTAGGGAATGGGAGAGGAGAGAGAGTAGGGGATGGGAAAGGAGAGAGAGATGGGGATGGGAGTGTGTGTTTGAAAGAGAGAGAGTAGGGGGAGAGAGAGAGAGTAGCTTGAGAGAGAGTAGGGGTGGGAGAGAGTAGGTGGTGGGAGAGGGAGAGAGAGAGGGGGGGTGGGAATGTGTTTAAGAGAGAGAGAGAGAGAGTAGGGGATGGGAGAGAGTGTGAGATTATGAGAGAGAGTAGGGGGTGGTAGAGAGAGTAAAGAGGGGGAGAGAGAGAGATTAAGAGAGAGAGAGAGAGAAGGTAGTGGGAGAGGGAGAGCAAGTGTGTGAGAGAGAGAGTAGGGGATGGGAGAGGAGGAGAGAGAGAGAGAGAAAGAGAAGGGGGATGGGTGTGTGTGTGAAAGAGAGAGAGAGTAGGGGATGGGAGAGATAGAGTACGGGTTGGGAGAGAGAGTAGGCAATGTGAGAGGGTGTGGAAGAGGGGGAGAGAGAGGGGGGATGGGAGTGTGTGTAAGAGAGAGAGTAGGGGATGGGAGAGAGTGTGAGAGTGTGAGAGAGAGTAGGGGATGGGAGAGAGAGAGAGAGAGAGTAGGGGATGGGAGAGAGAGAGTAGAGAGGGAGAGGGAGAGAGAGAGAGAGAGAGAGAGAGAGAGAGAGAGAGAGAGAGAGAGAGAGATAGTAGGCATTGGGAGAGGGAGTGGGAGAGGGAGAGAGGGGGGGATGGGAGTGTGTGTGAGAGATCTAGAGAGTAGAGGATGGGAGAGGAGAGGGGGGGGGATGGGAGTGTGTCTGTATGTGAAAGAGATAGAGTAGGCGATCGAAGAGGGGAGAGAGAGAGTAGCCTAAGAGAAAGAGTAGTGGATGGGAGAGAGAGTGTGAGAGAGAGAATAGTTGGTGTGAGAGGGAGTGGGAGAGGCAGAGAGAGGGAGAGGAGGATGGGATTATGTATAAGAGATAGAGTAGGGGATAGTAGAAAGTGAGAGAGAGAGAGTAGGGGTGGTAGAGAGAGAGAACAGCATGGGAGAGAGAGAGTAGCCTAAGAGAGATAGAGTAGGGGATGGGAGAGAGAGTAGGCGATGGGAGAGGGAGAGAGAGGGGGGATGGGAGTGTGTGTAAGAGAGAGAGAGTAGGGGATGGGAGAGGAGAGAGGGTGAGAGAGAGTAGGGGATGGGAGAGAGAGTAGGTGGTGGAAGAGGAAGTAGGAAGGGAGAGTGAGAGAGAGAGAGAGTAGGGGATGGGAGAGGAGAGAGAGAAAGAGAGAGAGTAGGAGATGGGAGAGGAGAGAGTTAGAGAGTAGGGGATGAGAGAGGAGAGAGAGTGAGAGAGAGTAGGGGATGGGAGAGAGAGAGTGAGAGGAAGTAGGCGGTGGGAGGAGTAGGAGAGGGAGAGCGAGAGAGAGAGAGTAGGGGATGGGAGAGGAGAGATAACAAGAGAGAGTAGGGGATGGGAGAGGAGAGAGAAAGAGAAAGAGAAAGTAGGGGATGGTAGAGGAGAGAGAGTAGGGAGAGAGAGTAGGGGATGGGAGAGGGGAGAGAGAGTAGAGGATGGGAGAGAGAGTAGGCAGTGGGAGAGGGAGAGGGAGAGGGGGGATGGGAGTGTGAGAGAGAGTAGATGATAGGAGAGGAGAGAGTGTGAGAGAGAGTAGGGGATGGGAGAGAGAGTAGGTGGTGGGAGAGGGAGAGAAAGAGAGAGAGTAGGGGATGAGAGAGGAGAGAGAGTAGGAAATGGGAGAGGGGAGAGAGAGAGTAGGGGATGGGAGAAAGAGAGTAGACGGTGGGATAGGGAGAGAGAGATGGGGGGATTAGAGTGTGTGAGAGAGAGTAGGGGATGGGAGGGGAGAGAGAGTGAAAGAGAACAACTATAGGAGAGGAGAGAGAGTGAGAGAGAGTAGGGGATGGAGAGAGAGTGAGAGACAGTAGGTGGTGGCAGAGGGAGTAGGAGAGGGAGAGTGAGAGAGAGAGAGAGTAGGGAATGGGAGAGGAGAGAGAGAGTGAGAGAGAGTAGGAGATGGGAGAGGAGAGAGAGTGAGAGAGAGTAGGGGATGGGAGAGGAAAGAGTAGGGAGAGAGAGAAAGTAGGGGATGGGGGATGGTGGGATAGGGAGAGATTATTTTTCACATAGTGTGTATGCACTTTATAGGGTGTATGCGCTATGATGCATACACACTATATGAAAACACTAGAAAATGGTCATAACACAAGTTTGGGTCCTTGCTGATGCATATTCTACTTTTTGTCTATTGTGTATTCTATTGTTCTGACAGAAAACATGGCTTTCAACCTATTGGAAGTTAGCAAACACTATTTGAAGGCTTTTTGAAGATTCTTTCATTCCATTTGAAGCTAGCAAACACCAAATTCACTCATTGGATACATTATTTGAAGGCTTTTTGAATATTCTTTCTATAGAAAAGTTTAGTGTAGTCCTTTTAAATATTCTTTGTTGTTATATATAGACAAATTTGATTATAATTTGACATGTTTAATATTTATTAAATTCATTGAAATTTGTATGTTTGAATGAATTTTTTTTTGGACATGGTTAGAAATTTGGCAAGTTGTTTAATATATATTGTGTATTCATTGAAATAATTGTAATTTTTATGTGTATTTGAATGATTTGTAATTTACAAATTGTAAGTAATTTAGATGTTTGAATAATTTGACATATAGAAATCATCATCATGCCAAGGAAGAAACCAAAAACTCAAGCAAGTGAAGAGAGGGAGAGAGATATAGCAATTAAAAAAGATAAAATGAAACTACAACGTGAACAAAGAAAATTGCAAAGCAATAATGAAGATTTGACATTCGAAGAGGAACAAGAACTACCGATACAAAGAAACAAAGAGGAATAATTGGAAAGACAAAGAAAACAAATGAGACTGTTACACTAAAGAAGACAATTGAATTGTGAAGCTACACGATCTTCCAATGTTGGAGTCATATCATCCTCTCATGTTGAAGAGACACTAATCTTTAGATCTGACGATGTACACACTCCATCATGTCATGTTGAAGGCACAACATCAACATATCAAGTAGGTTATATTCCATCTTTTGCATCTTATTGACAAGGCACATCATCTTTGGTTCAAGGTATGAAAAACACTCAATCTTATGTTGATGTTCATAATGTTGAGGGAATGGAAGAGATTATAACACCTTCTAGAATTCATTTTAGAAGAGCAAATATTTGATTGATATTGATACTAACATTTTGAAATCAATGCCTAGCAAGATTAGCAAGCATACTTGTCAAAGAAAAGTTAATTGAATGTGGAGATTATTCTTTGAAGAATTAAATATTAGATGTCAATGCCAATTATTTTTTGAAATGATGAGGAATTTGAAATTTAGGCCTATCATGAAGATTCTTGGGCTAAGAATGATGAACGATTCAAATAGAAAAAGCATTGTAAAGAATCTAATGAGTGCTTATGACAAAGTGGGTTCTAATCATGCAAAAAAGATAGTAATATCACATGATGAGTACGTACATCAACAATAGCAAGTACCTTAATGAAAAAAGATCGACTCATGAGAAAGACAAGCAAAGCATAGAAAGACAAGAAAAACATTGAAAGTTGGTAGAGGTACTCTAAGGAGAGCCATGCTAAGGCGTGAGAGATTGGAAGATCCAACAAAAAATGAGTTATGGACATTTAGTAGTAGACTACCACAAAAGGATAAAGAAATTACTGAAGCTTTGAAATCATTGATCAAAGATTCTTGAAAAAATAACACACGTGTTTCCCCTAATCAAAGAGATGTTTTAAGAAGGAGGATTGGTAACCAAAATTGTGACCCACATGTGAAACATTTTTTAGACTTAGCTCAGACACAATTTTTTGCAAAATTCATTTGTATGTATCCTCAATTTGAATAAATTAAATAATTTTTGAGATGGGTAAACCTTTTTATGTGAAGATAAATCAAACACAAACAACTTCTTGTTGTAGGATACATATTGAATTTCCTAACCATTTTGATGTTTTTAGGCATACATGTGTGTTTTTGCATTCTAACTTTTTTTTTCAGGATTATGACATGAATGAGCCACCAAGATCTTCAAGGGAATTCATATCCAACATTTTATGTGAAATAGGGGATGGTCAACAATTTTACAATACATCATGCTTGGATGGTACATGCTTATTTTGTGGTTCTTTGCAACTTTTATCAACTTGTGAACATATGGATAGTACATATGCAATTGGAAATGAAATAGTAGATTATGAAAAAATATAAGATAGTGACATATGCTCTAAAAAATGGGAAACAAGGTAAAAGATGTGATTTAGTCATTGAAAAGATTCTAGTGTATGAGTTCATGAAAATTTGTCATGAAAAGATTATTTATGAGTATGCAAGGCATACACATAGAGCTCGATGGCTAGATTTGTAATTCAAGTTGCATAGGGATACATTTCAAGTAGATACCGTTGTTTTGGCTATAGACTTCATAGAGAACTGCACACTACAACCACAAAATGAGGTGCAAGAAAAGTATTATACTTCTCAATAGGTTTTGATATTTGTTCACATAACATTCATGCATTCACCTACAAGTACAAAGGATGAGAGGAAGATTTTGAGGGAGTACCATTTTTACATCAGTGATGATCGATCACATTCTACAGAGTTTGTACATAGTTGTTTTCAACTAGTTTATGGAGATTTGGCTAACACGGGCATATCATATCGCCAGCAGATTATTTGGTCAAACAATTGCACATCTCAATTCAAGAATGCACGGATGTTCTAATTGTTGAGTAGGATGCATAGGTTGTGTAGAATTTAATATATGTGGAATTTCATAAAGGCTGGTCATGGAAAGGGAGAGCACGATGGTGTAGGTGCATGCATCAAAAGAGCTTCATCTCATGAAGAACTATAGTACAAAGATGGAGCAAATTTGATAGATGCAAAATCCATCATCTAGTGGTGTAACACTACAATGGGTCCTGGTGAGGAAGGTGAGTCTATGGTTTGTAGATTTTTTTGGTTGATAGATAATACTAAAATTGCACCATATGAGGATTGTTGCACACTAATAGGATCAAGTGAGTTGTGCTCTTTTAGAAACTTTGATGTAGGTTCATGGAGTATTCACACACAAAAAATGGCATGTTATTTTCCATCATGTGCAGAGGAAAATTGGGATGACTATGAATCAACAGAATGGGTGGACAAATGGGATATACGAGTTTTGGACCCAATTAACACCTATCATCCCCCATAAGTACTAGAAATGGTAGAGATGGATTTTTCTATTGACTTTGACTGTTTGTCTGATCTAGTACAACCTAGTAATATATATATTTATATATCTTTGTAATTTCAATATGTAACTTTATAACTTTTACCTATGTATTTTTTGAATTAATGACCTCATCTTGCACATTTATCACTGCAAGCCATGTTTTTTCTATTATTGCACCTGAAGATAATGAAGAAGGGATAGATTATTATTTGGGTTAGTTTTTCCAAGCCAAACAAAAATTGGATCACTTAGTTATAGATGGTGAAGGTTTAGAGTACCATATCAGTGTGGTGGTTGTAACTAGCACATGGCTTAGATGATATTCTATGAAGAACCCTAACTTGTGGTTATTCAAGGATTGGAAAATAGAGAGGAAGATTCTTCATTATTCGAACCTTGATGTCCACTTGATAAAATATGGTGGAAAACCACATAATAAGACTCTTTGGAAAGTTCACAAGTCAGACCACGGGGCAATACTTGCAACATTAAAATGTAGAGCAAATCTAGTTAATTCATTAGATTGAATAGGGAGAGAGAGAGAGAGAGTGGTGAAGGGTGTAATAAGACCAAAATGTAAGGTCAATTGGGCTCTAGGTGCCATTATAAGCTAGAGTGCCAAATTGTTCCAATGGGTCAAAAATGAGCAATTTTGGTGATTTTTAAATGCAAAAAAGATTTTTTTGAATTCAAGGGTTTTTCCAAACATGTGCCTCTATCTTGCAAACCCACAATTGGAATTTAATGCCTCTTTGGGGGATGCAAGTTAGGGGAGTGTTCTTTGATATGGCATAGTTTCAGACCTAGAGGAATTGGGTTGATATATTTACCAATCAGCCCTAGGCTCAACATCCCTATGTTTAGTCAGGAATTGAAGAAGTGGCATTTAGGCTTCCAAACTAATTTTTTGAACCTAGGTCAAGGGTGAAATGGAGTTTTAGGAAGGAGAGGAAGAGTTCCATGGAGTTGAGTTGATTCTATGAACCCATCTTCAAGCACTAAAGTGGATTTTGGGTGTGTTGGAATGGAGTCAACCCTTAATCCTTTGAGCTCTCCAAGAACTAGGTAAAAGGTATTTGAAAAGGTGATAAGTTGGCCTTGTACTTTAGAAAGTTTGAAATTTTTCCAAGGAAAACTAAATTTTGGCCTATTAGGATTTCTAGGCCTAAGTTAGGGATATTGAATCTTTGAAGGTGTTGGGGCCTTGAAAGTGCATGAATCCTAGTGGTTTAGTCCTAGAAATGCTAAATCAAGTCTAAGTTTGAAGTCTTGAAACCATTTTACTTGTTTTTCCTTAATTGTCCTAGTTCAGAGCAAGTGTCCCTAAAGCCATATTTTGATCCAAATTTTCCAAGAGTCCTAGGAAAAGGGAAGGATCTTATGAGAGTAAAGTCCAATTGGATAAGTAAAGGTCATCATTTGGAAAAGGCTAGTAATGAAGATATAATCCTAAAGTGGGTTTGGGTACCCTTAGAGGTTTAAGAACCAAGTGGCAAAATTAGGTTGTGTGCTCTACATCAATAAGGGTCATTAGACCTAGGTGTGATAGCCAGGGTGTAGGAAGTCGCAATGTTTTTAGAAGAGTCACTAATTGGCCAAAAAGTCAAGCTAAACCTTACCATAAGACAATTAAAAACTTAAGGGATAAGTCTCTACCTTAGGGAAGGGTCCCTAGCATGGAATTGCTAAGGGATAGCCCATTTAACAAGTTGGAAGTGTTAGAAAGAGCAAGAAAGAAAAAATTGCAAAAGTTTCTATATTTTAATTTTTGCAAGAAATGATGTATTTTTCCTTTTAAAACTTGAAGAAGGCTGAGAAAAGTCCTAATATGGAAGGGAAACACCTAAGAAGGCATATAAATACCTTACTAACCCTATAGGCATAAGGAATTGTCATTTGTATGGACAAGTGATGTAGCATGACATTTTGAAGGAAAAATTACCGATTTTCTAAGTTTTAAGACATTTTTGACATTTTCCTTGGTTGTTTTACCTAATGGAATCATAGATAGGGTTAATTAGAACATTTTTTATTTAGGAAGTTTACTTTGAAAGTTGTTTGTTTCATAGTTATAAAAATATTTTTGTTTTAGATAGTTTGTTGTCTTGTTTTCAGCAACTTGTAGAAATAATGGTGTAACTCACTATCCCATTGTTGGAATTGTATAGCCACTTGGGGGTAGTGAGTGCATTCAATGTACTATATTTTGGAAAAAGTAGGGTCCTTCAAAATGCTGGCAAGCATTTTTAAGCTCTTTCCCTAGGCAAGCTAAAGCATGCTTGACTAGGGAATAATGTTGTTGCAGAGCTTGTTTCTTCCAAGATTGTGGAGATTTTTTGTAGAATGCTTTTGGAGGTTGAAAGAGGAGTGAGAGGAGGTTCCTTGAGTGGAAGAAAAAGCTTCCATCAATCCATTTAGCCATCAAACAAGACCAAACAACATTTTTTTCCATACAAACCCTCTAAATTAGCAAGGGTGTTATACGACCATTCTAGGGTCTAAAACCTAGAAATTCTTAAAGCTATCACAAATTTAATAGAGTTACATGAAGGCCATTTGGACTAGTTAGTTGAAGACAAAGGAGAAAGTCCCTATTTTGTAGGTGAAATAGGGATAATTGGGGCCCTTCCTTGTAGCCCTATTACGGAGAAAAAGGGTAAAATTAGGTAGAAACTTAACCATAGAAAGATATTTTTAGATGCCAAAGAAGTACATTTCAAGGTGTTGAGAATCCTTCAATGATCCTACAAATGGTTGAGAAGAAGGGTAAAAAAGACCTAGTTTTGTTGAAGTCTTTGAATGCTCCTCATTCTAGAATGGTAGCCTAATAGATAGAAAGAAGTGAAAAATTATTGAGATAGTGGACTAGGGTTTTAGATTGGGGGATCTTATCTTAGAAAAGGTCTTATAAATCCATGTGGTGATCTTGAAAGACACCCTAAGTCTCAGAGGAAAGCAAGAAGCATGAATTAGTGATTGGCTCATCCCTATTTCTCCCTATCACCAAACCAATTGCACATGTTGAGGAATGTTCTGAATAGCACAAATCCCAAGTTTGAGGCTTTAGAAATTAGTTTTAAGGTCTCAAGTGTTGACTGTAGAAAAATAGTGAGTTGGTGCATATATCCTACATGCACCTAGGGCATCATCTTTCTCCCTTGTACCTGTATTTCTACAAGTAAAACCACAAAAATAGATAAAGTATTTATGGTCAAACCAAATTTTCAACTATGGTTAAATGAGTCTATTGAACAAATATATAAAGTAGTTATGAAGAATAATTCATGTGGTTTCAATCTTTTAACAGCTTTTATGATACCAAACATAATGGGAGACTAGAAAGTATTTTGTATGTAGTAGAAGTTTGAATTATATAGGTAGGGATAGAAAAGAGTAAAGAAAATATGAAGTAAGTGAATTGAACAATGCACATATTGTTTCATCTTAAATAATGAAGTATATTGAGATGTGACTTTCTTTAAAAGGGTTCAAAGGTAGATTGAAGGTCATCATCAACATTATTTTTGTTTAACATAAACTTTCAATATGTTGCTCTTGATTTTTGCTTGGTAAGAATTAAGTATAAATCTACACAAAGATCCATTTGCATTTTGGCTCATGTCTCTTAGGCCCCTTTTTTATGTCTTTGAATGCCCTTGCATTATCCTTATAGTTACTAGTGTATAGGTCGATATTTGAATCTCAAAATGTGAATAGTTTGTCTTAGTTCTCATATGTAGTCAAGGTCCTTGACATCAATTACAAGTCATAAACATGCATTAACAAAAATACAATTGGGTCTCACAAACTTGATTGCAAGTTTTCTCATGCCTAAGTGGTTGGCAAGCCTTAAGACCCAACCAATAAGTCATCATTCTATGTTGATAGGCATGTATTGTAATAATGTCTCTAGGAATTGATTGCAAGCTCTTTAAGCATCTTCATTTATCATTGGGTTAAGTCTTGCATCCCTACAATCTAGTCTTGAAGACCTAATTGTATATCACCCTCTTAACACAATCATAGTTAAGTATTTGAGACTTGACTACATATCAACATGTATTGAACTTACAACTTGTAATGTAGCTCTATGACCCAATTACATATTATATCTCTTGTAGACTTGCAATCAAGTCTTTAGGGTATGATTACATATCTTCTTTATATAGACTTGTAGGCAAAGTCTTGAAGACTAGACTATATATTATCTATAATTCATTCTTGTAATTGAGTTAGTGAGACCCAATTAATACTAACATTGCATATCCACTTGCAATTGGGTCTTTGAGACCTGATTACATGCCAAGTCTTTGCATATTCACTAACATGATTACAAAAAAAATTCCTTAGTTATGCAAAAAGTTGCAAAGTTGCATAGCAACTTTTGCAACTTTTATTGCATTTTTGTGCCTAAAAGGAATTTTAACTATGTAAACGAGTCCTAATTGACTCAATACAACTATTGGACCCTGCCATTTTGTATGCTTAAGGTACTTTATGCAATTTATAAACTAAAGTTGCTCATTAGGAAAATTCAAGATTTTTAATGTTTTTGGTCAAGAAATCCTAGGAATGAGTTGTTTTAAGTTGGTTTTAGGTATGTTGGAACCTTTTACAAGTCCTAGAAGTGGAATCAAGTGAAAAATGTAAAAATTACACTTTTTGTGCAAAGTTGCATTGTTGAAAGTTGTATAAGTTGCTCAAATTTGAAACTTAGTGGGAAAAAGGTTATAACTATTAAAATATTGGTTCTAACCATTAAAATATACATAGGACTTATATATATATATATATATATATATATATATATATATATATATATATATATATATATATATATATATATATATATATATATATATATATATATATATATATATATACACCTTCTGGAGGGCATTAATATACAGATTGGAAGAAGTTGCAAAGAAAGAAATCTAGTTTTTGAGTCATTTTTACTGTTGCTTGCATGTTCCACAAAATGTACGAATTTTTAGACTAGCTGTGATGGATTTTTGAGATATATTTTTGTGTCATCTTTCTTTTTCTTCTAGTCTCATTGTTCTACATTTTTTATAATTCAGGTTATTGCATTTTTAGTGAAACTAGGTTTTTAAGATAACATTTTGGTGCACACAACAAAAATGGGCCTCTAACTGCAATTTCCTTGGTTGAAATTTGATATCCACTTGGAAAATGCTATTTGAAGGGCTAAGAATTTGGAAATAAGTTATTTTAGTGTTTCCAAACCTTCCTAAGCATTGAGTTCATTTCCATGACTTTGTTTCCTACTAGTTGCTTTGTAAACTAGTCATCTACTTGACTAGGACATGTTTGGGAACTAACAATCTCCATTTAAATTGAAGTCTCCATTTAAAGGTGGAAATGAGATTTGTGTTGTTCTATTAAGATAATTAATATGTTTTGATGAGAACTTTGAGGGATCATGCCTAACTTGAGTACCCTAGCTTCCAAAGTCTTGTAAATGCAAAGTTGCAATGTTTCTCAAAAAGTTGCTCAAGCAACTTTTGCAATTTTTGCAAAAAAGTTGCAAATGGAAGTTTGGCAAGATGTAACTATCCATGCTCAAGTATATGAGCATGGGAAACATTTTTTTTGAAGGTTAGAAGGCTTCCAGTCAAATTTGCATTTTTAAGCAACTTTTACAACTTTTACAATTTTGTACAAAAAGTGCAACTAATGCAAAGTTCACTAGATTTCACTTCTAGGACTCAAAAAAGGTTCCAAACTATTATAAACTAATTAAAAACACCTAATCCTAGGATACCTTGACCAAAAACTAAAAAAGACCCAATTTGGCCTAACTAGCAACTTTTTCTCGTATCTTGCACAAAATGGCCTAGCCATACATATCTTGCTCATATCTCTCTCACCATTCATCGTGGGATTGAAGTATTTTTTCTGTTAGCTTTGAGTGGTTGAGTAAACCCTAGCCCCAAGCTTGTCCCATCCTATTGAGTGCCCAAACATTCTCCAGAAAGTCAAACTGAAATGTCCCTAAGGGTCACTAAATGCCATAAGGCAACAATATTTGATGGGGCATATCTCGAAGCTCGTGCAAGGTATGGATACATTTCTAGTTGCTATAGGACCATGTTTTCAGAGACTTGCAATAGCCTCTCTCACTTTTTGGAGATCTTAATCCATTTTGATTTTGCGACACCATCTCGGGTGATGTTGAAACTCATAGTATTGGCCAATACAAAGTTGCCACTTGCCAAATCTCCCTCACCGTTCGTCATGGGATCGAACTACCCATTCTATTAGCTCTAAGTGGCCAAGTAAACCCTATCCCCAAGTTCATCCCATCCCATTGAGTTCTCAAACATTCTCGAGCATGCTGAACCGAAACATCACTAAGGTTCACTAAATGCCATAGGGTAGTGATCTTTGACAGGGCATATCTTAGAGCTCGTGTGAGATATGGATGTGATTCAAGGTGCTATAAGATCATGTTATAGAGATATACAATAGCCTCTCTCACTTTTTGGAGATCTTACTCCATTTTGATTTTGTGATGCATCTCGGGGGATGTTGAAACTCGTAGTGTTGGCCAGTACAAAGTTGCCAATTGCCAAATCTCCCTCACCATTTGTCATGAGATTGAACTGTCTATTACATTAGCTCTAAGTGGTTAGGTAAACCCTAACCCCAAGCTTATCCTATCCTATTAAGTACTTGAATATTCTTGGGCATGCCAAACCAAAACATCCTTAAGAGTCACTAAATGTCATAGGACAATGATCTTTGATGGGGCATATCTTGGAGCTCGTGTGAGATATGGATGTGATTCTAGATACTATAGAACCATGTTTCAGACACTTACAATAACCTCTCTCAGTTTTTAGAGATCTTACTCTATTTTGATTTTGTAATGCCATCTTGGGTGATGTTGAAACTCATAGTGTTAACTAGTACAAAGTTACTAACTACCAAATCTCGCTCACTATTTTTCATACACTAATAGATTTGGCATCAATTTGCAATGGCCATGTGTCGCAATTGTGACAACAATGTGTCGCCACTATGATAGACATAGAAGTCATAGTTATTTAATTGCAATTTACGACGTCTACCCCTTGCCATCGCATTTGTGACACCTATCCGTCGCTTTGTAGCCACCTTGGTGCCAAACCAAAATCCGTGTTTTTCATCACAATTGCGACGCCTATCCGTCGCTATGTAGCCACCTTATTGTGAAATCAAAATCCTGGTTTGCCTTCACAATTGCGATGAGGTTTCCATCGCATCTATAGAAACCCCGTCGCAATTTTTGGGATTACCGTCACCAATTGCAACAGGGTTGCTATAGATGCGACATCAAGCCCGTCGCAATTTTTGTCACAATTGTGACGGTGAAAGAAGTAAAACAAAAAAAAAAATCGTGCACCATTAAGCTTCCCTAAATATGACACCATTAGAGACCTACAAATTATTGTTCTCAATTATTATATGTCTCATATGCGTTAATGTATGTTACCCGAAGCCTGAACCAGTTTTAGGCCTTTCATATGGATTTTATAAAAGCTCTTGTCCAAAAGTAGAAGAGATCATTAGAGAAGAAATGGGTAGCTTCTTGGAGGACAATATTACCTCAGTTGGAGGATTTCTTCACATTCCTTACCATGATTTCTTTGTTTAGGTTAATAACAAATGGGTCAAAGCGAGAGCAAGAAAACTGGGTCTTCCATTAATTACCTTTTGAACTGAATTATCACCAACAGATCACCGTCAGGAATGAACTAAACTGACAGTTGGAATTTTAATTTCTAAGAATACTAATTTATATCTAATTAAATTTAAATAACACTCTAACTTTGTGTAACCATTTACTCAGAACTAAATCCTTGGCTACTAATATGGCCTGTGGCAAGTGCTTCTCTCTGGGAAAAATTAAATGACCATCATAGTTCCTAGTTTGTTACATACCTCACAAATATTTCCTAGATTAGACATTTCACAATATTCCTCTGTTTTACTCAGTTTGTGAGTAGCATCAATAGTTTGACAGATACTACAAAAGCACGCCGATAAAAGATATTATTAATATATTACATGGAAGCACATACAAAGTGATAAATGATTGTTTTTCTTAGCAACAAAACATAGAACCTATTGTTGCATTCAGTCACAAAGCTATGAGCATTTGATCATGATGCTTCAAATGTAGCTGATTATGACTTTCTTCTTAATTATTTTTCTCTCTACCATCGGCTTTCACAATGAGATGTTTATATCTTGAAATTAAAAAAAACTAAAACAAAGACTTCAACGAAGCATTCAGTCATGAAACTATGAGTATTTGCTCATGATTCTTCAAATGAAGCCATTTATGACTTATTTCTTAATTAATTTCATCTCTATCATCAGCTTTTACAAGGAGATGTATGCATCCTATATTTATAATAAAAAAATACAAACAGACACTTCAAAATGTCAAATATTATTGTATTAGTCCAAAAAAAATAAAAGATATTCTTCCACGCCTTATAAATATCCTAAATAATCTTTTTTCATTTTCCATGTCTCAACAGTTCCTACATAGGCAGCTTCTAGCTTCTCTAAAAATTCAAGTAGTCTTGGATTTTCATCTAGTTTTGCCCTGCCGTAAAAGCAGTAAAAGCAATTAAACACAGAGAAGATACTGGAAGTGAATCTAGATCATTCTTAGGATGAATGCTTGTCAGATCTGAAAGAAGTTAGTGGATACACTTTCATGTAGATGTTGGTCAAAGCCACAAAGCTATTGCCTAGCCTGACCACTTTTATTGTACAGGAGTATAGTAAAACCTGTGTCAAAATGACTAGAGATTTTGATGTTACATTGAGTTATTGGAACTAGGTACAAAAGAAAACATTTAGAAAGTCTAGGCAGTGACATATTTGGAATTCACAACATCTAATTCCTTAGTAAAAAATATATCAGTGTCATATTCTTCATACCTAGCTTCAGTAGTTGTTGCATCTTTATAAGTTTTTGTGTCTCACAATTTGTATGTGTGTAATTATATATATATCAAAGTCACTATTTATATTTGTGCACGAAACTCAACAGCAACACAAATTGTAAATCCTACAAAAATAAATGGTTACTCTTGCCCATTGTGTGTATGTGTAGTAAAACAAAATTAATATTTGTTAAAATCTAGTTCTGGATTATACATAGCTAATGCTATTCCTACATAGCTAATGCTATTCCTCCATCTCCTTTACAGTATTGTTAATACCTCATCTATATTTTTTAAAATTAATACCTCATTAGTATTGTACATAGCTAATGTTATTCCTCCATCTCCTTTACAGTCATATACCTCCAACTCTGTAGTTTCACCTCCCTTCTCTGGAACTGCATCAATTGACAGAAATCACTATTGCATGCTACAAAGAATACTAATGAAACAAAAAATAGATTTTTTTGATCTCTGACAGTGAAACCACAATGATATTCACTAAGCCAAAAGACAACAAGGATTCATAGTGTCTAGTTCCTGCCGATTGAGAATTTGAATGGAGAGTTGTGTACTTAAAGTTCTAGTAGCATATAGATCCAAAGTCTAGGGAACTAGCCAGAAAGTTTTTCCATTTTAAATTTGTTGTTAGTTGAACATTACCAACAAAAAGTATACTATATACTAGTAGATCTATGGCAACCTCCCTCAGGACAGGTAAGAATGGGTTTACAAAAATAGCCATGATACTAAAGATTTATATTAATAAGGTAGGGTTTACAATATACTTCCTGTTCTCAATCTGGCCTTTATTGCCTTGTTTGCTAGAGTCTGGTTGTATACAAGAGGAATTAGGCCACAACCCTGATGTAGGCGCAAGAAGAAAGCCTAGTACCCAACCTGAGATGATCCCCATGACACCTTGTAATTGACTCACAACTTTGCATCAACACAACATTAGCTATAAAGTAAACAAAATCCAGCCCAGTTACTTGATCTTTATTTACATCTGCTGAACATAGATTTAGCAATTGGGCTTGAAGTAATTATGAACCCTAAATTAAAAGAGAAATCCATGAGTAGTCCATAATGGGTAACAATCTGTTACTTCAGATGACAAGATTCATTCTTGAAACAAAGCACCATAAGCATCATACCCATGTTAAGAAGTTTATCAATAGCTATGACCAATCACGAAACACTCTAAACAAATCAAATCTGGAAATTTTACCTACTTATCAGCCACCTGGAAGGGTTTCAAGGTTGCACATGAGCGCTCCTTCTAACGAGGTAGTGCAAGACGTATGGGCATCAAACTAGCTATATATTTACATCTAACATGAAAACAATAAGGTCTGTCTGGTTCTGATGTTTACTTACAAGTCCATGATCAAATTAGGAATGAAAAGATACAAACTTTGGTCTTCACAGAAATTTAATACACACAAAATTGAAATACCAGCAATATCTATTGTGGGGCTAGATGGATTTATACCTATTTGGGCCTCATTGCATCTTCAAATATGGGATGCTTAGAAGATTGAAACTGGGTTGAGGACACATTTTGCATAGGAGGACTACTCATTTTCTCATAGCAATGGATAGAGAAAAGAGAAAGAGAAAGATGAATCTCATCCTTACCCCAAGATTGAGTCTTTGCACTGTGCTTTTTATTCAGACCAGGCTTTGATAAGAAGGGAGACAAGGCTTGAGAAGGCAATGGACATGGCAAAGAAGAAGAAGAAGCAGATGGATTAAGCATAGGCCAAAGGGAAAGAGAATATAGTTTCCAAAATCCACCAAGAGCTAAAACAACAAATCTCAGTTGATGGCTTCCACGACCAGTGTTAGCCCAATGCTTGAGACATATGTTTTCCCACAGCTTGTCATCTTGTGTAGCTTTATACCATATCCTATTAACACATGAGGCTATTGCCAATGTTCTTGCATCCATGTATTTCATCACTTCAGATAACAAATCCCCATCTAAAAGAAACTGCTCCATTTGATCCCTCGATAAGTTCTCACACTGATCCTGAGATTGCATCTTCTCAGATGTTTTGTGAAACAATGGCGCCTCCAAGTATCTGTTGGGCTTATAACTATGATGATGATAATTGATTTTACACTTACTGGGTCTTCTTATTTCCAATCCCATTGCCCTTCCAGACAGAATAGGACAAATGAATGTGTATCTACAAATAAATAGACTTTGTACCTTAAAAAAAAAGTTGGATAGTTTCATAAATAAGCATCGGATAGGGATCTGGGTCTCTAAATTTAGGTAGAAACACAGAGATAGACATGAAGACTAGAGAGCACAGCTTCAGAAAAAGGTAAAATTATGAAATGGAGCAAAGCACTACCAGAAGGAAAAATTCTAATAAAAAAGGAGAAAAC
The DNA here is from genome assembly GCA_028749045.1 of Cupressus sempervirens. Lineage (NCBI taxonomy): Eukaryota > Viridiplantae > Streptophyta > Pinopsida > Cupressales > Cupressaceae > Cupressus > Cupressus sempervirens. Next base: position 735,924,991 of record CM053786.1, read on the forward strand.
GATGAAGAAGATGGGTTCCTAATTTAAATCAGATCCTGAAAGTGATTGATAATCATTTAGAGACTTTACCTTCATAAATATAGCATCTGCCTTTGGAACACTGACAAACATGTCACCCGCAATGTGTTGCACACCTATACCACAAACAGATCATAAACAACCAGTGAGGATTTTTTTACCCAAAATCTATGAAGAGATAGAAAATAAGTTCAAACATTGTGTTTAAAGAAAGTACCGACGTAACTAGAAGCCTCCAAGATGACTTCAGGGAGATCAAAATTAAAGCATTTGATATTGGGGAAGGAGCGGGAAATAACAGATCTTGCACTTTGAGTGCATTTTACATCATTTAGGGGCTTTAATAGCCTATTACATCATGTAAACACTACCATCCACCCATAACTCTTCCTAGGACACCCTAGGACTTCAAATGACCCCTTACATCATATTGATTCCCTATTTGTGCCAAGTTGAGCTTCACTTACATCTTATTGAGCTTCACTTTGTTTTGAGAATAGTTTAATATTCTCTACTAAACAGGGCCAACCACGTGAAGGTGGAAGCTCATTTGGCCCCACCCCCCTCCCCCTAACATCACTCTACATTCCCCGTTAACATCTAACATTAATTCATTCTTTCAACCATTAATAAAATGTAACATTTAATCAATATCACATGATAACATTCATTAACACATTAGATTCATAAACATGCAACATTCATCAATATTTTGCATTAACACATAATTCATGAACATTCATTAGCACATAATTAAATTCATTGAGACATGAAATTCAGTCATTATCAATTAAGGTATGTAGATGAAAATCATTTCTTTTTTTTCTTTCTATTAAGAGGAGCATCAGTGTCATCATCAATTCCCCCCTCATCAGTTCTTTTCTCTATTCTTGATGACCTCAAATTCCTATGCTGTTGCAAAGGGGGGTCCTCTGCAATAAAAAATAAAAGAGTTAAATTAAAAATAATTTATTATAATTGTTACAATTATTTAATTATTTTAAATAACATAACTGTGGCACTCTTTACCTGATTTGACCACATCATTTTGTTTGGACTCAACGTCAACATGCTCATGAACATCGACGCCTCGATCCTCTACAATTGCTATACAAAATGTTACGTTAATCCAAACACCAATTGCAATTACATATAAAAAAATTAATAGCAAATGTATAGCTCCACCACTGGGATGCACATTATATGAACCTTCAGCATTCACAGATTATGTAGAAGGATTATCAGGCTGCATTCCAACATCCTACACATTGTTATCATTGCTTGCTTAAAACAGATATACTCACTTTATATTGGAACTTAACATCAAATAGACTAATTGGTAAAGTATTCAATTTGAAATAAATTTCATTTATCTTATTTACCTATGGCTCAAATGCATCCTTATTAGAACCTTCCACACTGAATTCAGCTCGTAGCCGTTAAACCACAGCTCTATAGCCTTGTTCAAAGCCAATTCTCTTATCCTCTTCTGTGAGGCATCTCTTGAACTCTGAGCCCTGCATTTTTGTGTGGTGTGGTGAAGTTTACTTGCATTGTTTCATCAACCAATGGAGGGTAGTTAAAATATCAAAAGGAAATACAAAAGTTGCAAAAGTTGAGGATCAAGAATACTTACAACTCGTGCTTGAAGTTTCAAAAAACCACCAGAGTCGAGCTTGTGTGTCCCGTGCTTTTCTAGTCTTTCCTTTTTTGCCTTTGATGTGTCAGGCAATCTATGAAAAGTTTGAAATATGTTAGATAATATAAATATAGAGGTTAATTAGTACATAATTACATTCTCAATAGTATCACATACTTTGGCGGTGTACTCTCTACTGGTGTAATTTTATTTTTCTTGTCAGCTTTATACTTTCCATCCAAAATCAGAGCCTGCCACTCAGCCTCAGGAACATAGGGTAGACGTTCATACCTAGGGTTATCCAGTAAATTTTTTCTGTACTAGTCCCTAATATACTTCAAACATAAACCAGCTTTTTCAAGGAGCTTGTTTCTCTCAAATACACGAGGTCCAAAGAGTTGGGTCATGCTCTCTATAAGATCATCCTTCAGCTTTTTGTCTTGGAGATTCCACCTTTTAAGTTAAAAAAACATGTTAGACTCATAACTGAAGTGAAGCTATCTTTAATATAGTTCAAGAAATGGATGAAAAAGAAAACTATTCTAGCAATGATATGAAATCAAAATAGTGGTTTGGGGTTTTAGTTAGGATATGATGTTCTACCAGGTACGCATGGTGGGCTCGAATATTCGAAAACACTCATCACCAAGTTTTTTCCAAAAAACATCATTCCCTACAAAACAATCATGGGATCATTAGTTGATGAAGAGTGATCAAAAACTAAATTACTATTATATCACTATAGAATAATAACTTTAAAGTACCTGGAACTTTGGTTACTTTTAATGGAATGCCTTCATCGTCGTTGACGATCAATATGACATCCTTCATCGTTCCCATGCTAGGAACATAGGAACATCCAGGGAATGATGCTGCAGCTCCTATTGCAAAAAGTTTCATAAGTTTACAAGTTTACAAGGTTACAAGGTTACATGAATAAGTCTACAAGGTTACATCAATAATTCAGAAATGGTTGACTTTCTTTCTCGCTGTTTCTCAAGATGTGATATGCAAATTCTTCAGATAATTCATATTAAGCTAGCTAGCTAGCTATTGGTGCTCAAGATCTGCCACCCCTTAACCACATAAGTATTCTATTGCTATTTCGTCACTAGGGTAAGGATGAGGACATCATACATTAATGAATTTGACTTAAAAAATTACACAGCTAAATCCTGATAACAATATCACAAATTGACTTGCTATGGAAATATGTCCTTCTTATGTATTGAAATTGTTATGTTGTGTAAACATCAGTGAAACAAAATCAACAATTAATGTATTTTTTAGTCTTATTTTCTACTATGTCTTGCTAATAGTAATTTATCAAGTAGCAGCTTCAAAATTTCAATAAAACTTATGATCTTTCTTGTTCAATGATTCCCATTCTTAGATTTGGGGGATGATTGTGTGCAGAGAATATACAAGGAATTAAGAAAGTAGGCAGCATAAGGGTATGAGAGAAGCCTACATCTGATTGATAATATTCACAGGTTTATGTGGAGAAGTTTGTATTCTTTATGCCATTAATTGTCAAATTGTATGGAAGGAGACTCTACATATTCATATTTTTGTTAAAGTTGTGCAAGGTTGAATTGCATATCTTAGTCAAGTGAATTGTGAAGGAGATTATTATCAGATATATTCTGTTTATTGATTTTTTTAAATTTCTTGTTGCTGTAAATATATTGTTTCTATGTATCTGTATTGTATTCTGACATTTGAAGTGATTATGGAATGTTCTTTGTGTGGGAAATTTATTTACTACATTACTTTAGTTTTTGTCACAGAAGATGTGCTTTATGAAAATGAATTTATTTTGTTTTAGTTCTCTTGCCATGAAGACAAGGTTGGATTTTGTTGGTGATTGTGGATTTCATTGCCATCAAATGGTATTTTAGAGCCTATGTTCCTGAGTGTACAGCCATCTTTGTCAAAGGTAGGCAATTTGCACCAGGATCTGCATGTCAAGAAGGGTGAATAGTAAAGAAGTTGTGCAAAATAATTTGTCTATCCTCTAGCAGAGATGAAGCTAGGTAAGATGTGTGCAGATTTTTTCCACTAAATGGAAGTGAGTGGAAGAGATCTTGGAGAGGTACCTCTTCTAGAATTCTATTGGTTATAGAGGATACAAGTGAGAATAGTTGGAAAAGAAGGTAAAAAGGTGAGAGTTGGAAAGACTTGAAGTGATTGATGGTGAAAAGAAAGAAAAAGAAGAGAGGATTTATTATTAGATGGATTTTGACAATCCTGTGTTGGAGAAAGATTGAAAGAAGAGATAGATGAGGCTAAGGAAGTGGTAGAGGAAGATTTGTGGGCATAGTTTTTCGCAATAGAGCATGAGTGGATGGATAAACTTGGAAGGTGTAAGACAGATGGGATAGTGAAGATGAGGAAGATGTGATTGCAGTAGTGAAATACAGAGAGCTCATGGATGATGGAGCAGCATAAGAACATGGTGCAAATTTTGATGAATTTTGTTATAAAGAATTTGGTTTACCTTTGTTGAAGGTAGGGAAAGATGTTGGCAGATTTTCTTGTGGGATTCAATTGATTACATATAGAGAAAGTTGAGAATGTTATAGGGCATCCATGGAGGTGGTCATTTTGCAGTGAATATGACTCCACAAAGAAGGGGAGGAGAGGAGAGATTATGTGGAGGAAAAGAAGAGAAAATTCTTTGGAAGAGGAGGTTGGACTATGGTGAGCACAAGTCCACAAGAGTGAAGAAAAGAAGAGAACAAACTATGTAGGTGGATGGTGAGAATCCCGGCCAAGTGCTGGAATAGGAAGAACTACCTCTATCTATGTCAACGATAGAGTTTTCTATAGGTTGACACAATCTAAAGGAGTAGTCCTACTACGTAACTCCATTTGTGAGCCATTCTCACCAACCTTTACCTAGTTGGGGAGTTTGATGTACGAGCATCTAATGCGAATCAACAACCAACCTCAAGGAAGTCGATCATCCCTTTATGTTTGAGGAACTTTTATTGTTGGGCATCTCATGTTCATTTTGTAGCTATGTTTGTTGTATGTGGACAACATTTTGCAAGTCCAAAGGTTGTCCTAAGCACCTAATGCCTCATTTTATTAGTTTCTTTTGCTTTTCCTTAAGGTTTTTTTTGGAAAACTTTCATCTTCTAAAAGCATTACAGATGTCCCTATTACTCACTTGAGGGCTCATTCTTTAGTGTGATGAAAACATTCTAGTAATTAAGAATATGTTTTGGAACAAGGATTAGGATCATCATGTCAATATAATATTGCTTTAACCATACATATTTAATGAGCCTATAAGTTGATATATTATGTACTCAAAGATGACATCGTAAACACATAACACTTAAACACATAACAAAAGAGAGAAAAAGAGGGATTTGTGTACCAGTAGATGGATGCCTGTAAGCTGCGTGTTGGCGACTCAATAGTCGGAAAGAGATTTGTGGTTGTCCTAGATGGAGGTGACATCATCATAGGATCTGAAGCTGAAGAATAAAATTGTTAGAGCATGCATAAATATAGAATGCGTGCATAAATTCAGTCTTAATTGCATGTATTCTCAATGATTATGATAATTCCTATATATATTCAATGGAAAACACAAGTGGGGAATGGAACATGCGATCTACCTGAACCACCTGTAGCACCCTCATCATGGGAATGGGGCTAAAAATCATGCAAAAAACCCTATAAAGACAATGCATCCATATTTTAATTAATGTCATAAAATAGCATAACATAAAAATGATTATTGAACTCTTGTTATAATTTAAAATTTCATTAATACTTACTTTTAAGGTTTCAGAGGTGTGCAACAATTCAGATGCCCTATTTTTTATTTCCTGAGTAGTAGGCATAATGGTTGCCAAACGTATAATTTCTCTGCTAATTTTCTTTAGCAACTTTTTAATCAAACCAATCAGGTCATCAGTCTCTGCTAAATCAATATAAAATGGGTCCTCCTTAGGGGTAGACTGTTGAGGGAGTGCAAGTTCCTTTCCCTCCCTCCGACCACTGGCCCTCTGTGACAACAATAGTATTAGTATTATCAAAATTACTCCAAAAAAATGAAGAAAACAACATTAAAAAAAAAACATTTTGCTTCTATCTAGTTTGCACAATTACAATGAGTTTTACCTGCTCATGTGTAGATGAGTCGAGAACATCGCCAGCATCCCCTCCCGACGGTTGCTCCATATTGTGCCCCTATGTCAAAGATCAAGTATAAAAATGTTAGCCAAAAATTTATTGACTAAATGGTATGTTGGAATCATTGATTACAAGTTGGTTTAATAGTATGTACCACCCCCATGATAGTAGCCTCGTTTGTATCTATGCAATTCAAATTGTAATCAATAAGAAGCTCTTCCCCTGCACGTATTAATTTCATCACACAGATGAATACACGATTTCCCTCACGCGCCTCAAATATGCAATTGGGTTGCTTTATGGTTGACCCAGGTTGTGTACTATTTATAAAACCCACAATATTCCTTGTTGTTTTTGGCCTTCCATCAATGTATATAGCCACACTTTTACTTTGATTATTGTCTTGCTGTTGTATATAATTTGCCGAGAGGGCATAACTACGCATACTTTTTTTATATTGAACAATATGCATCCAACTTTTGTAATCGTAACATGGTCCAACATACTCCATCAATTCAGAAACTTTGTTGTAAGACACCTTTATGTCGTCCATAGAAAATAGGCCCAAACCATGTAATGATGATGGTGCTATGTGATATATCCTCTCGTTAACACAAAAATCAGTGTTTATTGGAGGAAGTTCCTTGGGTACCCAATGTTTCTGTAGATGTTGGTACCTCAAGGGCACCTCAATGTCACCTTTCATCTCATCATCATAAGAACATGACCCCCCTTGAGCAAGGAAAAATTTCATGCGTTTATTGAATTTCCTTCTAGTCCTTTGACCTCTAGTTAATCTCCCTATTCTAGATAAACTGCATGTCTCACTTTCCTCTTCTATTCCTATATTTCCCTCACTTGAGGAAGACACTTCTAACAAATACCTATTTTCTGGTACCTACAAATGGGAGAGATCTTAGAAGACATCAATCTTACTATTGATAAGTGTATTAAATAGATTGTCTATAAGGAGTATTGACTTATACTTGTCGATCCATGAGACTATGTGGGATGCTCTTGAAAGGGGTTCAGTTTCCTACAAATGTAATTCAATTATCATGAACATAATCAAATCATAATCATAATCACATCCATCATAAGCATCACATAAAAATTAAAAACATTAAAAGGTACATCACATAAAAATTAAAAACATTAAATTAGTGAAGGGCTAAGCACTTATATTATGTTTTCCCTATGAATTTTATTCTAGGTACAACTCCCTTTTATAGATATTTAATGAATTCCCTTTTCTAAACTAAACACTTACAAATGCTTTTGACCTGAAAGAAAATAAGGCTCAATACATTCACACATCAATATGTGTTTTAAATAGTTTTATTTAATTAATTTAGATTAATAGTTCATTTAGATTAGCATTATTCTATTTCTAATTGAAACTTGTAGCTTTTAAATAGATAATGAATAAACTATGTAACCATATAAGACAAATATATTTCTATCAAGAAATTAATATTAAATAGATTAAGGATTGATGGCATACCTCTAAATTTCATCATCATCATTCTTGTCGTCATCATCATCATCATCATCATCCTCGTCATCATCATCATCCTCGTCGTCATCATCATCATCATCAACATCCTCCTCGTCATCGTCATCATCATCATCATCATCATCATCCTCACCATCATCATTGTCACCATCATTTTTTGTCATCATCAACATCATCATCATCAACATCAACATCATCTTCATCATCATCATCAGAAGCAGCATCTACATCATCTTCTACTTCTTTGGTATCTTCTTCTTCCATCACATTATACTTTATTGGCCTTCCTCTCAGTTCATGTCTAAAAACAAATGACCAACCCGATTTATGTAGAACCTCTGAGTAAAATACCTACTCACATTGGCTTGGAAGAACATAGGGCTCATCCCCAACTAGTTCAAACAACCTTGTATTAACCATTGTAAATCCATTATCATGTTCAATAATAGTTCTATCAAGATCATTTGGATTAAGTGGTAGCCTGTACCATTTGACAACGAAGAGTACTAATTTGAAGGAACTAAAGTCACACTCTAGTATATCATCCAAAATGCCATAGTATCGATTTTCAGACTCTCAAGGATGTAAGTCATTTCTAGATGAAATATTAGTCACTTGAAAGACTGCAATTATTCCTGAATCACAATTTTTCTTTGTGTCATCCAACACTTTGATGTGAAATTTTTGACCATTACAGAACATAGCCTTGTGGTGTTTAACCTACAATAATATGTGAAATATGTCAAAATTATTGTATCATGAGTTGATAAACATACAGGTGATTAATAAATTCATACATACCTGGAAATCTCTTAAACCACGTGCTAAATCTATTTCCCTTTGCATAACATTGGAATCTCCATTATGATGAGCTTCTTTAACCAATGAAGATACATCTTCCCATGTTAATGTCCAACCAGAATGTTGACATCGTTCAATCCATACTGTCATTCAATCAAGATTGTTTGCAATATACAAATGTAGTGCATCCCACTCTCGAGCACCTGTACAAAAAAAAATAAGACAAATTACAACCAATTTATTTTGAAAATTAAGAAATAATTTATTACAATAACATCTTATAATTTATTACCTCTCACTTTCCTCAATGTACCTTTCCCCATCAAGTACTCCCCTTCTAATTTTTTAAAAGGCTCAAGATCCAAAATGCGATCTACACAGATATTTGATGCAAACTTAGGAAGATATTCAGTAATATACACCATAGTCTGGTATACCATATATCCCTCTACCATAGAACCCTCAGGATGTGCTCTTTGTCAAACCAAAGCCCTCAAAGATTTCAAGTGCCTCTCAACCATCCACATTGACCTAGTGTGTACAAGTCCACACAATTCAATCTCCTCATCTAGGTGTATGAGGTAGTGTTCCTGTTGGAGGTAGACACTTTTGCATTTCACACGGTAAATGGGGAATTCTTCTCTTCCAATAGTTTATATCTTCTTTATGGATTTCTTTAGATGACAACCACCTACATTAAGAGATTCAAGTCACAAAAAATATATAGATACGAGACTTTACAAAATAATATACAATAGATTACATAGCAAGAAAAATAAATCACAAATATAATAAATATATACAACAAATTGAACAGATATTACTGCTTACCTCATGTATTTTCCAAGATCGTATATCACTTGTTTGATGTTATTGTTGAAGGGCTCTGGGAGAGATAGAGGAAGCACGTATTGCGGTAATTATAAACCAATCATTTCATTATTTTCTAACATAACATAACAAATAGTACATGTAATTTATGAATATATTGTAAATATAGAAGAACATAACTTACCTTGATGAAAGTATGCCAATCATGCGTTTTGAGCCCTGGCCCAAATTCACTTTTTTTTTTATATGAGATTGTTTATGTTCGCAGAAAATCCTATGGGAAATTGAATTTTTCGTATGACTTCTTTTATGGCATCACTTTGCTGCTCTGTTAATAACCAAGGAAGGGCACTTATATTAATCTGATCTCTGTTGCTATTTGAGTGAATGAAATTCTTCAATGCATGATTGAATTCATGAATGTCATTACAAATTTTGACAATTTTTTCTTTGTCACGCCTTCCATCCAATATTTTCCACAATGTCTCTGTGATATTCTTTCCAATATGCATAGAATCAAACAAATGAACAATTTGTAAGTGCTCATAGTAGGGCAACCTGCTAAATTGTCTGGGATAGCTTTTTAGTCCCTTTGGAAGGTTGTCAGTACTTCCTTGACGACCTTCACGATCATCAATTACACAATTAGTAAACAAAATCCACAATAGAAATATATAAATTACAAACATAAACCATTAGGTGGAACAACATTACCTCGATGATTAATTCTATTATATTCCAACTTCCATAGGTGAGGTGTCATTCTTTGTGGCTTTGATGTAGTCTCTTCTTTCCCATTGAAAAGATGTTTTTCCATAATTTGATACTTATGATTCCTGTGGAGGAATTGTCTACACTCATCAAACACCTACTTTCCTAAAAATTTTGAATGACGAGATTTCATTTTAGGACCACAAACTGGACATGCAAATTTTCCCTTTGTTTGAAGACCTACAAGATAATGATATAATTGGATTATTAAATATGTTTATTTTTATAATTAGAATTATCGTGCGCAACTTGAATTCACTATAACATACCACAAAAATGTGTTAGCCCTGGGGCATCATGTATTGTCCATGCAAGTATTGCATGGAATTGAAATTGTCTTTGTCCTATTAGTCTAGACACATCATACATAGTGACACCATTCCATAACTCCACCAACTCATCAATAAGAGGCTCAATATATACATTCATATCTTTAACTTGATATTTACCTACTTGAATGAACAGTAACATTACATAATTATTGTGACCGTTTTACTGCAAGATTTGTAAGTACATGTAAATTAATAACTATCAAATGATAAGATACCTAGAACAATCATTTCCAACATAATGTGCTCCCTCTTTATTGACATCCACGAAGGAATGTTATTGTTGATAACAAAAATAGGCCACACCGAGTAAACAAATCTCATCTCTCCAAATGGATTGACACCATCCGCTGCCAATGAAAGACTGAGATTACGAGGTTCTTCTTTGAAGTGTTGCTACTTTTTCTCTATGCACATAAATGCCAAACCATCCACAGGGATTTGAATAATGTCATCTCGACTTCTATTGCGTGCATGATAATCCATAAATTGAGCCAAGCTACTACACCTGAATAATTGTCGCATCCGTGGAATAATGGGGATGTAACGAAGAACCTTTTGAGGCACTTTTTTTGTTAGTTGATCTATTTGATATCTACTTGTATGAAATATAGGGCATTGTGTTGCAAATTCATGTTCTTTATAATATATAATATGATCATTGGGACAAGCATGTATTGCTTGATACTCCATTCCAATATCTTTCATAATAGCAGATAATTCTTGATATGAGCGAGGTAGAATATTTGATGATGGTAACAGAAACTCGCCTATCAATCTACAGGAAAAAATATAAGTTTTTAATATAAACAATATTATTGGTACATTATTCACCCTTTGTTAACTATAAAGACATATATGACATGCCTTAACATATGTGACATTGTTATGTTGGATAAACCACTCATAACCTTCAAGTTCAACAACAACAATACATCAGAGAGAAGAGTTGTTTGGGAGTCTTTATATAGGGGCTCGTATGCCTTCTCAAGTAGAGGTACATTGAGGCTATCATCATCATCATGATTAGATACGCTTGGACTAAATGTGTCATGGATCAATGTATTTATACCATCATCTTCAATTTTGTTTTCTGGGACATGATCGTCATCTTCCATGGGATCATTATCTTCACCTTGGATATTTGCACCTCCATGTTCCTCCACTTCAAAAACTATATTCTTTGGATTGTTGTGGTTCATATCATGTACTTCCCTGGGGAGATCAACCTATATAAAATTGATTAACATAAATAAACCATGATCATCAACTCATTGTCAAGTGATTTCATATGTATATAGCTTGTTAAAATGATATAATGAATAAATTACCAGTGGATGATAGTCATGCCCCCCTTTAATGTGACCATTCTCCCTACAATGTCTCTTAGCTATTTTGATTAGCAGTCTTCTACGATTTAAGCCCTTACAAATTTTGCAAAGGACAATAACATTTTCCATCACCTTTTCTTTTCAAGTTAGACCACAATCTAGCGATTGTCTCCCTATTTTGTTCTTCACTTATATTATCTGACATGATCGTTCTTTGCAGAAGCAAAAAATAGGCTATGAAAAATTTGGTCTACAACTTTCAAAAACTAAGCAAAACTATCAAAAGTACACAAATCTTCTTAGACCTAGCTAAATACTTTAATATTTTAAAAATACTTTCTTTGACTTTATTCCTAAGACATTTAATCCAATCACCTTTTATAACATTTAGTCAATTGCTCTAGGCAAATTTCTAGATAAGAATATTTGTAAAACTTTGACCAACTGCCTAAAGGTCTTATTTCAAGAGACCTTACAACATTAAGCCACTAAAAAATATGCAATTTTCATACCCAATTGTGCGGCTATATAACTCATGTAATGGCCTTCTTGCTTAGCTATAGAAGCTCTCCAGCAATCAAATCATACAAGCTACAAGACCTAACAGCAATTTCAAAACATATAAGCTAAAAGTCTAGTTAAAATATACATTAGATTAAAAAATATGCAATTTTCATACCTGAGCGTGTGACTATATAACTCGTGCAACGGCCTTCTTGTTTAGCTGTAGAAGCTCTCCAGCAATCAAATCATACAAGCTACAATTCCTAACAGAAATTTCAAAACATATAAGCTAAAAGTCTAGTTAAAATATACATTAGATTAAAAAATATGCAATTTTCATACCTGAGCGCGCAGCTATATAACTTGTGCAATGGCCTTCTTGCTTAGCTGTAGAAGCTTTGCAACAATCAAATCATACAAGCTACAAGGCCTAACAACAATTTCAAAACATATACATTAAAAGTCTAGTTAAAATATAAATTAGATTAAAAAATATGCAATTTTCATACCTGAGTGTGCGGCTATATAACTCGTGCAACGGCCTTCTTGCTTAGCTGCAGAAGCTCTCCAGCAATCAAATCATACAAGCTACAAGGCCTAATAGCAATTTCAAAACATATAAGCTACAAGTCTAATTAAAATATACATTAGATTAAAAAATATGCAATTTTCATACCCAAGCGCATGGCTATATAACTCGTGAAATGGCCTTCTTGCTTAGCTGTAGAAGCTCTCCAGCAATCAAATCATACAAGCTACAAGGCCTAACAGCAATTTCAAAACATATAAGCTACAAGGAAAGACATATTATATGACATGGCAAAAGGAACAAAATTTACAAGTTTTAGCAAGACATATTAAACGAGATCATAATGCTAGAGAGATCACAATTATATGAGTCAAACATAGTCATCAAAAAGCACATAAATTATCTAGTTATTGATTTGTTGACATATTGTTGTTGATAATTCTTTGTTATTATTTGGTTTGGAGATTTGATATATACTCATTGTTTTTGTTTAAATGCTATTGAGACCCACCCTCTTGGCATGTTGGCCAATGGAGTCATGTTATTATATTGTGTGATCATCTTGGGACCTGCACTCTTGGTGAAGACCAATCAAGTCTTTTGAGTTTATATTGTTACCTTCTCTGAAAAGGTTAAGCCATGGGTGACTTCTGAAAAGTTTATATTGTTACCTTCTCTAAAAAGTTTATGTGGATTGTATAATAATTGTTTTCACAAGATTCTATACGTGAATATAGCTTTGGTGGATAAGAAACAAAAATTCTAAAAAAATCTTTAAAATAAAATCTATAATCTTAATGACCTATGAGTAATTTGAAAAGCCTTGTTTTTTATTAATCTATAACTGGACATCACTTTGGTGTCTAGATTTTGATTGTAGTCTTTCAAAATTGTGTATGGACTATGGTAGTATACGCATTACATAAAGACCATTTTTATGATAGATTATAACATTTTCATTTCTGTTTTATGCATGTGAAGAGGAGGATATTGCAAATTGGAAAAAACATTGTTGTAAAATTGACCATTTGTAATTCTACCTAAATAGGTGGAATTGGAATATGTGTTCCTATTTCAATTTTATATTTTTTAGAAACTATAAATTTTTGGGTCTGTGAATTCCCCATCAAATTTTGACTCAACCAAACAAGAATAGAAATATGTATTCTTATTTTCTATTCTGGAATATGCATTCCTATTCCCACATTCTTTTTCCTACAGCCAAATAGATCTTAAGAGAAAATGATACACACATTTCCCTTAGTGACCATGGAAGAAAATTTGAAGGCACAATGGGGGAGTACAATCTTGGTGGCACATCTATTGTGCCAGTAGGAATAAGGTGTTCACTACCACATTCTATCTCCATCCAAATTTGGGTATTCAGGATTGTCATCATTCACTTTTACTACTTAAGCACAAATTAGAAGTAATATGAATAGCTATTATCTACTCATCCTCTAACACCTCTATAAAGAATATGATTATGTAATGAACTTAATTTATGCTACAATACCAAACAGTATGTATGTATCTTCCCTTGATTATTTATTATTGTGTCTGGCATGACTTTTTGTAAAAAAAGATTGTGCAATATCTTTGCCTCTATGTGCTCAAGTTTGCACAATCTCCCAGGGAATTCAACATCCCCTTCTCTTGAGATGTATGTGACTTAGATTTTTGTCCTCCTATGGGTTAAAGTCAACATGCATGATTTTCTAAAATCCTCTACACTAACATTTTGCAAGCTCATTGACAGACTCTATGATAAATTTTCTTAATCATTGATAATGATTAGGTTGTCACTAAGTGTGTTGAAGAGATTGTGGTGATGTTAATGAAGGTGATGGAGAATAAAATCCTCGACTCTCCAAGTTCAAAGAGGCTAACCTCAAGCATAGGTTTTTGCTTTCTTTATATTGTAAGGCATTTAAATATATGATTTTTGGCTTGAATTTCATAATGTTTTAAATTTTTCATTGCTTCAATTGATTTGAGATGTGTCAATGTTGAGTAAGGGTTTCAATATATAGTTTTTCATCTCAAATCAATGTGGATTTTTTTTCTTAATTTTTTAAAGCTGATTTGAGTTTAAGGAATTCTCACCCCTAGCCATACATAAAACCCCTTTTACATCCACATTGTTCTCTCAAAGTTGTTAAATCTTTAATTTTGAATTCACAACATTTAGAAATAGATTTGAGTGAAGGAGTGTTCAAATTGCTGAAATTTATGGCATGTGGGGAATGTGTGTGGATCAATAATTGAAGGAAAATATTTTTCTTTTAAATGAGGTAGTGGAAGACCAAATCTACCTTGGAGGAATAAATGCCCCCAATCGTAAAGATGAAGATAGATAAAGCCCATTATAGATGGGATGATATTTGGTGTATCAAGCTCACATTACAACCATTGAATCAATTTCCAATAGTCAATGAAAACATCAAGTGATATTTAATGGTTTTTATATTTCATCCAACTTTAAAGAGCACTAAAATTTAGACCTCCACGTCTTTAAATACCCTCTTCTTGATAGCTTATTTTCAATCAACAAAAACTCATATTATCACATTTCTCCCTCTGAAATCTTTTTCTACAAAAGAGAAGTATTTTTTATTGTCTTGGAACTCTTTCGAAGGTTTTAGAGCTTGGTTTCCATTGTAAGCAACAGTGTGAAGCTACATTTTAATAATGAAGCCCTTCTTTACTTTTATTATTCTAATGTTTTTCCAGTTTCTCATATTAGATCTTGGTTTAGCTTCTCGGTCCATGTCTGATGTGAAGCTGTTGAGTTACAAACCCACTTCTCAAAAAGGAGTTGTGGTCAAAAATGAGGTAAAAGCATTTACATCTGCTATTTCAAATGTTTTGGAGAGCCATATCGAGAACTCTATCGAGAACATTTTGGAAAGCTTGAAGAAAATAGTAGTATAGATGAGACATTGTATAAAACTAGTTATGCTCTATTTCCACAAGTATATAGCTAGATAAACAAGAGAGAATGTTATGCACCCCACATCCGGTATCAAGAGTAGTTCGAACAATACCATCTTTCATTCCTGGAATCGATCGTGGGCAGATAAGTTGTGCTCGGAGTCTGGCCCTAAGGGTTTTTTTTGCTCTAGGAGATCTGATTCATTGGGCGCTCTCTTAAACATCGTGAGTAATGCGCCATTTTTTTTGTCTTATAACCCGATGACATCGCAATTGCCACATTGTCGGGTTATAAGAAAAAAAAATTCCAAATACACATTGACGTCACAAATTAATGTCACAAAACACTGCCAAATGTATTAGTGATGGGATCAAACTATCTATTCTATTAGCTTTGGGTGGCTAGGTAAACCTTAGCCCCAAGCTCATCCCATCTCATTGAGTGCTCAAATATTCTTAGGCAAGTTGAACCAAAACATCCCTAAGAGTCACTAAATGCCATAGTGTAGCAATCTTTGATGGGGCATATCTCAGAGCTCTTGTGAGGTATGAATGTGATTCTAGGTGCTATAGGACCATGTTATAGAGACCTACAATAACCTCTCTCACTTTTTTAGAGATCTTACTCTATTTTGATTTTGTGATGCCATCTTAGGTGATGTTGAAACTCATAGTGTTGGCCAATACAAAGTTGTCAACTACCAAATCTCCCTCACCATTCATTGTGGGATTGAATTGTTTATTTTGTTAGCTTCAAGTGGCCAAGTGATCCCTAGCTCCAAGATCATCTCATCATGCTAAGCACTAAAACATTCTTGGGCATGCTGAACCAAAATGTCCCTAAGAGTCACTAAATACCATAGGGCAATGATCTTTGACGGGGCATATCTCAGAGCTCATGTGAGGTATTGATGCAATTCTAGGTGTTATAGGACCATGTTGTGGAGACCTATAATAATCTTTCTCTCTTTTTGGAGATTTTACTCTATTTTAATTTTGTGATGCCATCTCGGGTGATGTTGAAACTTGTAGTGTTGACCAATACAAAGTTGCCAACTGCCAAATCTCTCTCACCTTTTGCTGTCGGACTGAACTATCTATTCCATTAGCTCCAGGGGGCTAGGTAAACACTACCCCCAAGCTCATCATATCTTGTTGATTTATTGAACATTCTCGGGCATGCCAAACCAAATCATCCCTAAGGTTCACTAAATGCCATAGGGAAACAATCTTTGATTGTGGCAATTGGATATGTCATCTCATCCAATGATGGAGACTCATGATAGAAGGTAAAGGGGTGATCATACACATCATTTTGAACATGCTATTTTTTTATGGTAATATGGTAATCCTTGTTTGTAAGGTTAAGGAACTTGAGGTCACTTATAAACCCAAATTTCCTTAGTCCTAACAATTTTCCTTTGTTTTTTGTTTTTGTTAATAAGTTGACTCAATAAGTATTTTGAGAATCATTACACCTTATATAGCTACATGTTATCACTGAATGGAGTTAGCTAAAGATGTTAATGATCTTCTTGGTTGTCTTAATAGTTATTTCATGGGCTTGAAACATAACCACTTCCCTTTGTGAAATGTTTTCTGAAAATCAGCAAATTACATGTTGCAAAGAAAATACAGTAAGAATCTCTTGGAAGGATGGAATAGATGAAAGACTAAAGTTTGTGAGATAGTTATTAGGTGTTCCTTGAAGTGGCTAAGATGTTAATTTGAAGCAAGAAGTTGATTATGATCCATTTCTCAAATTTGCTCATTGTTCCCTTATTGCTTCCCAAGTCTTGAATAGGGAAAGTGATCAAGTAGTTTTGTGATGGTGGGTAGAAGTTTGTTCAAAATTGTAACCAAATTCAAAAGAGTCTTTGAAGACACTTACAAAGGTGGGAAAGGTAGTTTACCTCAAAAGTGTTCTTGTTGAAAATCCACTAGCTTTTGGTGTGAGCACTTTGCATCATTTTGGATGCAATTTACGTTAAAACGAAATACATGAAATTTACTTAAAATGTAAAAAATAAAAAAAATATATATATTATGATAACCAATAATGTCATACATGAAAAAACATATAATATACAAGGTTGCATGGGGACAGGGGTACTTGGGGTACTTAGGGTATGGGTACAACTATTTTTTATAATGGGGGACAGGGATACTTGGTTTTGTCAAACTTTATTTTTAATTATTCTTTTATATTTATAAAAAACCTGAATTTATGAGTCATGACAATGATTTTTCATATCAAGAATAGTGATAAAGTTTGCAAATGTAATGTATTGTTTTTAGTTTTAGATTTGTTATATGTTTTAAATAATAATTTATGATAAATTTTTAGATGCATAACATAGAAGGAAAACTTTAAACATGAACAAGAAGATCGTAAATCATATGACAATGACATATTGCAAATGATAAATTTTTGGCTATAACAGTGATAAAGTTTATTGTTGATCAATATTGTATCAAAGTTTCAAACTGATTAGGTATTGAATTAAGCTTGATAAACAAATAATAGAGAAGGAAAACTTTAAACATGAACAAGATCATAAATCATATGACTATGACATATTGGAAATGATAAACTTATGCTTGAATAGTGATAAAGTTTTTTAAAAAAAAAAAAAAAAAAACATATTCTATCAAAGTTTTGAACTAATTAGATATTGAATTAAGCTTGATAGACAACGAGCTAAAACACAAGCAAAAAACTGAAAAAAATAATAATCAAAAATCTCAATCTAGGTCCTTAGTTATGATGCTCTCCATCTAGTACTAAGTACTTGGGATACATGTACTCGGTACTTGGGTATGTGGGTACAAGTACTAAGGGTGTGGGTACAAGTACCCATGCAAACTTGATAATATATTATAATGACCAATTGTCATACATGAATGAACATATAATATATTATGATAACCAATAAGTTATACATGAACGAACATATAATATATTATGACAACCAATAATGTCATACATAAATGAACATATAATATATTATGATAACCAGTAATGTCATACATGAACAAACATATCATATAAAATGATAACCAATAATGCCATACATGAACAAACATATCATATATTAACCAATAATGTCATAAGTCTAATAATGTCATGCATCAAATATATGTCATACATCAAATATAAAATGTCATTTATACATCAAATATATATCGAATATGTCCACTGACATAAAATCCGACATATATGTCCACTGATGCCTATACATGTGTGTCTATTAACTATATCTTCTCCTTCCCATGAGGGGAAGGAAACAAATCCTTAGAGGTCTTCATTCGTCATGTGGAGGGAGATAATAGGGATGATGGGGTCTTCCTCACATGCTTTCTTTTCCTCTTGTTTAGGCTCTTCTCTAACTCAAGCTAATACAAACAAAGTAGATATGAATCAATAATATACATTGAAATCAAATATATGTACACAAAAAATTAATTATTTTCTTACCACCATCAAATAGTCACTCTGTACATCCACCTCAAAGGCTCGTAGAAAATCAGGTGTAACAAGGCCCTACAAAAATTCAATCAATATAATCACTTATAAATAAAATTAGAAATTTTGATACTAACTATTATAAACAACAACTAAAACAAAGAAAATTCTTTCATACCTCAATCAATGGCTTTGAACTAGCCATCATTGCAGTAACTCCACGATTGATGGACTATCAAAGATGAGGAGGAGTCTTAGATGTCAAGAGTTGCATGTCATACAATAGAAGTTATATGTAACATGAAATATGAAACAAATATAATCAAATGAATTAAATTAACATGAAAAAAATGTATCTTTATGAAGTTCGTATCATGCCTAGGTTTAGAGTTCCTAGTGAATGTTGATGGTCTAGTAGAGAACTGATGCACATGCATAAAGTTTTTTGTCAATCCTTCATATGATTACTTAATAAATATATGCATTAATTAAAATTATTAATTTGATACATACCTTTGGACTCATCGATGGGACAAAAAATGGGGCTAGGGGATCTCTACTAGGGCCACCAACACTCTAACCCTGAATTTTGAACAATGTCAATACATGCTAATTAATTAGTCATTCACTATACTTATGAAATGTGATCAAATTAGTTTATTATAATTGTAATTTACCTATGTATCAATGAAAAATGTCTCATTTAGGAACTGATCAGTGGCTAGCCCATCATCCATACTATCTTCAACATGACTGCCAAACGTGCATAAGGATCCGCATGATGTGCACATGTGACAGCGACTCCGTAGAAGGCTCCTCCTCAACTGATGGACTTGTGCAATGAATGAGGGTCTATGTCAAAGCATTAATAGTCCCTAAAGTTCTAGCCTCTACATGTTCCTTCACAACTGAAGGAATAATCACATGCTCACCTTGTAGCTTGACAATAGGTGCCCTAACTACATTAGGGTCATAACATGTCCCCAATCTATCAAATGATGACCCCCCACCTCAAATATGAGATTCTAATATATCAAAATAATTGGAGATATCCCCAAGGACAAATTCACAATATAATTTCATTAAAAAAACATAGGAACCTTGTGATTATTGAAGGGAGGGGCATCAAAGACCATCCACCATCTATCCCAAAAATTATTTCTAATACATCATGTATGCACCAATAGATGGGGAACCTTTTAGTTGTCTCTCTAATAGTATTTTGTTCACCAAGCTTTTTAAACAATGCACAAATGCTACCTTTTGGTATTTCTTTTTTTTTACATCTTGATATGATAATTTTTTTGCATAATATCTTCTTTTTTCATCCCTCTTAACATGCCAAATATCCAACTAACCACTAACAGAAGCTACATGGTTCATAATGGACTCAAGGGAGGATGCCAATTATGCTCTCATTGGATTGGTTTGTCCACAAGATTTCAACCTACCAATGAGTGCTTCTAATTCATTTTTCTCTTTTTTTATTTCATTTGTTACATTTCCTTGTATGCCAAGAGGAGGTCTTCCAATCAGTGCAGGTTGTGGAATTTCTTGCTCTTGTTGTGGAGGGTTTTAGTTTAGATTTTGTGAAGGGTTTTGGTTTTGATCTTGTTGGAGATTTGGTGGTTCGTTATCCACATTTCTGTATAAGAAACCAATTACAATCTAAATAAATAAACAAATTTAATGAAAATTTGAAAAATACCTACAAAACAATGCAAAAAATATATAAACAATATAAAAAAGAGAGTAGAAAACATACGACGTGATCTCAATCTCAAACTTTAGCAATAGGGAGGCATTTTGAGGAGGTGGGTGGCATAATTCCAATTCCTTCAAATCATGTATGTGTTGTGAGGAGGAAATTTTGCAATATGAAATGAAAATGAAATGGGTTGCAGGTTTGCAGCCTATTTATAATTTCTTTTAAATTTTCAAAGTATGTATGCACTATAGCATGCACATGCTATGGCTTGGGCTACCCAAGCCATGGCACATGCATGCTATACTGTGTATTCACTTTAGAAAATTAGAAAAAAAGGGTGTCATGTTTTTGGTTGGTGTACACACCCATTTACACAGTTAAAGCTAGGAGTTATATTTTGTACTCTAGGAGACATATCTTGAGTATCCCATCTCTGATTTGGGAGTTCTTTATATCATTAGAAGGTCTTGCTATACTATTTCTATTGATATTAGTTGTTTTTCTAGATTCTACTATAGACACATTCTATTAAATGTTTTGCATCTTTGCATTTTGGTGGATATTTTGATTGTTCAAGTTCAGGGATCAACTTTGTTGCTTTAGATGGTTCATCATGTGTTGTACAATATCTACTTTACTAGCCTTATATCTCTTTTGATATGCATTGACATCCTTTTGTAGCTTTTTTGCAAACACACTAAGATAAAGTGCCACTCTATTCCATTTTGAGATCTTTCACATCTTTGTGTCTTGTTGTACATGTACTACATTATAAAGTGCCTTGGGGTGTTTCATGTTGGCCATATTTTCCAAATTCCTTTGTCAACTGAGTGTTCCTTCCACAATATCAGCCTCATGATGTGTTGATGACACATGCCATTATAGTTGTTTGTACTTCTTATGTACTCTCAATATTCTTGGTTCTTCTTTCCACATGATTTATAATGTTTAGTTTTAATGTTTCATTCTTACATCTCAGCATTATAGTAGGTTTTTATTGGTTCTATTTCTTTTCTAGTTCAATGAAGTGAGCTATATATTCAATATTTGATACTATGCACTAGGTGATTGTAGTGGTTGGATACCTATGCACTTCAGTGAGATGGACCATTTACCATATAGGGACTCTTTCATTCATGCTTTTGGAGGCCATAGAGATATCTTCTATCTTTGATTGATTAGGTCCTTAGACCTAGTCTTCTCTACCTAGTCATGTTCTATTCAATGGAGGCTCTTCGGATCAACAGTTTAACAGTGTTTATAGCTTCATACTTAAGTGGTGTTCTTCATGATCATCTATTTTTTCCTATCTTCTTAGAAATTATTATTGGAATTACAAGTGAAAAGAGAAAACTTTGAAGGGGGGGGGGGGGGGTGTAAATTAGTAGTTTAAACTTAGACCCATAAAACTTTCACAATTCATTCACCACATGCATTAACAAGTAAGTTGAAATAACATGTAAAGCATATGCATCTAAATCATGTAAACATGTAAGCAATCACACTAATAACACCAGATATGATTACCCAGAAACCCTCTAAGTGAGAAGGTAAAATTGGGGTGGGGATGACACTGACAAATCTTCACTACTATAGTAATAAAGTGTATCCAATGAAGGTTACAATGATTTGACCATGAATCATGGTCTACCCTATGAAAGGTTTTTCTTGTTAAAGGCTTACAAAGATTGTTTGTTCTAACCTTATTAGAGGATTTCAACACCCTATTAGAAGTGTGCCTTGTTAGAGGACTTTAACTTACAACTAAATAAGCACCCTATTAAAGGATTTCTTACAGCCTATTATGACTACCCTGTTAAGAGATTTAACTAAAATCACATGTTAAAATGTCTCAGCATAGATTCTATGATTGGTACTTTCTTTCTTGATGATAGATCACCTTTAAACACTTTATCCTTTTGATCCTTCTTGTTCAGATGTCCCAATGTTGTATCCTTCTCTCTATCATGTTCTTCTCTAACTAATTGTACAATTCACTCTTAATTTTGAGTCACCTTGAATGCTCTACAAACTATCTTGTTCACTCCTCCAATTCAATCACTTACCCATAAAGAGTTTAGGGCTTTGTCTTGCTTAAGAATACTTAGGTGGCTTAGGGTTATGTATG